>BHDV01071499.1:66957-96826 GCA_005406045.1 Adoxophyes honmai
TTTTTTTTTTTTTTTTTTTTTTAAAACAATAGGTATGTCTTATAAAATCATCTAAATCACAATAGAGTATATGACACGATTGAAGAGTACAGAATCTTACTAATATTGGTAAAACCTAATCAATCTCGCTTCCTTATAACTAACCATAGTACTAATGACAGGCCCGTCATGTAATCCACTTAATCTAATGGTGAGTAAATATAGTCCTTACAATTAACTTAAATACCACTTGAGGAATAATAGTAGTATCACCTATTGCTTACGTTGAGGCCTCCACAATCCCTTCAAGGTTCTTTGATCATCACTGTCAGTATAATTGTTCGGGTTCATTGCTATTGGATTGGGTTCCATACCCATGGTCTGTGAGTCAGAGAAGGGTATCCTTGGATATGTACGAGGAGGTATATTTTCCAAAGGTATTTGAACAGTTGGTACTGGTTCTCCTTGTTGTGGCTTAAATTTGTCATAATGAGCCTGTACCTTGACAGGTGACAACAAGTATGTCGTGACAGCATCCCAGGCTGCTCCTAATAGTTGCCATCCACAGCCATACACCTCACAAAGACCTCTAGAGTGGATCGTAGTATCAAACAACCACTTCACTATTTTCAATATTAGCATTACACCAAATATTCCTGAGAAGATATTTCCAAATGTTAGGAATCCATCCCATGAGTCTTGCATGAAGGTCTTGAATGTTGTTTCAACATTCTCCTTAGTGATGAGATTGCTAAATATAGAGGTGTCAGAGATGTAGGCGTCCTGGTTGATTGCTGCAGAAACTGTCTGTGTTATGGCCTTCCTCTCAGATGGGTACATAATCTGACTCCTTAGTTTATCTAGATCACCTGAAGAGTAGATACCTTCGGTTGCAAGATTCCCAGCATCTGTATATACCCATCTAACAGACACCTCTGGAGATAAGCTTGACGGGTCTGATGTCTTTGTCAATCCATTGTTCGAGACAAACCAACTACCTGATAATTGGAATGCCGGCTGCATCAGGATAGAGCATGCTACAGGAGTTCCAGTTCGCTGAATGATATGTGACCTTGGTGTCATAAACATGGCCTGACCAGTATAGTTAATCGGTAGCTCATGGTAACATTCTTCTACCTTCCTTGTATTAACAAACACTGGCTTACATTGGACTATATGCACTTGCTCTCCCATAACTATTCCAGTGTATCCTGGACTCTTCATGTACATGTATGCAAATTCGGTTGGGTCGATCATCGCAAGTGATAATTGCGTCTTTAAGACATCACGTCTTGTCTCGCACTGCTGTTTAACCATTATCTCATACATTGTTGTGAGTTCTTTCCTTAGGTGCTTTTCTATGTGTGTAAATTTCGCATTCACGTACAGGAAGATATCCATGTTGCTGGTAGTTAAGGGGTTCTGTATGAAGTATGCACTCCCACCTTTCAACTCATGTACAATCAATTTGGGATGATCAGTTGTGAACACAGTGATCCCACATAACTGTTTGTCATGACCTTGGGTCAGAGTTGCCATGAATTTTCCGTCTTTTATTGAGTAAAGGGTGTATTGGTCAGAGTCTGTTACTTGTGATCTAATAGTAACTTTCGTGGCTAGACCTTTATACAGCACCATGTAAGATGTCCTAGAACAATCCTCTATTTTCTCTGTCTCCCATGTCACATACCCCTCTTTGGTGTCTATACAGAATGTATCGGAGTATCTGCATGTCAGACCTCCCGGAAGAACTACTTGTCCATCTGAGATACGGTGCAATCCAATCCCATCGATCAGTGTAATCCGAGTTTTCGCCACAGCGTAAACATCTTTCCAGTGATAACTCCCAAGATTAAGTACACCGCCTTCACAGTTGGCATCTTCAGAGGCCCACCCCGACAATACAATGGAAGTTACAAGGGTATCATTCCGTTTAAGTCCTGTTACTTTGTGACCAAAAACATGACCGACCAGATCTTTGTGCATGGCCTTGCATTCTTCTGATGTGAGCTCTTGGATCAATGTACCCCAGCCGTTTGCAACCTGAGAGGAGTGCGAATGCATCCCACAATGCGTCACATGGTAATCGATCTCAACCAAACACTTGTAAACTTTCACATCATAGGTTTCTCGCTCCTGCAGTACCTGTATATCAATCGTTTCTGGGATATTTATTGTCTTGTATTCCGGGCAAGGTTTTGTGTCCAGTAGAGAGAGGCTAGAGATATTTAGATTTTGTCCTACGCAGTCATAAGCTATCAAAGCCTGTGCAGTGTCTTGCAAGGATAGGACGAATAGCACACCCAATAACTTGAGGTGCCACCCCATCTTGGAAGGTACTTGGGTGGGACGAACAGTATAAGGCTGTACTAAGCTTGGCAGATAGCAACGTAAATCCTTTATACCTGATGATTTGACGTGCGACAAATCATCAGGTATAAAGGATTTACGTTGCTGCAAAACTACCTATTAAAGTGCGGCGTGTTATGCAAACAAACAACCTTTGTGATTCTTAAACCAACAAAGAAAACGTAAAATTTTGTAAAATAAAAGAAATACCGAAATTATAGATGAAATTATATTAACTAACACACGTAGAACGAGTTTAACACATTTATACAGAATAAGTAACAAAAAAAAAATTAACAGGTCGATTAGACCCGGTAACGAAATGTGTCACCACTAAATGTGGCCGCCTGTACTAACAAAATTAAAACAATTCTCTGTGGGTAACAATTAGTTCACACATAAAAACTAAACTAAAACGAATGTCCTACTTGATGTTTGAGCGCTCAAATAAATAAAAACTAAGCAAATAATTAATTACTTAAAATAACAGGAACTATGGCAAATTATTGTTCATTATTGTACAACATTCTTAAAAAAGCTTATATTTACAAACATGAGGTCACTGAAGAAAAAAACACGTCGCAAATATTTACACTTTGAATTTAAAAAGTATTTACATGAATGTGACCAGAAAACTAAAAGTAACCTGCGTTGAAATCGTTCGTTTAAATAATAAACTCGCGAACTGGTTTAGTTGAATAAATCAGACGAAAATAGGTGGAAACAGTCACTTTTCTAAAAATATTAAAAGCACTTAGATGCTGAGAATTCTCGATGATGTCAAGCATGTGATGTATCGAAGAATCTCCATAGGACGAAAAGAATGAAATCGCCTCTCTTATAAAACAGCAGACTACGGACTTGGCCTATTTCAGCCCGAACCTTGGTCCCGATTGCACTATAGAAGAGCAAAACGACCACATTAATACCATGAATAATTTGCTATTGAAGTAAGTAAAAAAGTTATATATCTCTAATTAAATGATTAACTTACCGGGAACGATGTTGTATGGCGTATACAAAAAACACGGACAGCGAAAAATCAGGAACTGATAATCATAATTAAAAAATATAAACAGCAATGAAATAATCAAATTGGTACATTATTTCTATCCATAAAACGGCTTTTAAGCATCAACCGCCCAAATTGACATCTCAACGATCGTCCTTTATTTTGCTGTTTGTTTTTTTCGAACTGAAAACCGAATCAAGCAGATTGCACTAAAGAGGTTTGTTGATAGTCTTAAAAATATAGGAAAAAGTTATCTATGCAGCGTAACGCTGCAGACGTCACTATGACGTTTACTGTGAATTGGTTCCATGGTGGCTCATGAATTAAAGTCCTTGACTGTAACGTCACCGTTTTTTTAAGCAGCGATGTGGAGACTGCGTCTAAAATGTTACGCATACGAAGCGTCACTGCGATTCTGTACCGTCTCCCTTTTTTAGCATTGGTGCGGTCGCAACTTTAAAGGAGATGATTCTCAAGATGTTTAATGTGTAATTTAAAGACCGAATGCCTTGTTAACATGGTGGACCATTGTAATAACTCAACAATGGTAAGTTAACACGAGATTCTGTTGTTCAGGTATGAAAAAGCAAAAATATCTGATCTGTATTATAGGTAATTACTTTTCCATGACGTTTAAAGAAACTACCAGCACTTTTGATCAACTTCTTTATACTTAAGTAAGTACAATAGACTACAAGTGTTCTAATGAGCATATCTCGAAATTTTTGCTGCTCTTTGTGAAATTTTCTACAATTTACATGTTATTTCTACTTAACAACAAGCTCTTTCTTTTGCAATGGGTGGAATTTGATGTCTCAAGGGTTTTTTTTTTCTTTCGGACACTTGGTTTTTCCCATTGGATAGGAACAAGCTTATGTTAAAAGTAGAAAGAAATGAAGGAATTGAAAAATTTCGGAAAATATCACAAAAGCAAGTGTTTTTTTTAGAAACGCTCTATTTAGAAAATTAGCATAATGAGATTCAGATTAGAACAAATAAAATTTTGTACTGATTTTAGTTTAAACAATCCATTTCCAGTCTCAATTAGTATTATTGTGTAATCCAGTATTAAATACGCCAAAATTACGCTTTCACTAGCTAGAATATTTATAGGGTAAGTTTTTTACACCGATGTTTCTTGGAGACGTGATGGACGATTGACTTAGAATTTTACATGATTATATTAATATTGTGACTCAAAATGTATGATTGAATGAGAACCATTAAACCATACACCACGAATTCCCAAGTGTATGTGGGATGTATGGATCCGAAATTCGAACACGAAAGCCGTTTAGAACCTCCGTGACGTGAAGGTGTTCAGGGTGAAATCAATACTCAACACTCAATCATTTATTGCATTCCACAAATTGTTTACAGAATGGTGTTAGGTAAACTTAAGTTCACTGCTTAACAAAAAAATAACTTAATTGTGGACCCTGTTCAAATCATAATGGCGATTGAAAAAAGTGTTTATTTTTAAGCTAATATTGGACTATGGAATGCACGAACTCATTTGTTTTAATTATTCCTATTAAGATTTGAGGTGACCATTCATCGAGGTCGCGATTTCATTCCACTTTGGTATGAATATTCAAAATTTTATCAGGCTAATTTTAAAAGAGACGAGTGGAGAGAAAAATGTTAGGCTCTTGCCCAGCAGTGGGACACTAAAAGCTGTGAAAAAAATTAAATTGAAGTAATGCAATGTTGTGTAGCACTAATTTTGTATCACCAATTTGATTTCACCTTGTGGAAGACGGGAGACGCGCTTGTCATGTTCATGTCACATTATATTGGCCTAGGTCGGTCGTCTGTCAAAAGTATAATACGCTTTGCTATGACAATATTGTAGGCTGCTATACTTATAAATTATTATGTAAGGTGTATCGCGAGGCTAGAGTGTTGAATCTTTTACAACTATAACTATTTAGTTTTAAGTTATTTATAATTTTATTTGATACATTCACAAATTGTGAATAACCAGGGCCATTTTTGAAAATATGTTTTTTTTTCCCCAAATTTTTTATAACAGAATCGTTTTTTTTTAATATATTTTTTTAAATTATCGTCATGTATTGTGCTCTTGATTCAGCAACATTGAGTTGGAATAACATTTTTTTAATCGAAAAAAAATGTAAGACTTTGTGAAATGGCCCATCTAACATACGCATCAAGACTGTATTAACTTAAAACAAATTTTAACAGAATTCTGTTGTATGTGTACAATCAGGGCAACTCAACCGACGCCTACGGTAGAAGCCTTTTTTGCGCTTTATTGAGTGGCGTCGACTGGCAAAACCACACATAAATTAAAATCTGTAACATAGAGACGTTACAAAATGTCAAGTTGTCTATGTCGCTTGCGTATCGTCTCGCGCAAGCTTAGCTTAGCATATTTCGACCGATACTTCGGCTTCGGCCAAAATTTAGCCGAAGCTTTGGCCGAAGCCGAAGGTTTGCGAGTTATCAAAAAAATTACTGAACGATGCCAGGGCGAGACACAAAATTCCGAATTACAAAATTTCTAAGATTAAAATAACTACCGCGTTTTTCAAGGCATTTGTTTTGGTGACTACCGATTAATCGGCTTCGATTTCGGCTAGGATTGCACCTTCAGTGGCTTCAGTCAGACACTAATAAGAATAAGCCTACCTACAGGTGTGATTACGAGTCGGCCCATGCAGTCTGAAATCGCAACGATGTGTCACGATCTTAAGATTTTTACTTTGTAAATTTAGGTTTTACACTTTCGTAGCGTGTTGCTAATTTGTGTAGGTATTTATTTTTCTATTTAAGGATGATTTTAGTTAGTAATCAATCAGATTCGCTAGATCGTGACAAGGTTTTAAATGTATCCATTTTTTTATAGGTATCAGTTTGGAATGGGACGTTTTGACTGTCGATTTGTACTGTAAGGTGATACTCCAAGTATTGTATAACTCGTGTATGACTAATAATGCGTATTATTTTATATACATATTATACTGAATATACGTTTTTTTCTACATACAAAATCTACTTTTATTCTACCCCTATTAGTCTCCGGCGTGGTAAGATTTTAAGTAGTGGGGGTAAGTTTGTGCGTAGCTTTTGTTGATAATTGTTCGGATAACTCACGTTAATAAAATCGAGTTTAGCTCGACATGTTTCGGACTAATTCGTACCCCTTCATCTAGGAGCCGCGGCGGCTGCTCCTGCCAAACGCGATCTGCGCGCCTCGGCTCTCTTCGCGCGACATAACAATACATGTCGAGCTAAACTCGATTTTATTAACGTGAGTTATCCGAACAATTTTCAAGATGAGTGAGTCTCACGGTAGTTTAATGTTGCATAGCTTTTGTACGGAAAACGAGCGATACACGAACTTTACCCGCCTTTTTAAAATCTTGCCAAGTTAGATTTCGTGGATTACCCACGACTTCGGATCGAATTAACCAAACTAGATTTAGTCTTGGAATAAGTTATTCTATACCACTTTATATAAAAAAAATATTTAGGTAGTCACCAGCTTTAATATTTGACACAATAAGGCCGCATAAATATCTGATACGATTATTACTGAGGGCAGTAGGGCGTGTCAGATATTTTTGCACGCTCCTGTGGTAGATATTAATGCTGATGACTACAAGGCAGTGGCGTAGCTACCAAGGGGCTAGGCGGGGCAGTGCCCCGGGGCCCTTGAACCGTGTCTATCGAATTCTTGTAACGCTTTGGCTTTTAGAAGGTAGTAATAAAAACGTCTAAATTTAATACACAGTATTTAATATTAGTTAAATTAATGATTTTACAATTTCTAAGCCAAACGTTAAAACTAGAGAGGTAGATCTCAGGAGTGAGTTCTTAATTTAACACTATGTATAGTCTGAGCCGTGTACACTTAAACTAGTCTCATTGGACAGCCACTTCCCTGTACTGCAACGGCGGCGGGTAGTTGCGCGCGTCCGGTGACGTAGATGGTGGGGTAGTTTTAGGCTGCGTTGTCAGCAAAAGTGGTGCGACGGTTAGGAGTGTCGTATACTCGCAGCTGGTACCAAAAACCCCGACTGGGGTCAACTCGATTCACTTGGATAAAATATATTACTCGTAGATGCACGATTTAATTAAATTAGGTCTACACTAGACGTTGTAGAAGGTGTAGAATTGATTAAGTATTAATTTTATAACAGAGACAATTCTTGTCAACAGAGGTCTCGCTTGCTTGCCGCTTCGGTAGGGAAAGGAATGTCCTCTGTTCGTCCTCGGGTCGGACGTCTCAGCCCCACCCGTGGCAACACGGTGACAGCGCGAGATCTCCGCGCGCCTACCAAATGCTATTAGCAAAATTATGTTGACTTTCGTGATTAGGCACTTACATTAAGCAGTGTAGATAGATTTTGTACTTTTAAGTTAGTTTTAAGTTTGTAAATAAGTAGATATTAGAATAGGAAGTATAGTCTGTAACGACCACGTTACATTCTAGGGGAGGGGGGGGGGGTGCCAGACATGCTAGCTACGCCACAATAAACAGTTTACATATAGGTGTGGGGCCCCATTTTTTATTTGCCCCAGGCCCCTTGGTTACCTAGCTACGCCACTGCTACAAGGTCCAACAATGGAATACTAACCAGGAATTAGATAATAGATCATGTTATGGGCCAAGCCCAAGATAATTTAGGACGGAACTCCGTTGCAACGCACGCTACAAACTACTAAATCTACCCACGATAGCTACTATTTACTATGGAACGCGGTTGACGTACGTCGCAGTGGGGTTTCGCCCTTATTCACAGAGGTCAAGCACCCAGCAGTGGGTTGTAAAAGGCCGGACGACGTGACGAGAAAAGGACAAATAAAACAAAAAGTTCATATATTTTGGTTTATTTTGAAAACAGTCCTGGCCTCCTGTCTTTGACTCATCTTGCTTTCCATGAGTGAGCAGTAGTTACAAAAGGCGTTTATAATTTTTTTGTTTATATGTAATCTTAGTCTGCAGTGAATATACGCTTGAAAACTATGTTTAACACATTCACGACCAAGCCTGAAATCAAAACATCTGCGCGGAACAGAGTAGTCCGTACAAAATGAACCCGGCTACCGGGTTCTCGGTATCTGGCGAATGTTTTGAAGAACCCGGGAGCCGGGACCTTGGTTCTGAATGTGTTAAATGAAGCTAGCAACCTGTCACAATTGTACCATCTTTCTAACCTAAAATTGTTAGAAGGGGCTACGAACAGTCATGGATTTTTCTAAAGACACATTTACACAGACTATAAAACCGTTTCAAAATCATTGCAAGAGCCTTAACAATCACAAAAATTACGCACAATTTATTTATTTATTTTTATTTAACAAATGCAATGCGATGCAAGCGCCTGCCTACTACCGTAACCTCTCACGAGGTCCTATAGGCAAAGCATACAGTCACGAACCGGGATTGTTCAGCCACTTGCCACTGTTCGCAATTTAGACGTGTAATCAATGACCGATGTGACCGACTAGCTGTCAGCTATTGGATTAGTATTACACGACCAAGTTACAAACATAGGTAAGTGGCTCAACAATCCCTGTTCGCGATGGTACCTAAATCAGTAGACCCTCGTGACGGAACCCTTCATATTTACTAGTCTAAATCGCTCTCGATTGGTTTTGCACAATAAGTCAAAGGCAAAAGGCTACAATTTAACAAAATTTGGTTCTTCTAAGAGTAGGCACTTATTTGTATAAATTTATTGAAAAACTATTTCACTTATTGTTGCTTTTTACATATCTGGATTTAATAAAAGGACATTTATAATGATAATGTTGCTTTGCTGATCTATGCGACGGTAGTACGGTCAACGTAAAAACCATGCGTCATCAGAAATTTTCAAAAAAGAGCATGAACAACTTCGTACAGACAAAAACTTTTTTCAATACTTATTGTTGAATTTTGCGGATCTAAAATCAAAACTGTCCAACCAATCGATTATAGGAGTATTCGAGGACAGAATATACAGGCCAATCAACTGTTCTGTGTTGTTATACTATCCCGTAACGCAGGAGACAACAGGGATACAGTTGGGTTACACTTTCATGTAGATCCTAATCCTAACTATGCTTAGGCGATGAAGGAATTTCATTAGAACTATAATAATACCATCGAACCAATTGATTCCTGACCCAACATAGAACCTATTCACAGTGAACGTCATAGTGACATTGCATTGCTTGACAAAGGAAATGTTTATGACGTTTATTGTGACAACGTTCTGCGATGGGTCAGGAATCGCATACATAACCGTCACGCCTTATTCCTGCGGGGTAGGCAGAGACAACAGAGCGCCATTCGCTTCTATTTTGACATACTTCTTTCGCTTCACTAACATTCATCACTCTCGTCATACACGCTCGACGGTTTCGGGTACTCTTAATTTGGCCTCCTTTTAGCACATCGCCGATCTGGTCGATATACGTTCTTCGAGGGCGCCCTCGACCGACTTGCCCCAACACACTGCCCTTGAAAATTTGCTTACATACGCTTGCTTCATCCATTCTCTCCACATGCCCAAACCAACGCAGCATACCTTTCTCTACCCTTGTTACAATACTCTCTTTCAGACCACACTTCTCTCTAATCACGCTATTACGCACCCTATCAGTAAGTTTGATGCCACTCATGCTTCGCAAAGAACGCATCTCAACCGCATTCAATCTACTTTCGTGTCTCTTCTGCCACACCCAACTCTCGCTATCATACATCAAAGTAGGCACTAGCACACCGTTGTGAATAGCCAGACGAGCATTCTTAGAAGTGTCCTGACGACTCACAACCGAGTGAAGTGCTCCATTCATTTGGTCAGGAATCAGTTGGTTCGATTGTACATAGTTTACTGGGGGACTTGTATTCTAGAGACAATACAATTACTGAGTAACCCAGGAGACATGCCAATACCAACTAGCTACTCCTGCAGACTTAGCACAGTAACACGTGCAAGACGACACGCGCGCTAGATATTCCTGTCATTTTCTGAAGTCTCTAGTTAGAAAGTGACAAGCATAGTTTACCTCGCGTATATCTACTCGCGCCTTGGCTGTGTTAAGGCAGCTGGGGTCTTTTTGGCTGTGATACATAATTACCTATTTAAGGTAGGTACATACTTTTAGCAACAAAGTTTAAGTATGTTTCATTTAATAAGTTTGTCCTATTTAGTCTGTATGTTTTCATTCTTTCTCTAAACATAAAATAGTTGATTGACCCATTTATTCGATTAAAAGTTAGATGCGATTTATTTCATAACCGCGGCTTTGAAATGTCCTTTAATAAAATAAGTTCACAACAATACCTAAGATCAGAGTACCCTGGGTGCCAAATATAAACATTCACTGATATATTATAACTACTTAATTGCTTAACAAAATATATGTTTTATCCTATCTAAAGTACCTATTTATGTATTCGTAGCTAGCGTAGTCAAGTTTTTGTACAAAGCCTTATTTTTAATCTCAACTCCATACGAGTTCTTTAGAGACTCAAATTTCAACCAAACGAAAGTTTTAGAAATGCTATGATCTCTGACAAGTGACGAGAAACAACAAATAACGAAAAAAGCACATGTTTTCCAAGTTTTATACAGTTAAACAAATAAAACGATCTTAAGCTGCTATCAACAAATAGCGACTTACTTATATCACCGAAGCCAAATAACCTTTTAGATTTATTTGGCAAACTTTAATAAACGTTTCATCACATTTTGACCAACCCCTGTTGGTGTTTAGGAATCCTAAATTATAAGACACTAGATTTTCTCTTAATTATAAAAATAGGATGTACCGGCTGTCAAAAAATCTATGGTAACATTAACAGAGTTCAACTTATTTTTGCTACGAGTATTTCAAAGTTTTTGTGTGTCAAATTGTAAAGAGATAAATGAAAACGTTAATCACATAAAAACCCAAACGTCAAGTAATGTAAAATTTTAGATATTAGACCGGTAATATGTAGATAAAAAAAATACTTGCAAAGCAAACTGAAGAACTGATGTAGTCTGAAATTTGAGCAATGGTATTCAACTTGTAAATTTAGATAAATTGGTAAATAGAAAATAATAATACAGTTTCGAGATCAAACAGAAAATAGAAGCTATTATCAATAGGGAAAGTCTAGAACTTCCTCTAACTAATAAACTAACGTGGATAGATTTTGTAACATCCGGTATAACAAAATCAATCTTATATACTATCTGAGGTAGGATGTTACCAAGTCATAAAATTGTCTTATAACTGTGTCGCAACAAGCTCAAATAAATGTAATTATTTGCAAACAATATTATTGGCAGGGATTCAATTCACTGTAACATTTATTAGGAACGATGTACAACACAGTAATACTGTGGCATTTTTTGGCAGGGCCTTTATGAGAAAACTGTTATTTACGTTTTAGATTTTGTGGCATAACAGATGAAACACAAGTATTATTTTATTTACAAAGAGTTTTGTTTCCGCTTCCATTGTCATAGTATTTAAATATTTTGGCCTTTAAGTATGTACTTAGCTTGCCAAATTACAAGAAAATAAATCTGTAAACAACCATTAACACTAAGTATAACAAAACTTGTGTTACTTTTGTCGTTTTTTGTTATATAAATAAAAACAAGCACTATACCTTTGAAACCCATCCATCTAAAACGATTTTTTATCACATTGCCAAGCCAAAGCTTTTACTTATACTGTTATAATACAAAATATAGGCTTAAGAGTCAAAGGCTTATGTAGTTATGTGAATTAACACTAACAATTTACAAACTATGGCACATTACATGATAAAGGCTAAAGCCCGTCACAGACTACGCATATACGATAATATTTTATCTGCGTATAAATACCATTTTTCCATATGTCGGTGTCAACAGATACTTGACGGTAAATCTGCGCTGTGTGTGTTAGCTCATTGAATTGTATAGGGAGCGATATTGACAGATATCTGTTCCGTAACAGATATCTTACCGTATCTGCTTAGTGTGTGACGCGCTTAATGTCATAGCAGCAAGACTACAAGACGTTAAGTCTCCACTAACGCATAATGAGGGCGAAATGTTGAATCACATTTCAACCCTACACTTTGCACTATTCGATTGCATTTAAGGCATTTTTTTTAAACATTCTAGTGCTAAATGAAATTAAATTAGAACGTCTGTTTTTTTTTTAATAATGAGTGGTGAGAGAAAAAATCTACTTAGCACGTATTGACACATTTTCTAATGTTCGCGTTAATAAAACGGAAAAGCAATTGAAGAGCGAACTTTCAAAAGCGAGTTGAGAAGTAGACGAATTATTTAGTTATTAGCGCCTTGGACGGAAAGAATCGTGACAGCCAAACAGAGAGCTCAGAATGTCCGCTACGTGTCATTCTATTGATGAAGCTTGGACATTTAATAGAGCACTGAGTTTTTATATCACGATCCAGTTAGCTTAGCGTCAGGAGGAATAAGTCCTAACGAAAAAATGGGAAGTATAAAGTGAAATTGTTATTCCCTAGTTTAGTGAAAAGAGAGTTAAGTCAACTCTTACAGAATTAACCCCTTTTTCACAGCCATAATCTATCAGTACTTTCCTTCGTACTTGCGATATGTACCATACTTTATAGTAACGTAACATTTAATGCTAGATATAAACTCTTTGAAGTCTAGATTATCTACAAGTTAAACTTATAGTTTAGGCACATAAAGATTACAGAATAAGGGTAACCAAAGGCCCCTTGACCAAAGCAAAACTATCTTAACTGTCAACAAATAACGATGTCTTAGACGGACCCATCCATAACTTAAGTCACACAAAATTTGGGAATAGTACCCGCCTTTATGAAAGTGTGACATACTTTAAGGATGATCCCTTTACATACTTTTTACCTAACGCCTGCGCGGTAACGGGTTTGAACGAGGGTACTAATTCAAATAAGTACCAACCAAGTTGCAAACCCAACACGACAAAGATTGACTCCTCTATAATTTTCCTCTGCGCTTACCTATTACAGTAGGCAGAATCCACCAATTTACCTATCTACAGGTATAGCTGTCGCCTCTTTACAAGTCACAGGTACACAAAACTTTCACATACTATGAGATAATCAACCAAGAAATGAAACGAGTCACTGATTCCCGTAGTAATCTGGACCAGATCTTCGGGGATATTTCTGAAACAAGGAGAATAGTTAGAAAACATGGATACTTATAAAAAAAGTTAAGGGTCTCAAATGCCTAATACGAGGAATCAGCAGTAACCATTTTTTAAAGATTTTTTACGATGGTTTGACACTAACATTCATATAAAATCTGTAAACTCACAAATAATAAAAGTTGTCTCAATAAAAGATCGGTAATGTAAGAACGCACTTCAAACGGTTGTGATGTCATCATACTATTCGTACTCGAGTTTAAGTTGATTCATTGTCAAGGATACGCGTTGTATAGAGAGGTCAAGTAGTAACAGTATGGTTACGTCATTCTCGTTTTGACAGCTTTGAGTTAAATTAGAATAAATATTTAAATTATATAATTTGAGTTTTTGAGTAAATATTTAAGATCTATTTTTTAGTACGGGAGACTAAAATGACGGCTCGAAATGTCAAACGTAAAAATAATGTGACCTGCTTGATTCGAACAGTGTTGTCACAATTCCGGTTTCTGATTCGATTAAAACGAATCGTCAAAAATAATATTTTGTGCATAGCATAGCGGGTAAGTCGCCCCCGCCAAGTCGAGCGCAAAGCAAGCACTGCCGTACCATCCTTTACTGGAACCATTTCGCGGCATTTTCAGGCCCCTATTTAAGAACCTCTGGACAATACCAGGACGCTGAAATTTTCGTCATCTAGTAAACTATAATCACATACTTAAAACCCAAAATTTCAAGTCTGTAGTTAATTCAGTTCCGAAGTTAAGCAAAAGCAAAGTTTCGCATTTTTGACACTCACTCATGATCATCAAAATAGAACTTCCCATCAACTCAGAGAGCTGAAATTTGGCACATGGTTAGGGATTAACGGCTACATAAAGGGAAAAATTTTAAAAACTAGGATAATCGAAGATCTGGAGTACCTGGTGAACCTGATTAGAAAACACTAGAGCCCAACCAATCTACTATAGAGATCGACATACCTCCTTTACAAAAAATATTCAACTTAGTGGGTCGCTTCATTTGATGTCAAAAATCTGAGGTCTGAAGTATCTAATAAAGATACTGGGCTGGTCTGGTACATAAAAAAAAATAGACTGTAATTGCAAAAATCCAGAGTAGAGAGACACATCTTCTAATTTAAGGAACGCGAATGGGCAATACGAAAAACTGTTCCTACTGTACAAGAATCAGAACAAAACAAAATAAATGAATATGCCCACGTTTCTACAAATAGAAGTGAAATCCCATCAAAAACATTCTGTAAAAAACTAGCCAAGACTCGTGGAAGCTGCTTGTTTATCTCTAAAAAGTAATGAAATAATAATAATAATTTAGTTTTGTTCTCTTGACTATATTACATAATCTAACAAGCACACTTACTTTTTTTTTCGGTAAATACCGATTGTTGCACATCACTATTTATGAAGTGAAAAAAACAGGCAATACTTGAAATGTCATTTTAGTCTCCCGTTATAAAAAATAGATCTTAAATTATAACCACATTGCTTATTGTCGACTGAAAAATGCTTTGTTTACACGAAAGAAGAGTCTAAACGACGCGATTCGGTTCAAACTGGATTCTAATAAAACTTTGTAGCTTTCTTTCTGCCTAGTATTTACTTTTATGACCCTAAACAAGGCATTTAAGCGACCAGCTACGAAAGTGATCGCTTATTCCTGACTGTGCAAACCGCGCACCGTCTACGAATACCGCATTTCACCTGAGTAACGCAGGGGACAATGCAACGATCCCAACGAGTAATATAAAACGTCAACATACGCAATGCCTAGGCCCGTAGAGCACCTGTCTTCCCATGGGCCTCTTGAGCGGGTGCCGCGGGGGAGTGAAGCGCGGTATCCTATCGTAGATCGTCTGCCGACTCCAGTCTTGACTGAGCCGTTTGAAACTCTGAGGTGTGCTCGACGTAAGAGTTCTTATCTTGTCTAAATTCACTGTGCGGGTGATAATCGGTTCTGTGGTAGGTTTATTCTGGAAATAAAAGCCGGCTGTTATTTTTCGGGAGATAAAACAAATGCAGAACTTTGTAGTCAAGTGAGGAGAGTAATTTGCTGTCTTGTCCACTGTGTTACCAGAGGTACTTTTCTCTGCAGCTGAGTGTACAGTTCAAGCAAATTTGGAACAAAAATGTTTTTATCGCGTAAGTTATTACATGAATTATGAAACACTGTATGATTTGGAATCGAAGTATTTTGTTCTTTTAGGATGTTAATTGGGGGGTCGGAAAACTTCTGCAAGGAGACCCAAAGTTGGATAAAAACAAATAGAATAAAAAATGAAATAATGTGTTGTTTCAATGAAACATTTCATAATCCAAAATCAAAGCACCGGAAAATGTCGAAAAAAGTGAGAAAATTATTGGTCTATCTTATAGTTCAACAGTCGATAAGGCCGCCTATTGTCACATTTGTATCCGTGCCTTTATATATTTGTTTTTTTTTTGTGTTAAAAAAATAATAATTGCTAAACGTAATAGTGGGTTAAGCTCACCAAGTGATCCAAGTTGGTGGTGTCCGGGGACGTGTATCTGTTCTCCGGGTCGGACACGGCGATGCTGGAAGGCGGCTCGGGCTCCTGGCTGAGGGCCAGCAGGCTCCTCGCAGGGCTCTGCTGCGGCGCCTCCGCACCCCTCCCCTTAGCTTCCAAGAACCGCTCATAAAGCACAACATCACTCTGGAGCTGCTTCTCAAATGTACCCATCATGGAATTCTCGAAAATCTTCACATCAGTCAACTCTATTATAGACAACAGCACCAAAGCCAACGGCTGCTCGAATTTGAATATACACACGCGCTCCAATATATGCGCTGCCACCTCCAAAGCAAACGTCCGTTTCTCCCGAACCATGAAACCAGCCAGCGCAAGGAACACCGGCTTGAACCGCCAGAAATTCTGCGTGTTCGCTATAGTCTCCATGAACACTTCGCAGAGATACTTCCCGTCGATAAACCCGTACGTCAATCGGTTCTCATACAACGCAATGTCCACGTTATTCAAGTAGAGCAAGGTCGACTCTATAGCGTCCACTTTGCATGCCACGTCGACGCTCGAAAACGGATTGGACTTTCGGATGAAGAGGATCACCATTTCCACTAGGATTATGGGCAGTTCTCGTCTCTGGCACTCTGAGACGAAGCAAGGCGTGTACTTTATCCTTAGAGATGAGAATCTCACTATAAGCAAGTACTCTTGGATGAATAGTTCCTCGCTGAGTTTGTTCAGGCGTGTACTGAAGTCGCTCTCTGGTACCGGCCAGTGGGGATACCTGCAGTGGAGTTTCTTACACTTCGAGATCAAGTTGAAGAAGCACACACCCTTGAGCGTCGAGCTCTTCATTGCTAAACGTGCTTCGAAACAGTCGATAGTAAGCTTTTGCTGCTGGTCCCAAATCACGTCCCCTCTTTCCTGTTCTTCGTTCCTAACAACACTGTTCTCTGTTGAGTTCTCTATCACATCCGGAGGCGCGACCTCCGGTTCCTTATGTAGCGAGGTGGAGTCAGCGTTTTGTTTCTCGCAGACAAGTTTTTTGGTGCTTGGCGGTGTATCCTCAATTCTGGAGGGTTTGTAAGTGCGTTCTACTGGAGCCCACGTGTCTCGGATTGGCCGAGGGATGTATTCCTCGTGGGTAAGCGCTTCGGGAGCCACTGAAGCGTTGCTACTAACACGGGAGGAGTCAAATCCTGTGAGGCTTTCAGCGAATATAGACAACGCGTCGTCGTCATCATTAGGGTCGTATGCCATAGAGTCTCTCCGTTTTGGAGCCTCATGCACGCTCTTACTCGCAATGCAATTGCTGGGCTTAGCGAAATCAGTCCCCTTCTCAGCAACCTCTGCTGTGTCACCAATTTTATCTGACACTATGCACTTATTCGTCAAGATTTGGGATAAGAATCCGCACTCTAAGAGGACACTGTGCTCCTCGCTCATAACTTTGAAGATTGTTTTCTCGTAAGTTTCCATTTGGGTTAAATGCTGACCATCCTTTTCGTTCCAAGAGTGGAAACCGAGGTTGAATCTTTTCAATGTTAGTGACAGCTTTTCTAATGTGGATAATTTTTCGTGAGCTTCATTGTTAGCCTCTAAGTTTGGAGTGGAACGGGGAGTTAATTTCAGTGGGGAGACAGAGGATGTGCTTAAGTTTAAAAAGTTATCAGCAGTAGTAGTAGTAGATTTTGTGCTAGCAATGGAACTTTCGGAGGAGCTGCTTGAACTGCTACTAGAACAGTCCCCTATGAGAGATTCTTCATCTATTTTCTCCGTCTCCACAGGATTGACAGGAGGATTGACAGGAGAACTGACAGGATTGGAAGCAACAACCAGAGCATCACAATTATTGAGTTTCACAACCGGTAATTTCCCATCAATACGTACGAAGTCGTTAGACGCTACTGTAATACAGGTTGTCGTACTGGACCCTGAAATGTCCTTAGTCCAGGACCATTCCGAGGCACTAGTGACAGATGTCCTCCGAGAATCTGAATTTTTGTTATTTTCCGACGCCATCTTCAATGGTTTCTGGATTTCTTTATCATGTGTTTTGTCAAGCAAACCCTGGCTTAGAATGGAGGGAGAAGTAATCGTAGAATCCTCGTCAATAACCGTCTTGCGTTTTACATATTTCCTCTTAACTGTCTTGGGGACTGGTGGTTTGTCTTTGGGGCTTATAGCCACGCACTTTGTAGAACTGACTAGTGGTTCTGCGGTGGGTTTGACAGTTTGCGCTGTTTTCTCACCCAGGGGAGAAATCAGATCCTCGTCTGTTGCCTTACCTCTTGTAGATTTCTTATCTGTACCATTAACTTTAGATTGTGCACGTTTTCTTGTCAACACAGGTTTTGTGCTTTTGAGATTTTTCTTAGGAGTTTTGGCAGCTTCGGCTGAAAACAAAAAAGTTGGTTTATTTATGTGTATTTTGCAAAAAAAAGGGGATTCTGAGGTAATTTTAACAACCTTTTGGTTCTTTTGTTAGTTCATTACTTGTGGACCTGATTCTAGGTGGACCTCTGACTTTCTTTGGTGGAATGGCTTCTTCGGAAGGCTCAGGTTCTAAAATAAACAATCACATTCAGATAAAATGACAATCAACTTAGGCATAAAAATAAATCTTCACATAGGTAGTTACTAAACAAAAACGGGTTAAAATCACATACGAAACTTACTTTAAAAATACTTATTCTTTTACCGAAATTTCAATGAGCAAGACAGTTTTAGGCACTTTTAAGGGTCATCAAACGCTCGGTTAAATCAGATGTAGTGAGTGCAATGTGTTCGTTGAATTATAATGATAACCCTAGTTTCGTAACTGACATTACCAAAAAAATGCGGGTAGGTGTAAAAACTTCCACAGTGAGACGTTAAAACTTCGCCACTTCAGTTCTCTTGAGACCGCGGATGCTAAAACGCGTCCGAAACGTCGAATTAAAAGTAAGTTTAGTACGCGATTAAGACTCGTTTTTGTTTAATAACAATGTGTGATAAAACACATCTTGCTAGAATAATAAAGCAGGTAATTTTTCTTTGATTTGAGTTCAACAACATTTAAGTGTTTCTACATTCATAAGTCACGCCTGTATTCCGAAATGGGATAGGCAGAGCATGTAAAATGTGACAGACAAAACCGTGACTATTACATGTTTCATGGCCATTTGTAGCACATTTTTTTAGGTTTTAAATTACTTAAATTGCTTGTGCAAGCATATAATTATGTTTTGTATTCTAGATCTAATTATGAACTATTATTGTGGACTGACTTATAAGTAACTTAACAATGAATACAAACAACAAAACAATTAAATGGAAACATCACCCGTGTCAGGTTCAGTTTGTATTTTCTTTTTTTTCGACACCTTTTTTTTCTTCACAACCTTCGCACAGTCAGCCTCCTTTTCTGTGTTTTCTGCACAAGTATTTGTATCCTCTGCAGGAGCAACAACTGCAATGAATAAATCACCTAAGTATATTTATCAATACCATCCATTTATCCAAACATATTGTTAGTGTTGCCAGAATTAATTAGTTTGCCAGGTTTTAAAAATTTGGAATTATTATTACCAGGTGTAGGCACTGTCTCCGGTTGGATTTTCTTTTTGCGTCCCCGTTTTTTCTTCTCCGGGACCTGACCATCTATGTGGACCGGACTGTTCTTTACCAATTGAGCTCTAGCCACTGCAATAATAAATTAAAATCAGATTAACACAATTTGATTTGTCTGACTGGAGTAACTTAACAATTTTTTTTTTTTTTTTATAAAATTATTAGTGTCCGACCGAAGCTCCGGCTTCGGCCAAAATTTGGCCGAAGCTTTGGCCTAAGGCGAAGGTTTGCAAATTGTGATTTGAAATTGTGCGCAGCGTTGAACAGGACAACGTTTCGCCGGCCCGATCGCATTGCTTGCAGTTAATTATAAATAAATTATTGATAACGCATAACATAACAACATACATACCTAAGTTACACTAAACTTGATTTAGGAGCGAAAGCTGCACATACCTAAATTACTGCTGTTTTTTTTTACTATTAGTAAATTCTCGTATTTCTTAGGGTCAACACACCTTCGGCTTCGGCTTCGGCTTCGGCCGAAGGTTTTGATGAAAACCGATTAATCGGCTTCGGCTTCGGCTTCGGCCAAAATTGTACCTTCGGTCGGACACTAAAAATTATGAAGCATGACTGGTATAGTGATCGGCAATAAACTTGGCAAGGTGTTAATAGGTGGGGCTAAGTTCGTGCATCGCTTTTTTCTGATGGAGCTCCGAACGCACTAACAGCGAAAGCGGGGCGCCGCGGTGGCGTGATGGTACCTTTGCGAACCGGTATTGTTGAGCCACTTACCTATATTTAATTTTGTAACTTGGTCGTGTAATACTAATCCAGTAGCTAACATCTAGTCCAGCTATACTCAACCTGCAGCGCATGTGGCCCGCCGGGCCTTTATCAGTGGCCCACTCGCTGTTAGAGATGTTTGTTAAGTATTTTGAATTTCGCACCCATTCGCGTTGCGTCGGCGAAATAGTACACGCGCCAAGTGAAAAACCCTGATTTAGAAAAACATCATTTTTACCCCTAAATTATTTTTGCTTGCGGCCCGCGACATCATGACTTAAACGTTTGTGGCCCGTGTAAAAAAAAAGGTTGAGTACCACTGATCTAGTCGGTCACATTGGTCATTGATTACTAGTGTCCGACCGAAGGTACAATTTTGGCCGAAGCCGAAGCCGATTAATCGGCTTTCATCAAAACCTTCGGCCGAAGCCGAAGCCGAAGGTGTGTTGACCCCATGTTGACCCTAAGAAATCCGAGAATTTACTAATAGTAAAAAAACGGCAGTAAATTCTGTGCAGTTTTCGCTTCTAAATCAAGTGTGACTATGTTGTTATGTTATGTGTTGTCAGTAATTGCTATAATTAACTGCAAGTAATGCAATCGGGCCGGCGAAACGCTGCCCTGCTAACCGCTGCGCACTATCCGTCTCACTTTGGCATCGTTTGTTCATTTTCAAATCACAACTTGCCAACCTTCGGCTTCGGCCAAAGCTTCCAAATTTTGGCCGAAGCCGAAGGTTTGGCCGAAGGTGGTTTTTTTGGCCGAAGGTGGCCGAAGCCGAAGCTTCGGTCGGACACTATTGATTACACGTCTAAATCGCGAACAGTGGCAAGTGGCTCAACAATCCCGGTTCGTGACTACAAACGAAGCGCTTATTTCCCGGCCGGTGCAATGTGTGTGCTCTCTCGTTTCGTTTTAAATACAACGGATACCGCGACGCGCCGTCTCGCTTCTGCTGTCAGTACATTTAGTTAGAGCTTCCACCACACCACTAAAAAATCTTGGCAAGTGAATCGCCGACATTAAAACAGGTGTCATCAAAACTGGATCAACTTGAAATCATACTAAAATAATAAAGATAAATTATAATGCATAGACATTTTTCACTATTTCACTCAAAAAACATTTGAACTATCTTACATGAATTTTTACAATAATGTCACACATCATGTTAGAAAGCTATTTAAAACATTAATGTTACACAGAAGAAGCACCGGACAGAAGTGAGTAAAAATAAAATGAATGCATATCCTGTCATTCAGTGCTGTATTGGTTGGTGCTTATCAAGTTTGACACAGGATGTGGTGACAAATGTGGTTGGATATCTAAGAGAAATGACATAGATATTTAAAAAAGGTCCTGTAAGTTGTTGTTCATAATACATCTGCAAGATAATTTTCGCATTTAGTTACTTTGTTTTGATAAGGAAGGCCACTGATTATGTTATGTTATATGTACTACAGAGAGCCAGGGGGAATCATACATCAATTTCTTTACATAATCAAATATTTTCTAAATATTATCTATGGCATTAAATTTCTATGAATTGAAACTAGTCCCAATATATACATAGAAACTGTTACTTAACAAATTTTTATCATCTTTCTCCGAATTTTGATGATGAACAATATTCCAAAATCACAATCTGTGCATTGAGATTGTGTGAGATTGAGCAAGCAGGTATGATTATATATTACTATTACTATTGTATGTACTGCTTTAGCTTGTACCTTGATTATTGTTATATGTGTACCAATCTAAGTTTGCGCCTCAAATATTATGGCATTACTTCTCATTCTTCTTTGTTCTTTTGTGAACCATACTAAACCATCCACAGTGACACACCAGATACGAGATCCAAACTTAGCTTGTATAGGATCTAAGGCCCACCAAAGAGCTTACCACCATCACAGTATAAAGGCATGACGAACATGAGACGTCATAAACCTATTCATAATGTTTACCTTCATTTATGATGTCTAATTTTGTGGCAGGAATGACTATGGGCGCTTCGGCATTGACCGTGTTGACTACATCCTCTTTTATCGGAGAAGCTTTCTGCGAATGACCTGTAATGATATAAGGATGTTGATTACTAACTAAATTACTATTATGACACTAGGGGAAAGGACCATGAATAACTATTTCACATTAAGTGGCCACTTAGGCGTGATTTTATGTATGTATGTATGTATGAATACAGTCTGACTAGTTAAGATGAAACACAAATTGCAGCCTGGGTCTTTTAATCAAAGATTTAATAAATACATTTGATTTCAGACAGCATATATTCCTCAATCTGATTGTAAACCGAATATAAAAATAAGTTTAACCCCTTGTATGCCAAAAGTGAAAATTATAGTGCATTCCAGTCTCTTTTGTTTCGATATCTACAAATTATTCTGATTAGAATAAAAATAAAAAAGGTATCTATCAAAAGAGCATGGCTCCGTGTCTAAGCATACGAGGGGTTAAGGAAGATAGTCACATGTATGAAAGTCATGTGCATAATTGTCTGGCTTTGATGAAAACATGTGAATGCTTTCTGAATTAACTAATTGTTTTCTGTGGACTTGACTGTTTTAGATGGATTGAGACAGTGATATTGAGCTCAGTTAGTTGAGAAGTTCAGAAGTAAGCTTCTTAGCTAAACTAGTCTTAACTTCTGGTTTCTAACCAATAATACGAATGAGAATGTATTAGACAAAATATAGCACTACAAGAATACAACACTTTAAAGCAAAATTGAATTATTAAATTGTTGTGGAGATGCCTTGTTCAAACCATACCTATTCAATTTTAAGTTTGTATGACTATATCCATTTATATTTTAATCTTATTCCGTATATCACTTCTTCTAACCACACTATGCATTGAAGCTCACAAATTTGCTGATTTGCAAAAATGTGACCAACAATGTTGGAGTGTTATTTTTTAATTTACCTGAAGTACGAATTTTGACTTTGAGAACAGTTGGGGTCTTCAGCTTTGGCTTTTCCTTTTTAAGTCGAGGTTTAGGTACTTTTACTTTTTCTTTGGCTGTTTTAGGCGCACTCCCGGTTTTCGTAACATTTTTCTTCGGTGGCATTCTTAACCTTCACTAGAAGTAAAATTAATGAATGCTCGAAGATATTTTCGATGTAAGATTATTGCTAAGTTCTGTTATAAGAAATGTAGTAAATTAACACGTTAGGTCGCATTCTTCAAACAAATAAATGAAAAGTTTGTCGCACTCGCCAAGCAACAGACAAGGAACCGACAGCGAGAGCGAAAGTTCAAAAATATTTACGTCTTGTTTATATGCAGTGAAGT
Organism: Adoxophyes honmai; assembly: GCA_005406045.1. Lineage (NCBI taxonomy): Eukaryota > Metazoa > Arthropoda > Insecta > Lepidoptera > Tortricidae > Adoxophyes > Adoxophyes honmai. Next base: position 90,585 of record BHDV01071499.1, read on the forward strand.
GAAGGACCATGCATGGCATTGTTTATCAGAGGCGTTTTTACACAAAATGTCAAGGTTGTGCTGCATCGTGTATACTAGATTTAACACGTGTTTCTTCTTCTCTATGGTGTTTTTGTTTCGCTTTTTGCACATAGATTGGTCTTTATGCGCTAGTGATATGGTTCAAATTACCGCGACTTAGTTAAAATTCAAAGATGTTTTGGGAAAAGTCATTGACAATTGACAAAGGTCAAAGAGAGGTTATTAGTGTCAAACATATTTCTGAATTCTGATAGGAATTGGAGATTTGACCGGTCACCGAGAAATTGAAAATTATGCCTGGAAAATACAAAATTGTTATGATTCGCCATGGCGAAAGCGAATGGAATCAAAAGAATCTATTCTGCGGTTGGTTCGACGCGGACTTAAGTGACAAGGGTGAGCATTTTTTCTTAATAACCTTATACGTTCATTTGGTGTTTGAATTGATTAATGATTAGATAATCTATTACAGGCCGCGAGGAGGCTGTGGCCGCTGGTAAAGCCCTGAAGGCGGAAGGGTACACGTTTGACGTTGCCCACACGTCTGTACTAAAGCGAGCGCAGATCACTTTGAACTCTGTCTTGAAGGAAATTAATCAGACTGACTTACCCGTCAACAAAACTTGGAGATTGAATGAGAGACACTACGGTGGTCTCACGGGACTCAACAAAGCTGAGACAGCTGCTAAATATGGAGAAGCTCAGGTACCTACTGCTGAAATTATCTCTTCAATCTTACTCTCTCAAAGACGAGAATATGTAAAGTGTAAAGCAATTTTTTCAAAATAATTTGTCAATACCTATTTCTTTACCACCTACTACATCCTTCTTTACAACCTCTTTAAATATTCCATTATTAATTTTCGTATTTTCATTGTTTGAGGGGTTAATAGCATCAACAGTTTCTATACCTTATCGGTTTAGGTAGTTAAAACAATGTAAACAATCTTGACGTGTCTTTTTATTAGTGTCCGACCGAAACTGGTTTTGCGGCCGAAACCGAAACCGAAACCGAATGTTCGGCAGTGGCGTCAGTTTCGGCCGAAACCGAAACCGAAACTCACGTGGTCAAGTATAATGTTCCATAAAATACTGAAATTTGGTGCATTTTATCCTGTATTAATTAGGACACGATATTGAGACAGTTATTATGTATAAAAAAAAAAGAAAAAAGGCCAAGTGCGAGTCGGACTCACGCACGAAGGGTTCCGCACCATTGACTAGGTAGGTAAATTAAAAGCGAATTGAGTTTAAAGCGAATACTAGATCTAGTTAAATTTTTTTTTCTTTACTGCACTTTTTTTTAGTTTTATCATACCCTTATTTTAGAAGTTAGCGTTAGCGTTGAACATTAAACTACCGTGAGATTCACTCATGTTGAAAATTTTCGGATATCTCACGTTTAATAAATCGAGTTTAGCTCGACATGTTTCGGACTAATTCGTAGCCCTTCATCATCTTCATATATGGAGGGAATCGAGTTGTGTCTGAAAAGTGGATATTTGGTTTGGCGCGGTGAATATTATTTGTTGTTATTTGCAAATTGATGGAGTGGCCATGAGTTCACCGATAGCTCCTGTCACTGCCAATATTTTTATGGAGTGGTTGGAGGATAAAGCCTTATACAACGCTCCTGTGGTTCCTAGATATTGGTAAGGGACATAGGGCTATTATGTCCCTTACGACATTTGAAATTTCCACCGTCGGACATAGTTATTAAACAAGCACAACACGTATTGACATGTCTACACGAGCAAAGCGCACTGCTTTAGGTAGATAGGTAGTTGCCGGCGGAGTCAGGCGAGCGTCGCCATATTGCAAGCTGTGCCGAGCGCGCCGGACGTTAGCCGAGCGCGGCCCGAAGGTACGATGTTGTAAGTTTCGGCGCGGCCGAAAGGTTCGGCCGTTTTTGGCCGAAACCGAAACTTGGGCCGAAACTTGATTTTTTGGCCGAAACTGGCCGAAACCGAAACCGAAACCGAAAGTTCGGTCGGACACTACTTTTTATTTAAATGTACACTTTATAAATCGAAATCTTTACATTTTACAATTTAGGTATGAAAAAATCATTAACTTTCATAATTGAATTGTATAGTGTAACGATTTTCATTTTTAGACTGTGTATTTCAATAAAAAGACATGTCAAGATTGTTTATATTGTTTTAACTACCTAAACCGATAAGGTATAATATTAGCCCTTTCTTTCTTCAGGTTCAAATTTGGCGCCGAAGCTTTGACGTGCCACCACCAGCAATGGAAAAAGACCACCCATACTACGAGACCATCGTGAACGACCCACGCTACGCTGGGGACCCAAAGCCTGAGGAATTCCCCATGTTTGAGAGTCTGAAGCTCACCATTGAACGCACACTGCCATATTGGAATGACGTCATTGTACCTCAGGTGAGCTCTAAGATGATGATGAATTGATTCTACAAACTAAAACTTAAATTCTCTTTCTCTTTAAAGTCTTTTTCTTTAAAGTTTTTTTAACATATCCTTAAAGATTTTTGCTGTCCTTCTTATTATACAAGGTGAAATCTAATTGGTGATCCAAAATGAGTGGAAAAATTGTTAAAATTTTAGGTATTCATACTAAGGTGGAAAGAAATTGCAACCTCAATGTATGGACACCTCAAATTTTGACTACTTAATTAAAACAAAACAAATGAGTTACGGCATTCCATTGTCCAACATTAAGAGGAAATGGAGCGGTCATATTTTGTATGGAAACGTAGTCCCCTGATTCCTCGCTGGATATTACCCGTAGAACAATGATTTTTTACATCAACAATCTAATGATATATTAGCATGTTCCTATGTTTTCCGTTTTTTCTTTATTGAATTATTAAAGGAGATATTAACCTTCAAAAACATGAAAAATTTGTAAGTTTTTTCCGTTGCGTTCAAACCTCTAGAAACCAATTTTAACACAATTATATCAAAATATAAGAACATAGAAACACAGTTATGACATTTTTTAAACATTTAATGAAAAAACATATTTAATCGGTTAAGTTTTGGAGAAGAAATCAGGGGACTACGAAACGTTGTTTTTGAATAATTTTCATAGGTACTTTCGGTCCGAGCTGTAGTTGTTCTTATCGCACTCGACGTCGTCTGGGCAGGTCACGGCGCGACAGCAATAGATTTAGCAAATACCTATTTTTCAATTTCCTCGACCGGCATATTTCCTCTTAACTTTGCACAGTTAGCACACATAAACACTTATTTTTGGATCACAATTTTGATAACACCCTGTATAGTTATTTGTATAAATTCTTTGCCATGTAATGAAAGGTTAATAGCATCAAATTAAATATAAATTACGTAGGAACATAAATAACATGAAAATGGGATAGGCAGAGCACATGAAACATTACATAGTAAAACCATGACTTTTCACAGTTTATAGCCACTCTCAGAACAATTGTTTGTAAGTTTATCTAACTTTAAACTATAGACCTAAGAGCGGTTACAAAACGGAAATAGTTATGGCTTTGTCTATTTAATGTACAGTCAGGGAAATTGGATGTTTAGCAGGTTGAGATACTTCTAAAAATGGCCTGATTACTGTTTCCAGCCAGTTGCATAACATAAATACTCAATATTGAACTTCATGGTGAGTTTGTCCTATAATGCAAACAAATTATGATGGCGGTCAACCTGCTAAACATTAAATTTCCTCGACTGTACTTTGCTTACCTTGTTTGGAATGCAGGCACTAGGGATTGCAATCCAGCAGCGTTTTCAATCCAGCTGGATTTTTGCTGGACTGACCTGAATCCAGCTGGATCCAGCGCGGATCCAGCAAAATGCGGAACGAAAAAAAAGGCGTAATTTTTAAGACTTTTTCTCTTAATTTCTACTTCTTACGATAATCTATGAATGTTTCACGATTTTTTATGTATCAATTTGCTTTGGTTTCTTAATCATTTAAAATCAAAATTATCAACTTAAAATTAAAACACATATAACCTCATTTAACATTTTAGATAATGTTTCTAAGAGTAAGTAATATCTTATTACTCTTCTTAGTCGTTCACTCTTGTCAGAGTGGCCATGGTTGCGCAGACGAGGTACATGGAGCGGTGTTAGGTGGATCTTCTTTTCCGAGGATTGCTCTTTTAGCAATTTGCTTCCACTTCTGCCGGTCAGAAGCATCACGAGTACACTGGACCAAGGTGGAATCAGTTGTTTTTTTAAAACAGTCGGTCCAACGAGTGGGTGATCGGCCTCGGGCTCTTTTACCTTCCACCTGGTCCTGAACCACCAGCCTCTCCATGGAGTTCTCATCCCTCAAGATGTGACCAAAAAATATAATTATTCACAGTTGCACAGTTGACGAAAGTCGCTCTTTAATGTCCAGTTCTTTAAGAATAGAAACATTTGTGCGAAATGCCGTCCAGGGAATCTTTAGGAGGCGTCTTCAACACCACATTTTGGGCGTCAATTTTGCGTCGATCCTGTAGCCTCAAAGACCAAGTTTCGGCTCCATAAGAAAAAATTGGGAATACAAGACACTTCATCAAACTGACTTAAGTCTTTTTGGTAATCCTTCGATCTTTCCAAATATTTCCCAACCGTTCTATCTTATTACGATTATATTTAATGATAGGACAGCTAATCAGTAGCAAGTCTTACAAATTTTTATAAAATTAACTACAAAAAGGACCGTAATGTTATAACTATTGTATACTTTTTTATCTTCAATCTATTTTTTGTATCAAAATATGTGTATGATTTTTTTAAGTTTTACAACTTAGCGTACTTTCATGAGCAGTGCGCTGTACCGTGGGATTAATTGAACGGAGTCCAGTAATATTGGTTCGACTGTAACTGTGAATCTATCGTTCATCTCTGTCTCTAAGTCTGCATCGTCTTCGCGTTATGTCACTTTCATCTATTGCTGCTTTTTTACTACCTTATAAAGTTATGAGGTTTGTTCCTGTATAGCACGTACACCACAGCCAATGGATACCATGAGAGTAGCACAATAGTTTTGAAAATGGCGGAAACTCAAAGCTAAACAATAGAAATTTACGTTTGCGGATCCGCATCGCTGGATCCAGCACTGTATGCTGGATCCAGCATGTTTAAAAAGCCGCTGGATCCAGCTGGATTGCTGGATGCTGGATCCAGCAATTGCAATCCCTAGCAGGCACGATGCTAACACATAACACATATACTGGGCTGACCTAGACACTCAGTACTGTCAAGCCAAGTTCAAGTAACAGAACTGACAAGCAGCACCAAGCGTAATATTATATTAACCATTTGGAATCACATTTCACCCCCTGATAACTCGAAAATTATTTTACATGAGCAATTTTCGCAATTTCCAAACCTGTTACTTGTCCGTTCTTATTTCGTTATCCAGAAAACATGGATAACTGTAACATCAAACATAATAATTTGTATTTGTAATGAGAACTCAGACTTTAGGCTACATTGTATTATCCTAAGTTATAACAAGAAATTATATTTTATGTTGTTATGAATAAACAGGAATGACCATTGAACTTAACACCCATTAAATCTCACTTCTTTGGTCATTGAAATGAACCAGGAAGGCAAATATCATAATATTGAAATTGAAATTGGCTCTCATTTCACATTTACATTTTTGATGGAATACTAAGCAGCATTTCTTAAATTCTGGTCTAAGTAAAATACTAATTTTATTTGTCCAAGTAAGTAGTAACGGAATAGACAAATTGTTTGGTTACAGATCAAAGAGGGCAAGAAGATTATCATTGCCGCCCATGGCAACAGTCTTCGAGGAATCGTCAAGCATTTAGATGGTGAGTTAAAAGGCTGCAGTATTTCTGATTACTGTTATTTAAGTTAGAAAAAAGTTTCAAAATTGTTGACGAAATTCAAATAGTTTGACTTCCACAATATGTTGCCAAAAAGCCTTGAGTGAATATTGCAGAAACTTAGCTAACCTAAAATAGCTAAAAGCTGTTTTGCCACAGTCAAAAGATGATGCTTGTGATGGTGATCCTTAATTTAGGAATAATGGTTTTATATCATAAAAACTTCAGTAGAACTAAAAGTACAATTTTAACATGTTCGCGTCCGGCAGCGTTTCACTGAGCCCTTAAGCTATCCTGGGCGAAATTATCGTGGTCAGGAGTACGAATAACATGGTCACAGATATGTGTCACTGGCGTCGAACGTGTTAAGTTTTTAACCGACTTCAAAAAAGGAGGTATTCA
>BHDV01071509.1:0-13310 GCA_005406045.1 Adoxophyes honmai
CAGACTACAGACATACAATATTTTGATATACATATTAATAACAATACAAACTTCACATAGTTATTTTTTCACATGCAGAAATAATAAAGATAGCTCCACGCCGTTTTTAGAGCATACGTATATGGACCTAAGGTTCAAAATGGCATAAAAAAACCAAAAATCGAAAAATGCACATAGCGACTTTTGTAGGAACAGCGATGACTTGTATCAAGTACTTAAGACATTTCATAAAAAAAATTAACTATAATGGAGGCGGTTCAAACGGCCAAATGTTTTTTACTGGATGTCAAACAACAATTTATTTTTTCGTCAAGCCCTACCGGACAAAATCATGCCGAAATTAAAATTAAAATAGTGAGTAGAGAACAATGTAATCAAAATTACAACTGCCTGTGCAGAAACATGAATGATGGACCTGTAGGTACGCCCGGACAGATTCGTATCAAATCAGTTTAGTTGTAGGCTAGAATCTGAGTAGGTACGACTCTGTTGAAGTCTGATTTGCAAAAAATCAGTCTGTTTCTCAATAAAACCGTTTCGACAAACGACTTTTGAACCAATTTCTGAGTAGGTAAGTAGGTCAGATTCGTATAAAGTCCCGTGACATTACGTCTTACGTCGGATTGGTAATACTTAGGCTGAATTCACGTCTGTCCGGGAGACCCGTACGGGTTGTTGCTACGGGCGCCCAGAGCGGGTACACAAATGAGAAACTAGACTAGAGCATCGTTTCACAGCGACGCGGAGCGGGTCCCGTACGCACCAATCCTGGTCGCTGTGAAACGATGCTCTTGTTCTAGCCTTGGATTCGGATTTATGCAGTTTCTTATCTCATCCGATAAGAAAAGATTCATATAAGAAAATGAGCATATTCTTCGAACGATAAACTCTGGAAATATCGCTTAATAGGAATCTGTTCAATTTATTACCAGTTCCAATCGACACAATTTTGTTAGTGAAAAAGTTTGTTTTATTCTAAGTTTCACCTTTGGAGGAGTAAATGGTTAATGGTACTGCTTCCTCCGAGCACTTTGCCGCTGGGACGTAGCGTGCGCTGTCCGTTCAGCCCCTGGGATATCCCCTCTTGTACTTCAGACTCGTAGTCCCAGTCCAGATCACTGTGCTGCAGGAGCTGCCAAAGTCCAGGTATCTGCAAATGGCGTTGCGCCAGAAACTATCAACTAAGAGCAGGTATAACCGAACTGTCAACTGTGGGGGATGAGATTTGGAGTAGTGCTCTTGGTGTACACATACTATTCCAATCACTCAATGTTTCAAGAAAGCAAACATTCGTCCACGTGGACGTTAGTAAATATGACATATTTATGGGCATGTGTTTCAAACATGCGAAACTCGCCAAATATGTTTCGGTTATGTTAAGTTTTGGTCGTCCCGAAGACACACAGAAGTACCAAGCAGAGTGCAAGCTGTACCCCAAGTCTCGTCATTACACACAAAGTAATGCGTGTTGACGCAGACGCTAGTGACTCGTGTTTTGTTCGTAATAACGACACTTGGGGTAATGACCTCCATGAAAATGGTTTCAACAAAGGAAAATAAGCAAAATGAAAAAGCGATTGGTAAATTTTTCCCCTAAGCAAAACCGATTTTGGTGAAACATTCGCTAAACAAATGTTCGTTGGGAACACAAAAAAAGAATGCCGCTTTAGACGTTCCAAAGAGTCAACTAGCAAACATGATCCTAGTCCACACAGGTGACCTTGTTTGGTGGACAGGAAGCTTCTATGTGAAATACAAACCAAGCTCAGTTTGGTGGGGTCCGATCCAGATTCGATGACCAAGACCCGCCAGTCGTGCACCTCCGTCAGCCTTCGGGCCAGCACCGAGCCGGCGGTGCCCGCGCCCACTATGATGAAGTCGAAGTGGTCGCCATCTGAATCACGGATGTCACTGATGAAGAGACTTTATCACTGATGGCTGTGTAACTTTATCGAATATTTGAAGATTTGAACGTCATGTGTCTGTCGAATAATACAGCTGTTTAAGGGTAAATATTCGGGCGTTTGAACCGCTGTCAATATTCTCAACACTTTTTATATCAGATTTCTTAAGAAATTGGTACAATAAGTGTGTTATATAGTGTCTGTGTCTTGTAGATAAGTACACACTAGACTATTATATACACATTTCTCAAAGAATCTGATAAAAAAAGTGTTGAGAATAATGACAGCGGCTCAAACGCCCGAATATTTACCCTTAAACGCCCAAATATCCATCGTACATCACGCCTGTATTCCCAAATGAGCTTGGCTTGGCATACGAAATGCTAAATAGGCAATACCATGAGTATTCAACGTTTCGTAGCCTAATTCACCAATTTGATGTCGATTTTTAAAGTCACATCTGTGAAAGTAAGGCTTTTACTGTTTTTCCAAAATTTGGGAATTCATTTCTAGCTTAGAATCATGCATGAGCATTATCAATCTAAAATCTAAAGTACTATCGAAATTACGAGCTTTTTTGCTGACTGTACTTTTTACCAACTGTACTTGACTATCAGATACTAGATAACGTGCACTGAATATCAAGTCAATCAGACCAATCGTTGAAAAGTTCCCTCTATGGCCACCAGATTTAACTTGCAAGATTTGAAAATAACAAACGTCTCGCGCGCCCCTTGAGATTGCTCTACGCCCAAAAGGGGAGCGCGACTCCCTGGTTGGGAATTCCTGCCCTAATCCATGAAATAATATCGTCGCTGTTCCTGCAGAAATCGCTATGTGCATTTTTTCGATTTTTGGTTTTTTATGCCATTTTGAACCTTAGGTCCATATACGTATGCTCTAAAAACGGCGTGAAGCTATCTTTATTATTTCTGCATGTGAAAAAATAACCATGTGAAGTTTCTATGTCAAAATGTTCCCTTAAAAACTCCTTAAAAATAACTAAGTTTCACTAATCACATAGCGGGACCGTTTCATATTCGTATCACGCGAAAATTTGGTCCGATATGTGTCTTTCGGAGCACACATAGCGAATTAATTCGATCGTTCGTTCGCGTTCGACATGTGTTTTTCGGCACATAGCGATATTTTAGTACGAGAGGGCTTAAATATATATGTAACAAATTTCTGTTTTTCTATGCGTATAAAATTCAGTTTTCACTATATCTTTTTAAAACTATTATCATTTCATGTACAAAATCACAAGGCAATAGCACAAAAAAAATTACTAAGTTTCCATACATGGTTAATGAGGAAATCAGTTTTTTGTGTCTCCTGAAAAGTTGGTTAAAAACACATAGCGATTTCTGCAGGAACAGCGACGATATGCTGATTATGTAGGCAGTTCGCGAATTGTGCGCATTATAAGCAGGCTTAGGACTTTTGGATGCTCGCCGTGGTTCTAGAATCCATGGAGTCGCCATTTATGTTAAAATTTCCAGTAAGTTTTTTTTCGAAGTCTAAAAAATAGTCTAGTAAAATATGTATTAGCTTAAACATAAAAAATATTTAAGATAATGGCGACTCCATGCATTCTAGAACCACGGTGAGCATCCAAAAGTCCTAAGCCTAATTATAAGATTAGGTTAAGATGGGAGAGGATCGTGCTGTCAAAAGAGCGTACGTGGGACGACCGACTGGCCGCCGCACGGTCGGACGACCCAGGTACCGCTGGGGGGACAGCGTCCAGGCAGATCTGCGACTTTTTCAAGTCGACGACTTAGTCGTCACGACTAGCAAGAGGCTGCGCATGATCGGGACAGATGGCGTACTCTCGTTTCGGAAGCCAAGATCCTCTTTGGGTCCCTGAGCTAATTAGTTATAAGATTAGGTTAGGTTATAAAAAGTAAATGCGTACCATGAACTGTACTGCTTTCTGGCCAGGCAATATTACAGTCGGACACAGCCGTCGCCAGCACCATCAAGGATTTGACGTAAGCACCAATCGTGACCGCAGGGTCTAACCTGAGGTTATTGAGATTCGACGTATAAGCCTCCATTTTGTAAAACTAACAGCCATGTTATTGATACATTTCCTTTTATAAGCTGCAACTTTGACTACCGTTCTGTTTGCTATCAATTAATTGTAATTACCAGGTGTTTTTTACTGCTTCATTTAACGCTTCGTTTCTGGGCACAATAGGGATGTCGCCTGGGTGAAAAATAATTATAATTATTAGTTAGATTATGGAAAATATGAGGCATGACTTTTTGGTTTGTCAAATAATTAAGCATCGACCCTTGTTGACTAAATAAAAGTCAGTCAGATAGATTAAACAAGTGTTTTTTTTATTTTATTTGACAAATTAAAAATTACGAGAATACAGCTCTTAAAAGTTTCGGGTGACGTCACTACGAGGTACAATTTTTACCAAGGCGTGACGTCACAAGCCCGGAATTTCCGGAGTGGGGGTATTAACGCCCTCTGACGGCAGCCGGCGACAACAACGATCTTGCGCACAAATCATCGATCGGACGCACGACGAAGATCCACCTCGAGAGGGCGCTGCGATCGCACAGATTGACAGTGTGAAATAAAAAAAAATCTACGGTACACCGACCGTGACATTGCAACTTCTCGTGAACGTAGACGTATCCACACAATTTTCAAGCATCACCATTGCTTAGACAGTCAAAATCGAAAAATGCATAGCTAATAATGTTAAATGAAAATACAATAAAACAAATATTTACAAGAAACAACAATAAAAATCCTTCATTGAAGTCGCTCCTGCCAAACCAACCCAGAGATTGCCTAAGCACAGCCGCAACAAGAGGCTTGTACAAATGTATAGATAGTCAAATTTCTAGTGGGAGTTAATCAAGCGATCAACTAATAGTTATTTGAAATAAACAATATTTATTTAGTTATTTCATTTTTTTTGTTTTGACTTTGTCTTTTAACGAAACCCATTGTCACCCTACGCCGAGTTAATAAACTATGAATAAGTTTAGGACTCGTGCAACGTTTATCGACGTTTGTTGCGTAGGTTATTAAGTATTTTCTTGACTTCTCTGTCGGTTTAGGTACTTAACTAAAAGTAAACAAACTTTTTGTCAGATTTGACAGGTTAAGAACGTTTTTTTACTACCCAACTGTTTTCGGATATTCAAAAAATTTAGCAAAGGAAGGAAACAATAAAAAAAGTTTGTTGGTGCCTAAATTTACCTAATACCAGAAACAATCGGAATTAGAACACTAATGTTCATCAGATCAATAAATATTACGTAAGATTCCTTTGCAAAACTTTTTGAATATCCCAAAAAAGTTGGGTATTAAAAAAAACGTTCTTAAACTGTCAAATCAGACATAAAGTTTTTTTTTACTAAGTATTAGTTAAGTACCTAAACCAACAGAGTATAGTTTCGTTTGATCCACCTTGCAGGTTAGATCCAATCTGTATGGGTATTTAATTGTTTGAAAGCTCCCTTGGCACTTGTATAATTAGTTATACGTGTCTTAATTTTTGCCTTTGTAGCAGAATTATGTGGCTGTTATGTGCTAGGTTCTATTTTGGGTAATTCTTGAAAATTCTTTGTTATTATTATGATAATTATATTTTTTGGCTTAATTATAGACAAATTGACAGAAAGTGATGCCTATTCAAGAGAAATTATTACGTATTCAATCAAAATCGTACTTAGTTATAGTTTTTTTATAAACAAATATAGCCAGGGAAATAATAATTTTCAAGAATTATCCTTTTGCATATATCATCTTTCTTACGTCTAAATATTCTGATATGCTAATATCTACAGGGTGACTGGAAATTGACCGTAAATATTTCAATCAGTGGTCGGGTATAAACGTCTGAAAACCTCTGTTTTTTTCCGAAATATTCATGAAAAAAAAGAAAATCTAAAAATATTGCTCAGTTTTTTGTACTTGGGCTCTTATACCACCGCGTAACATAGCAATATTCAACGATTGCAGTTTCGTACGTGCCGACTAACGGGACTTGCGTACGGGATGTAAGGTCGGTAAAACGCAGGTAAAACACAGATGTAGCATTTTTTTTAATGGTTTGACAATGTATTACTTATATTCACGCCCTCATATAGAATACTTTTTGCTGTAGCTAATTAGTTCCGGAGTACGCAGATTAAGATTATTGACGATACGATACGATATTATAAGTACGATAAATACGAACTTTTACGAAGGAAAATAGTTTCTCACTGTTGGCAACACCAACAACGAATTTATAAACTATTCATTCGATTTCCTGTTCTTTGTTTCTTGATTGTCTGAATGAACGAAATACATTCTTTTTCTACTTTCCCTGCATACAACACGTGTTTTCGTCTTCTCCCAATAATCTAATTCCCACAAGAACCAGCGCTCAACCCTCACAGTCCACTCGCCTACACTCACTACATCTGTACAAGTTGTGCGCTGAGCGCCTCGTGCACGTGCATCCAGTCACACGGCGACGCCACGTGAGCAGACCACAAGTTGCTACCACGTTGCTGGTATACAGGGTGCCAGGAAATTTACCGTTAATATTTTAACCAGTGGACGTGTATACGCGTCAGAAAACCCCTGTAAAATATTTTCTGAAATCTCTGACTATTGGCCTTGTAGAAGACAAAATGTTTCATAGCTTTTCAAGTCACTGTGCCGCGTGATTTATTAAAAAAAAAAACAAACCGCGTTTAGAAAGGGATTGAGCTCATAATGTCATTTTTGAACAAAATGCATGATATGACATTGTCAGTGGTAGAGTATGCAGATAAAGTAAATTGTTATTTTGGTACAATGAATTTCTAAAGCATGGAAAAAAAAATCAAATAATGTTGCGTTTTTCTATTGATTTCCCGTTAGCATTAAGAGATAATACTTCGGATCAAATAGAGTTACTTTCTTAACCTCTCGTATGCTACGGAGCAGATCTGCTCCATTTTAAGGATATCTTTTTTTTATTTTTATTTTAATCACCATAATTTGTAGATACTGAAACAGAAGAGGCTCGAATGCAGTATATTTTTCATTTCCCGCATACGAAGGGTTAAACCTTTACCTTTTTTAAAGTATTTTTTATTTATGTATTTTTGAACAGCTACGGCAATTTTATAAAGCGAAATGATGCAGTTAGTGACAGATTTGTCAGATATGATATTACAATTTTTTATTAAAAAAATGACAGTATTTTCCGAGAATAGAGTTTAAATATGCAAATCATATTCAGCTATTAATTCTATTATTTATAAGGATCTGCACTTATGAAGATATCAAATATTGATTTATAATTATATTTAATCATTTATTAGGTACAATTGTGCTAACGGTACCCTCGAATCCCTTCCTAATCGCGGTTCAATAATTTACCTACCGTACGTGCGGTACGCAAGTCCCGTTAGTCAGCGCGTTCGCACCTGCAAACGTTTGACATGCGATGCTACGCGGTTGACTAAGAGCCGGAGTACAAAAGACGGGAATTATTTCAGATTTCCGTAATTTTTTTTACATGAAAATTCCGGGAAAAAACTGCACAAGGCTTTTTACGGGTTTACCCGGTCACGTTTTACCTGGAAAAAGCGATGCGCGAACTTACTCCCTCTCTCTCTCTCTCTCTCTCTCTCTCTCTCTCTCTCTCTCTCTCGCTTAAATCCGCCAATTTTTTTCTGTCCTGTTGCCAAGAATGTAGGAAAATCCTGTTTTCTTGACCTATATACCTACTTTCTTACCTTTTCTTGTTTTTCTTCTAGGACAAGTCAACAAGCAAGTAGTACCGTAGAAATCTGCAACATTGCCTATATGATGCAACTTTGCCTGATTTGAAAAACTGCTATTATTTACCAAACGGCTATGTCTAATCATAAAAATTGGGTAAAGGGTATTTCTCCTTTTACCCAATCATAAAAATACATAGCCGTTTGGTAAATAATAGCAGTTTTTCAAATCATGCAAAGTTGCATCATATAGGCAATGTTGCAGATTTCTACGGTACTTCAGTATTTTTTTCCGGTTTCCCGGTTCTTGTGCTTTTGTTCATCAAATTAGTTTTTAGGGTTCCGTACCCAAAGGGTAAAAACGGGACCCTATTACTGAGGCTTCGCTGTCTGTCCGTCCGTCCGTCCGTCCGTCCGTCCGTCCGTCCGTCCGTCTGTCACCAGGCTGTATCTCACGAACCGTGAGAGCTAGAGAGTTGAAATTTTCACAGATGATGTATTTCTGCTGCCGCTATAACAACAAATACTAAAATTAAAATAATTATAATAATTAAGGGGGGCTCCCATACAGAAAACGTGTTTTTTTTGCTATTTTGGATCTATTTAAATAACTGTAACAGGTAAATACTTGAAATGCTCACAGAATATTTAATTAAATATTTACTTTAAAAGAAAATAATTAAAATAAAATAAAATTAGTATTTAAGGGGGGCTCCCATACAAAAAACGTTTTTTTTGCTATTTTGGATCTCTTTAAATAACTGTAACAGGTAAATACTTGAAATTCTCACAGAATATTTAATTAAATATTTACTTTAAAAGGAAATAATTAAAATAAAATAAAATTAGTATTTAAGGGGGGCTCCCATACAAAAAACCTATTTTTTGTAGTTTTTTTTACTGTTTTGGGTCTATTTAAATAATTGTAACAGCTAAATACTTGAAATGCTCACAGAATGTTTAATTAAATATCTACTTTAAAAATAAATAATTGAATAATAATAAAATTAGTATTTAAGGGGGGCTCCCATACAAAAATTCTGATTTTTTGCAGTTTTTGGTACGGAACCCTACGTGCGCGAGTCCGACTCGCACTTGGCCGGTTTATTTATGGATTTAATTTCGTTCAATAACCCCTTTACTTGCATTTGTTCTTCTATACCTACGTACGCCATCGAAATTCATTTTATGGCAAATACCTATGCGTAAAGCTATTGAAAAACAGAAGTGGTAAACAAAGTCATCAACCAATGTAAATTCTTTAGACAAACAAGTTGTTTGTTAACAAATGAGTATATTTTTTTCAAAATCTTTGGAATTCAGTTGTTTTTCTTGCTAAGTTACGGATATACATATACATCAATCACGCCTGTATTCCCTAATGAGGAACGCAAAGCGTACGAAACGCTATATAAACAGAACCATGAGTATTTCGCGATTCGTGGCCAGTTTTAGCATACTTTTGTAGGTTTTGAGTTAGTATAACAGTGACAGGTTGCGAGTAAACCTAAACTCATCCTTAGTCACCTCTTACGGCATCCACGGAACTTTAAACCTAAAACTTACATATATATATACATATATTCTCACGCCTGTATTCCCATGAGGGGTAGGCAGAGCACATGAATTCAAAAATCCAGTGCCACATTTAGCAAATTCAGGGTAACCAGATGGTTATACGTGATATTGCAGTGACAGGTTGCTAGCCTATCGCCCACAATACACTAACCCTTTCCCAGAGTCGACTCTTACGACACCCACGGGAAGAAAGGGGGAAGTGCTATTCTAACCCGGCACCACACGGTTAACCTAAAACTTAAGACCTAATAATGTGCTAAAAATGGCTGTGTATCGTAAAATAGTCACGGTAGTTGTGGGGTAGGGAGAGCACACGAAACGTTACGTAGTCGGCAATATTACTATTTCACTTCTCGCAGTCATTTTTAAGGTTCCGTAGTACACAAGGAACCTATGGTTTCGTTATGTCCGTCTGTCCGTCCGGGCTCCTACTCCGCCGCTACTGCACCGATTTTCACGAAAATTGGTAGAAAGATAGATAGTGAAGTTACAAAAGTTGATTTTTAAAATTATGAATAAAAAAAATTCAGCCCATACAACGAAAAGTGAATTTAAAAAATAAATTGGACTAACCCCAACGTGTGGGATATGGTTGAAAAGGTCTTTAAAAATGCAACAATAAATGTTTTGAAGCTATGTATGTACATCGAACCCTCTAGTCTTGAGATAATCTAAAACAAAGTTAAAATTTGAGATGTCCCCCCCCCCCCGTAACTTTTTAAATATTACTAAAATAATTCTGAAAAAATATAATAATTATATGTATACCTCAAAGTAAGTACTTTCAATGAAAATTATAGCGGACTACGTATCATGGATAGTTATTTTTATACAACTCGACCAACTTATGTCGCTACAGTCGCTCGAACAAAATGTTTGAAGTCAACCACAAAATGAAATTAAATTTGACTGGCCCCAACGTGTGGTACATTATTGAAAAGTCTTTTAAAATTCAACAAAAAATGGCTCGAGACTATGTTGATCAGACCCCCCACTCTTGAGATAATCTAAAACAAAGATAAAATTTGAGATGTCCCGCCACTGTAACTTTTAAAATATGACTAAAATAATTCTGAAAAAAAATATGATGTATACCTCAAAGTAAGTACTTTATACGAAAATAATGCGGACTCTGCATCATGGATAGTTATTTTTATACAACTCGACCAACTTATGTAGTTACAATCGTCCGAACAAAATGTACGGAGTCAACCGCAAAATGAAATTTAGCTAGCTACGAAACCCTATCATTTTAGGTTTAACGAGGATAATAGTGACAGGTGTACAAAATTAATTTAGTGAATCTGTGAAATGGGAGATGTCAAAATAAAACACAAAATAATTGTCATATTTATATTCTAGTTGGCAGTTTAGAGTACAATATCATAGATCTATGGACTATCTACAAACGATAATGGCATATAGATCGTTAATAATATTTATATAGGTCTTATCTCGTATCAAAGCTGAGAACTCCGTATCTAATTTGAATTTCACTTTGGCTTGTTAGAATCCGGATGTTTAGAAGCAATCTAAATAATACTGAAGCATCAGAAGTGGTAATTATCACAATAAATAATTAATTTAAATCTAAATTTGTTCTTTTGACGCGGGAAACGGTGCTAGCAATGCAAAATGGCGTCGAACAGCTAATGTTACCAGTTTCTTTTACAAAAGTACTTGCAATTCAAAGGAAGTTTTTCACATCTGGCAACCCCGATACATTTAAACTGTCAAAATTAAGACGTTTTTAATAATCATACAAACTATACACGAGTATGCAATTGTATTCATGTAGTTACAATTCAATGGGATAGATGAGATATTGGGAGGCCATTTATGCTGCTATGTGAAAAAAAACATGCTTTATACTTGGCATTCAATAAATCAAATTATAGAGCAAATCAAATTAGGTTATAGGCCCACCTTCTAGAGCCAGTCAAACCAAAATCTGTTTTATTTAAGCGCCAGAAGAAATAAATAGTAAATATAAATTGGATAAACCAGTTCGACGTAGCACCATCGACTCCAACGCTATTCTAAACATAGAATTATTATAATTTGTAAAATAAACCAAATTATAAATGCTTGGATCAAACATGAGTATAATAATATACATAACATAATGTCTATTCGAGATGTCTTTTCAGGACTTCTATGGCTATTTTAGGAGCTAATGAAAACAGCAAAATAATTTTCATAGTTTACAAAACCAAAAACTCAAAAAATCATGAAAATAATAATTCGATTTAATCGAATATTTAAAAGAATCTTATAAGAATAAGTTTAAAATTATATACAAAAATGTTCAATAAAGTTTCGACTCGAAAGTTTTTCTATCACGTCCTTTTATAAATTTAATACAAATAGCTTATAACTAATTACTGCATTCAACGGCTTAAAAAAACTTGCGCTCTGTATAGGTAAACTTTTAATAGAGGAACGGAGTTTCATTGAAAGAAATGCCTTGAATTGCTAAGCTAAGACTCGTTCTTTTAACTTGTGTTTGTTTTATTTTTAAATAAACACAAGACGGAATTGTAAACTTGTTATATTATTGGTGATACTTTACTTAAAGACATTTCTGATTGCAAGTTATCTTTGGAATCAAAATGGGAACGTAGTGAATTAAGAAATACTTATATTACTATAAAGTATTGAATCAACTATAGATACAATATCTAGGGAACAAAATCACTGGTTGGTTCCAATAAGACACCAAATCTAATTTTTTGCACCCGACATGATCAAACTTGCAAAACTCTTAACGTTTTTTTTTTGCATATTTAAAGTTTGTCACAAATCTATACCACCAATAACTAATGAAGTTACGCATGCACTATTTACATTAACAATCCTTATCAATGATTCTCGCCCTCTGCAGATTTTATAATGAAGTTACTATCAGCAAATGCTATGTTACAAAGAGTTGACTCTTGATTCTCTATCGTCAAATGTTCATTTTTTAAGTCATCTTCAGGGCTAAAACATCGGCTGAAAGTAGACTACACCATTTCTAAAAAAACCTTATGAATCTCCTCGAATGATGGTGCAACCTAATAATCCCTGTCCGTATCTAATATCTGACGTAACTTATCTTATAAGGTTTGCAATTAATTGAGCCTTTTAAAAAAAGTTGTACCTACCATTTCGTTTTTTATTTAATTTTGAAAAAATATAGTTTAAAAGTTGTTACTAAGAATTTACATTCCGCTACTTCTTTCATCCACAATTACGATTGGTGGTCACTGAACGGAGTCTTTTAATTCAAGAACACTTTTTTTTATTTATATCAAAATTATCATCGAAAATTATGGGCAACTTTTTATAAAAAGGCTCAGTTATAAGCACTTTCGACTATTGAACCCTCGATAGAGAACAGTAAAGTTAAGCATCCATAGTAAATCTAGAGTATGTTTCAAAATGTCGGCTACAATTGCAAGATGGCGGGCGGAGCGCCGGGCGCGCAGGCGGTCGTCAGGAGCTCGCCGCCGCTTTCCGTGATGGCCACTGTTTTGTGGTAATTTATGAGATCAGCTGGAACAGAGGAGGGAGTGCGGTTAGAGATTATCTGATATCCAAAGCTTATTTCGGGGTAGAAAAGCCAACTGGAAAGGCAAAGTCATAGATGTCACTTAGGGTTCTATTGGTATGTGCTGTAAGGCGTGTAGTCACCTAGGGTAATACTGGTATAAGTATGTCGCCTAGCGTCCTACCGATGCGTTGTCAAGTGTGTCAGCTAGCGTCCTACTAGCGTGTTATAAGGCATGTAATCACCTAGTGTCTTACTGGTGCGTGTAAAGATGTGTAGTCACCTAGCGTGCTACTGGAGTGTGTTGTAAGGTGTGTCACCTAGCGTCCTACTAGCGTGTTGTGAAGTGTGTCACCTAGAGCCCTACTGGTGTGAGTCGTAAAGAGTGCTTCTAAAGTGTGTTGTAAAGTGTGTCACTTAGCCTTCTACTGGTTGCGTGTTATAAGGTGTGTCGCCTAGCGTCCTACTGGTGTGTCACCTAGGGTCCTAATAGTGTGTGTGGGTGTGGTAAGGTGTGTCGCCTAAGGTCCTAACAGTGTGTGTGGTAAGGTGTGTCGCCTAGC
>BHDV01071509.1:18506-30007 GCA_005406045.1 Adoxophyes honmai
TTTAGTAAATATGTACATAAACAGAAGTTTCCTTTCAGGATAAAGCTAATTTGAAGTCGGTTTTTTTTTGTTTAAAATTATGTATCGATTTACTGGGTATCCCGGTTGTCAATTATTTACGCGTGCATGCTGCTTCTAATTTGGAAGCAAAATGAATTAGAAAAAAACAACTTGTAAAAACGGCTGAGCTAAACAAAACACCGACGCGACTAGACTCACTCATCTTATAGAATACGGATAACTCACGTTTTAAATCGAGTTTAGCTCGACATGTTTCGGGCTAATTTGTAGCCCTTCATCTAGGAGCCGCGGCGGCTCAGTCGCGCAACAAGAGCGGTGGTTCATAGGTATAATCACCTAAGTACTTTTATTTCACTTGCTTACTATTTCGCAAATTGATTGTCCCTTACATCATTTACTTAGCTATGCTTGCCGACAAAGAAAAGCCAAACAAACAAGTCGTCGGGTTACAAGCTATTTGTTTGCCGAATTGCAAAAGAAAGGAATTTGAACTAGAAATACGTAGGTAATTCCACAAATCTACTATTACATGACATGTGTACCTACGTTATTTTGTTTATAAATACTTTGTTTATTGCATACACACTATCACGCCTGTATTTCCAAATGGGGTGGACATAGACAACGCACACGAAACGTTCGTAGCCTTTTTTAGCATTATATTGTAGGTTTAAGCTATATTGAAAAATGCTGATAACTCATGTCTTAAATCGGCATGTTCTGGCATAATTTTCTCGCTTCACTCACATTCAACCCTCTCGTCATACACGCTCGACGGTTTCAGTTCTTCTAATTTGGCCTTTTTTTAGAACACAATCTGGTGGATCTGGTCGGTATAGGTTGTTCGAAGGGCTCGAGGGCACCCTCGAGCGACTTACCCTAACACTTCCCTTGTAGATTTGCTTACACTCCCTTGTTTCATCCATTCTCTCCACGTACCCGAATCAACGCAACATGCCTTTCTCTATCCTTGTTACAATATCCTCTTTCAGACCACACTTCTCTCTGATTACGCTATGGCCCTGCGCAGACGACAGACTATCCGCGACGGACTTTTTAGGCGCAGCGCAGACGACAGTGTTTTGTGCGATCGAGTCTGTGGAGCAATAAATTCTCTGAATGGCGCGTTGACAGTTTCCAGGAATTTCCATTCAGAGTTTCGTGGAAACTGTCAGCGCGCCATTCAGAGAATTTATTGCTGCGCGGACTCGATCGCACAAAACTCTGTCGTCTGCGCTGCGCCTTAGTCTGTGAAAATAGAACCTATGGAATTGTATGCAATAACGCACACGGTGCGCAAAAAGTCCGGCGCACAATGCATACAATCCACACAGACTTTTTCTGCGCCGCAGACTCAATCGCACAAAAAGTCTGTCGTCTGCGCTGCCCCTATTACGCACCCTTACGGTAAAATAACGCATATCAGCCGCATTATATTTATATTTACGAATAAGTACAACATTTAAGGTAGTAAAAATGCACCAACCGACTACATATTGTAGCTTTTTTATGTCGCTTGGTCACGCAAGGCACTCTATTTACTTTGGGAAAACCGGTTACGAATCCAGCAACGTATTTTACATATTTACATACATATATGATGACACACAATCACCCCTGTGTTCCCAAATGGGGTAGGCAAATCACACGAAATGTGACAACACCATGGTTACCGTATGATGAACGTACATATTTTGGTATTATAAAGAACATTTGCCTAAAGAACTTTTACTTGTAAGACATTTATTTATCTAAAACTAGAATTATTAGGTTCTATAGTATTTGGCAGGTGATTGTAATGACAATTTATATAAAGTATAGTGTTAGATTTTCATAATGTTATCTTTAAATCGTTAAATCAAATTAAATTCTAGAATGCTTTTAATATATCATCAATTTATAGCCAGCAATATTAATTCTGCCAGCAGCATGCCTACCTATACTATTCGGCAAACAACTTGGCACAATCTTAAAAAAAAGAGAGTAGTTCTCTCTCTCTCTCTCTAAAATCTTGCCATCTAGCTTGCCGGGGCTATACATGCTACCTACTTACAGTACTTAGATCACGTGAGAATCTTAAACGCGGTGAAAATCTAGGGCATTAAAAATAGCTTAAATATTAATAAAAACGTCGCCGTGTCAGTGTGCAACGCACATAGGCGCAAATCCAATCGTCAAGCTGTCCGCGTGTGGCTGTGTGAGTGCACGGCTTATGTGTGAGTGTCATATGATCCACACCGCGTCAATTCATCAGGTTATGGGCCCACTGGACGTACTCAGATCAGATGATAATATCCTAACAGCCATCGCAGCCATTATGGCTATTAAGTGTACAATAGGTACAATACAATAGAATTCAAAATATAACTCTTTATTTGACACCAAAAACAATACAATTTAGACATGTACATAACGCAGTATTCCCAAATGGGGTAGGCAGAGCACATGAAACGGCACATAAAATAACCACGACCGCTTAACGTTTCGTAACCACATATTTTTAGCTTGTCAATTACGAGGTTATAATGACAGCTGCTAGCTTGTCGCCTAAAATATGCCTTGATCTATATCCTTGATGAAAAAGCATGGGGACAATTTCCTAGTGACTCGTCGTGCCCTCACACATAAACATTGTTTTTGTAAACATTTTTCAGTAGAATAATACCTATAATATGTATAGGTATATCAGGGATAACGTAGTGTTCTCATAGAAAAATAGCTGTTGAAACGGTCCAATTATTTTTTACGTTACAAACAGATAAATTTTTCTCTTTAAAATTGTACCTATTTTGTCCAAATCTGCTTCGAAGGACCGTGGTCCTGCGAGCCGGATTTCTTGTGACAATATTGGAAAGCGTAAACGCAGAGCCATTTTCACAGATTAATTATGCGCGGAATAGAGGTCATTAATCTCGTTTATTGCAATTTTATGTCTGGGAATGCTTAATTTCATGTTCTGAGGAATAAGATTTTTACGACCTAATCCGCAAGGCTTTCGTAATAATATAACCTACATATTAAGAATCGAAGCCTATATTTTCGAACACGGTTAACCAGTTTAATTTTTATGCATACGAACATACATAGACAAAGGGAAACGTTACATATACAAAGTCATTTTTTCCTTAGTCGCCTCTTATGACGTTCAAGGAAGAAATGGAGAGATGTTCAATTTTATTGAGGTTTTAATATTTAACTCTCAATCTATTAATATTTGATAGTCATAACATAATTATTGTTTGAAGTTCCCCAGTCCGACTCGCACTTGGCAGGTATTTTTAAAACCAAATCAGAGCCATTTTATATAAAGTCACACTTTTTTTTCTTAACTTAAATAAAACGCTTTTCATGCTCGGAATTATGAGGGTATACAAATTACACACAGTCTTCGGTCTATTCCCACTAGTTCTACTGACAGTTCTACTGGTAGAACTAGTGGGAATAGACCCAGTCTTCCCCTATTTTCATTGAATTTTTTTTGGGACAATTTTCTGAACCATCGCCTTAGATCGTGCTTTTGATTGTGAGTAGGAAATACCATTGGAAATGCACAATTTCTTTGTAGAGCCCATCAGCTAACAGCGACTGCGCGTCGTTATGTGAGGGGAGGCCCTTACTCCAGTTTTTTTTCACGTCTAGACCGTGTCCAAATAGTCTCATTGCGCAATGGCACGTCACGCGGCACACTCGCTGCGCGTGCTCACAAAATTACAAAGTATTAGCGCCCGCCCATCGTCGACGTCACAGTTCGTGATTGAAAAGTAAGCTTTGGATTTGACGTCACTTTTCCTCCTTGGGTTGTCTCAGCACCGTAGAAATGCCACTTTGTGTCAACGGTTCTCTGACTGATTATGTCATGTCAATTCTTGTTTACTTAATTTTAGATCGTTGTGTTAAGATTTCGTTTTTGGAAAGTCGAATAGACATGGAAAGTGGATTTGAGAGAAATTAAAGGATATCCATTTTCAAAAACTTACCGTCGTTTCAAATTCATCTATTCTGATTAGTTACATTATTAGTTCAAATGATGGAAATAATACACCAGATCGAAAGTTTACGTTGTTAAACCATTTAATTAACTTATCATGGCTGGCATGGTCCATTCAAGATTTTAATGGCGTTTGATGTAACGAATGCCGTTTGGGCTGATGCAGGCAAAAACAAGATCGTGTTCACTGTCCGTGGCCATCACAATACCTCAGACCTTGACCGCTAACCGAGTGCGGCGTCTGCGCAGGCTGTCTAGTGTTTTTGTTGCTCCAATGTTTTGATAGAGCAATTGATAGCGTACTTTCTTAAATTGGGATGTGGATGGGTATGTTGGGAGGGGAAGGGCTAGAAGGACCTTCCGTGATCAGATCGGGGACGTTTTAGAAAAAGGTCAGGTCAAGAGTATCCGAAACCGACGGGCATGTATAAAGAGACTAGGAGACCTATGAATGTGGATGAAGCAAAAGAGGTATGTCAGGATCGTAGTGGTGAAACAAGGCAGTCTCTGCCCTGTTTCCCTGTCCCCTGTGGGTGAGATCGCTGATTTATGTTGACTGATACCAAATTTTTGCCACAAAGTCTTTGTTTTCTTTTTTGATGCATCGATTTTTCTTAAGAATCACTGTGAAGGAACTGAAGATACGTAATGAGAACTTAATTACTTTTTTTAAGTAAATATTTGAGTCTTAAAATCTTGCCACCCTTTGCTTTCTTGGCATCTATGCCGGGGACTGTACAATTGTTTTGAAAGTGACTTCTTACCTATATTTTGCCTAGACTTGTTACAGTTTTCAATAAATAAGTTCTTTCCGTCGGCAGTTCACGTGGAACGCGTCTAGCAAGCCATACAATGCGTTTCATTACCAGCTGCATTTCAAATGCTTCGCCCGTTGCAATCAATTTTAGCGTAGCGTCGCTAGGCTGGCTGGGTATTTAGATCTACTTTGCTTTTTCAACTGTAGGAGAGCTGTTATTATCATTATGTCCGTATTTTAAGATTTTGTTATCACCCTCATTGATAGAACGATCCCCCTATTCCCACCAATTTTGTCCACTTCACTTACGGTTTTTATTTCATTTCTCATTAGATTAATTACAAATCACTTACTAAGAAACAACATTACGTACGTAACTTATTAAACCTAGCTTTTTCTGGGTATTTTGCCCACCAGACGATTGGAAATACCTATCCAATGAACCTATTATATTACCTTTCATAAATCTCTGCTAAGTTATAGTTCGAGTGCTCGACATCGAATGTACTTGTATACGACAGTGAAAACACTAAAAAAAGTAAAAAATGGCAGCCTTTACTGGTTCTTCCTGTAGTTGATTCTTGTGCACATTTCTCTCTGCTTTTTCTTTTCTTATTTGCTCATACTAACATAACTACTTTTAAATCCTTCTAATCCAAAATGGTCTACGTACATTACGTACAATCAGAAATAGCGAAACAGTTATGCTATTTTTACCACGAACTTTTATTGGTAGCCATAACTACGAGTTCTCAGTCATATGCTTCATGTCACAGGAATATAAATAGACGTTAGACATTGCTACTTTCTTGGCAAATGGAATGACTAAAACAGTTTACCTGTGTTACAAAAAATCTCTGCAAAACATTTTGTCTTTCTCAGAAGCGAGTAATTTCGATGCAAAATATGTTTTATCACATTTTAGCAAACATTTTATTTGATGTAGCTTTTGAAGTGTCCGACATATTCAAATTAAAGTATTCCTAAGAAGTAGACATCTAAAAGCTCTAAAAAAATTGTTTATCTTAGGTAATCAGTGTCAGAATGTATAAAATCTTATGATGCGATTGATTATTTGATTACTTGAAATAAAATTCTTAGAAATATCTTCAAGCAATACGTAAATCTCGAGCTTCCTGACTAATCATACCATTCAGTTGTAATAAAAGGAATCAAGATTTTCTGAAAGTTGGTTGTATTGTAGTACGTGCTCATAGTCATCAATCATAGCGCCATCTGTCCTCCAGTAGTAGAACTTCTTCTACAAACGTCATAATACGCCATCAACTGTCAAAGTGTTCTACATGGCGCTAGCGAAGTTTCGAAATACAACTTCAAACTGTCTTTCTTTGGACTTCGGTCCCCAGGCAAAACAACTGCCTGGAGAGACATCTCTCTATTGCAGTTCTCCCAAAAATCTACCCCTGACGCATTTTGTCTCTTTATCTTTTAATATAATTTGCCTCAATGTGAATGTACACTGTTGGATGCGAGCGTCAACCAATATCTGGACGACGGACGTCAGCAGGCTGGAAAGGGCGTGGGCGTCACTTGACATGGTTGATAAGTTTACCGGCCACTTTGTTCACATTTTGCGAGCTTTTCCGCACGAAAAACCATAATACGAGGGTCATGCCAAAAGAAATTAGATACTCAAAAACTACACAGTTTATTCTTTATTATTGGTATCTATTTTTTCGAAATACTCACCGTGAGCACGTATACACTTTTTCATCCGGCTAAACCACTTGGAAAATGCCAATATCCATTCTTCTTTGGGTACCTCAGAAATTTCATAATTATAGGCAGCTAGGGCATCTTCTTTGCTTTCAAATCGCCTTCCACTTAATTTTTCTTTTATTTTCGGAAGCAGATAAAAATCACAGGGTCCTAGGTCGGGAGAATATGAGGGGTGAGGGGGTATATTAACGTTATTCGAACTAAAATAGTCGAGTGTTCTGGCAGAAGTGTGCGGAGCGGCATTGTCGTGGTGCCAGAGCAGATGCTGGGTTCCTGACTTTAGCAGCTTGTCACACCAAGCTGATAAAACTTTTGGGGCACAAACTGTCACACACTATTCTGAGTTGACAGTCCTTTGATCCTCTAGCACGACAGTCGCAATATGCCCCGTCTTACAGAAAATCGAGGCAACTATTTGTTTCTGTGTACTTCGTGCTCGGCGACATTTTGTTGGAGTCGGCTCATCTTCAAAGCACCATACTGTTGACTGCCGTTTTGTATCCGGATCGTAGTTACACAACCATATTTTGTCACCTGTCAGTATATCATAAACAGCTTTTTTCTCGCCAGCATCGAATTTATTTATCATAAATTTACACCAATCCACACACCGTTCTTTCTGCAAATCGTTGAGTTTATGCGGCACCCATCTCGAACAACGCTTATGGAGGGACAGGTGTCCATGAATTATGCTTTGCAAGCCTGCTGATCCAATGCCTAGATCTCGCTCAAGCTCTACATATGTAATTCGTCGGTTCTCGCGAATATTTTTTTCCACGACTTGCACATTTCCTTGAGTAACTGCTGTTGGCGGTCGCCCTGACTTCGCCTCATCTTCAAAGCTCCCTCACGCTCTTTTAGATTCGGCAAACCAATTAAAAATAGTTGCACAAGAACAAGCAGACTCACCAAAAGTCGTGGTTAAAATTTCAAAACATTCTTGTGGCTATAAAACTTTTTTTAAGTCATAATAAATCGTAACTCTAAAATCTCGTCGACTAAGTTCCATCGTGACCGCATATTCCCGCCAGATTCGAACAGATAAAAATTATTTAAAAAAAAAATACGCATATTTCCGGTGAGTTCCATTTTTAAATTGATAGCTAAATAACCAGCCTTTACGATGGTGTATAACTGGCCAGTATCAATCAAATGAGCATGGAGTATCTATTTCTTTTGGCATGCCCCTCGTAATAGCTTTCCTTCGAAACGTTGTACCTACTTATGAGAGCGTTTGAATTTAGAATGAAACCAAAAACTCCGTTTGAAAAAATTTTGGCCAACTTTTTCTCGTATCTACGGATGTAAGTATTTTTTGAATTCTATGTAGGTAGAGTGCTGTTGTGTGCGGTGTCGGGATAGAATAACACTTCTCCATTTCTTCCGTAGATGTCGTAAGGGCGACTAAGTACATAGGTTTAGATAGGCTAGCAACCTATCACTATTTATACTACCTCTTCTACCTGTTTTCAAACCTAAAATTATGCTAGAAGTGGCTGCGAAGCGTGAAATGGTCATAATCTTGGTTTTGTCCATGTCACTGTTCGTGTGCTTCGTCTACCACATTTGGAAACACAGGCATGATTGTATGTACAGTCAAGGGCTTTAATTCATTAGCCACCATGGAACCAATTCACAGTAAACGTCATAATGATATCCCATTAACTACTAAGGGAAATCGTAATGATTTTTTCTTAGAAAAGGTTCTATGGTGGCTCATGCATTAAAGTTCTTGACCGTACAATGTATGTATGTAGAACGGGGACGTTTTATGTACAAAAATGCTTACACTTCATAAAATAAGCATCTAATTAGCATATAATTATATTCCACCAAACTAACGTTTACATCAGCCATAAATTAATGTTCCTGGTTTAATTATTTACCAGGAACACGATAATTGGCATCTTGGCAAACCAGAAACGGACGGATTGCCAAGCTTGTCACTGACGCCAGTGATCTGTTTGAAACATGACTCGGAATTACATTGCCAAGTTGATTTTGTATCAATCGGAGTCGGATTAAAAGTTTGTTTACTTTTATTTTTAAATTAAAATATCAGTGTTGCAAAGCCTCTCTGTTTGTCTGTTTAATCAGTTTTCACGGTTTGACAACTGAATCGATTCCGACGAAATTAGAGCAAGAAACGTCAGGTTCAGGTTCACGGTGCACGAACTCATTACTCCGAAACCTTGCCAAGATACACGCCGACGCCGTAGACTGTATAAGTACGAGTACATAGCCCCGAGGAAAGACTTAGACGAGTTTTTATCCTTATTATCGTCCTTGTTTTATCCTTATTTTGACGCGAGCAACACTCATTACTGTACAAATAATTTATTAAAAAAGTATTGGCGTGAAGCTTCGAGTGTAATGTGGTTTTAAGCGGTAGGGTCAAGGAGGGTACAGTCGCTAGGATTTTTTCAACGAGCTATAGTATCAAAAGTGTTAGTGATTGGACTATTTTTTCTAGGCACAAAGCAGCGTTCATTATTCAAGTTTTATATGTAGTAAATAGATTTCCCATAACTTACACCGAAAAAGAAATAAAGACCTTTTTTTTAAAAATGGGAATCGAGCTACTGTGTACTACTACAGGTGCACAGTGACTAGTACCCCCTAGTACACAGTTGCTTTAACAGTACACAGTGGCTCGAGCCATTGTGTACTACCCTCCGTATACAGTGGTTCTAACAAAAATAAAAACTTTCAAGTAGGCTTTTCGCCGTCTGGTTGACTATTATTTTTCTAAGTACTGAAGGCAATCTTTTACGTCGCGGCATTCTGCCAATACGTAGGTAGGTATAAATTTTAACTTTTATTATATTAGCAGTCAGGTTTTAAATTTAAAGTTCTAAGAACAATCAAAAACTTTTTTTTATTCAACTTTTATTAAATTAAACTTTGTCGGTAGTAATTTTTTTACTCATTTATAATTTCATACGTACACAGTAGCTCGCGAGCCAGTGTGTACTTCTCCAAATCGAGCCACTGTTGACCCTGACGTCATTTTGAAATAATGATCAAATTAGAAACAAACGCATAGACCTAGAGCACTGAATTATCAGTCAATACCAAGTAGATTAGTCATACTTTTCGACAAAAACAACAGTAATTAAGAATCCTACAAAAGTTTAGTTAAAAAACAAAGTCAAACTTTCGTGAAAATGTAAATTCGGCCGAGTAAAAGTCAAACCACGTCATCACACAGCCGTGCGGCGCCGGAGCGGCTCACGGATTAGTTCGAACACGATCGCATGTCTATCGCTTCTTATTAACGTAGAGGACAGATAGATAGCTCTTTCAGTTTCCAGTAAAGTGCATTCGAGCGACTGTTCACTTCGAGCAACTGTACCCTCCCTGACCCTACTAATTTAACCAATACGTCTAATTAATAGCGTTATAGGTTTTTTTTTGAAATACAGTATTTTAATCGGCGTCATTAATTAAGTAAAGAATTAATACCTACCTAATATACTTATTTGTTCAACATGGAGTTTCCTAAAAGTGTTTTAAACTTAAAAGTCTTAAAACTACCTCGTAGTGAAATAAACCGGATCTACTCACGTTATTACGTCGAGATTAACTCGACTGTTTCGGGTCAATTCGTGTCTCATTATCTGGAGCTACACGCCACTGCAGCTTTCCTCAAAATGCTTTTAAAACTTATCAGATACCTACCTCGTAAAGTCACCTTCACCTGTTTCTAATTCTCTCTCTCTCCACAGGTGGCCTCGGAACCCGTCACTTCGTCACCTTCATGCTCTTCCTGGGCATGGCGAACGCGTACATCATGCGGACCAACATGTCCGTGGCCATAGTGGCCATGGTCAACCACACGGCGCTGCCCGTGGACCACGAGGCGATCGACACGGAGTGCGGGGACACGTACAACAGCAGCAGCAGCGTGAGTATGGGTGTACAGTGTGTGTACTATACAGTTTGTGTAGTGTAGTGGCCATGGTCAACCACACGGCGCTGCCCGTGGACCACGAGGCGATCGACACGGAGTGCGGGGACACATACAACAGCAGCAGCAGCGTGAGTATGGGTGTACAGTGTGTGTACTATAGTAATAGTATATACCATTTGTGTACTGTAGTGGCCATGGTGAACCACACGGCGCTGCCTGTCGACCACGAGGCGGTCGACACGGAGTGCGGGGACACGTACAACAGCAGCAGCAGCGTGAGTATGGGTGTACAGTGTGTATGCTATAGTGTACAGTGAGTGTACTGTAGTGGCCATGGTCAACCACACGGCGCTGCCCGTCGACCACGAGGCGATCGGCACGGAGTGCGGGGACACATACAACAGCAGCAGCAGCGTGAGTATTGGTGTACAGTGTGTGTACTATAGTGTACAGTGTGTGTACTGTAGTGGCCATGGTCAACCACACGGCGCTGCCCGTCGACCACGAGGCGATCGACACGGAGTGCGGGGACACTTAAAATAGCAGCAGCAGCGTGAGTATGGGTGTACAGTGTGTGTACTATAGTGTACAGTTTGTGTACTGTGGTGGCCATGGTCAACCACACGGCGCTGCCCGTGGACCACGAGGCGATCGACACGGAGTGTGGGGACATGTACAACAGCAGCAGCAGCGTGAGTATGGGTGTACAGTGTGTGCTATAGTGTACAGTTTGTGTACTATAGTGTACAGTGTGTGTACTATAGTGGCCATGGTCAACCGATCGACACGGAGTGCGGACACGTACAATAGCAGCAGCAGCGTGAGTATGGGTGTACAGTGTGTGCTATAGTGAACAGTTTGTGTACTATAGTGTACAGTGTGTGTACTATAGTGGCCATGGTCAACCGATCGACACGGAGTGCGGGGACACGTACAATTGCAGCAGCAGCGTGAGTATGGGTGTACACTATAGAGTACAACCTTGGCGTCTAACTTGTAGACTACTGGCCCGTCTAAGAAAGACCATGGGTCATCTGAACCACCAGGAGACCTATCTAGAACGATATTAGAGCATAAAACAA
>BHDV01071509.1:37405-121223 GCA_005406045.1 Adoxophyes honmai
GGTCGAACGAGCCGAGCCGATTGACGTCTGGTTCGCCCTTATTGCGTTGACATAACGCTTTTTCTACCCGCATTTTGCCGAAAAGCTGTCGACTAATGTTGGGAGACCCTTACGCTCCAAACGCACTTATCGACTTTGGGCTTGTTAAATGTTCTACATTAGACAAACATGCAACCAGAAAAAAACTAGTTTTTATTCAGTAATAATTTTTGTTCCTAGGTTCGGAGCCCGATTCTTCCTTGGCGTGGGCATGCTGATCAACTCAGTCTTCGGCCTGCTGGTGCCAGTGGCTGCTGAAGCCGGCTACGAGTACCTCATCCTCGTGCGGTTCATCCAGGGCTTGGGCGAGGTGAGATGAGACCGGCGAAAGGGAGTGCTTGTCCTTTTCTGACGGTTGTAGTTAGACAGTGAGAGGTATATCTAGTGCGTGGCTGGACTCGCTTCGTGCCGTGTGCATATACAGGAGAGACGCACGGCACCATAGCGACATGAGGAGTGACTAATAAACGTGCTCGTGGCGATTGGTGATAAATGAAATTAAATCGCTAGGTGTTTGGCCGCGCGATGACTGGTCCGTTCTAGACCATCTTCCACATTACTGTAAAGCTATAAGCTATACGAGTTAATACCTTTGATATAATGGACGAAATACTTACGCCTCGTGCCCTAGCAGGCGCTGCCATTTTGTCCAAAGCAATTGAAATTCTAATTCTAATGCCGAGACGTTTTCGTGAGTTAACGAGTAAGTATTTTAAGCTGGTACACAAATTTATTGATCTGTCGCTTGAGATGTCGTCGTAATCCCAAATTGATACGGCAAAACAATATGTCCTTTAGCTGTAATCGTATTTTGGTTGCAGGGTCCTATTGTGCCGTGCTCACACGCTATGCTGGCCAAGTGGATTCCGCCTAACGAGAGAAGTCGGATGGGAGCTGCTGTATATGCCGGTAAGTTCTTTTTTAACCTCTCACTTTACGAGGGAAAATGCACCTTATACATCTCCCAGCTTGAGGTAGCACGGACGCATGAGGGGTTCTCCTACAAAAGGCGGTCATACCCTCTAAGAAACACACGAATTCCCTTCGTGACCATTGTGTAGACTATCCTGGGAACCCATTCATCCATTGGCCTCGTTAGGAGGCTCTTTAGCTTTAGGCGACAAAGCTTGAGCAACCAGACACTATTATATTTACCTCTTTTAAGTACCTAAAATTAAGCTAAATTTTTCTGCGACACGTGAAATACTCAAGGTTTTGTCTATGTAACGTTCCTTGTGCTCGGGCTGCCCTATTTGGGAATTCAGGCGTGATGTATGTAGGTACAGATGTTTTAAGATTTTATTACAAACAGGGTATGGCGTACTTCGATAGTGTGAAACCGTGATATTTTAACTAGCGCTTCCGAATATCAGTTTGTTTATCACTCGGTGCCTAATTGTTTGTTTACGTAATGCTAAACGGACTATAAACAAATTACTCTGTTTGACACCTTGGCAATCAGTTGCAGTTCTTGACAAGGCGGTGCTGAAAATATTCATTTACCTAGATCTTAAGCAATACAATTTTACTATGGAGCGCGACGCGATGTCTGAAATGAATAAAATGCATTGTTTTCATATTCTTTAATTTATTTTAGTTGTTAAATGGTTGAAAAAATCACCGTCTTTTTAACCGACTTCAAAAAAGGAGGTATTCAATTCGGCTGTATTTTTTAATGCAATATTCAACACGATCTTACAGTTGCATTTTGCGTTTTCGTGTGGTGAATTAGGGGTCATCCATAAAGTACGTCACACTTTCAGGAGGGGGGGGGGGTCAGTGTCTTGTGACACTAGAACAAAATTTCTGTAATTTTCATAGTTAAATGTGTGACATGGGGGGAGGGGGGGGGGGCAAAAAATCCCCAAATTTCGTGTGACGTACTTTATGGATGGCCCCTTAGCATTAAAATAACACAATTTTTTAAATCGATGTATGGTGCCTACACTGCACTACACTAACACTGATCAAAATAAATTAAAGAGTGGTAAAAAAACAGACTTTCCCTTACTGAGCGATCTAAATAAGCACTGCTACCCTCACTAACATCGCAAAGTGTAACCTCTCTACTAATCAAACCATCTTTGTCCACAGGAGCCCAATTCGGCACAGTCATCTCCATGCCGCTGTCCGGTCTTCTATCAGAATACGGCTTCTCCGGCGGCTGGCCGTCCATCTTCTACGTTTTCGGCCTCATCGGGACTGTTTGGTCTCTGGCCTTCCTGTTCCTGGTCTCCGAAGACCCAGAGCACTGCCCCAAGATTAAGGAAGTCGAGAAGAAGTACATCCTGAGCTCGCTGTGGGGTGCTGCTGGTTCAAGCGTGAGTGGAAGTTTCTTCTATTTGACAGTTTGATTGACAGCTTTGACGTGTGGTGCCTGGTTTGGAATGACAACTCTACATTTTTCAACTTCACTCTTCAACCTGTCACTATAGTACAGATGTAGTGAGAAACTATTTTCCTTCGTAAATCTTCGGAAAAGTTCGTATTTATCGTTTTATCACTTAAAACAATTACAATTATTACTTAAAACTGGATATTTACCATATATTAAACGGAATGAATTCCCTTTAAAATGGGTACCGAAGCTATTTGAGAGAAAACGATAAATACGAACTTTTCCGAAAATTTACGAAGGAAAATAGTTTCTCACTACATCTGTACCTCTTATAAAACCTAAAAAAAAGCTAGCATTAGCCACGAATCTGTGCAGTCTTCGTGTGCTCTGCCTACGCCATTTGGGAGTGCAGGCGTTACAATATTATTATATGTCGTAAAATTAGATATCCAACGTGTGACGTGTCGTCATTTACTTACCTGACAATGGTTTTACGTTACGACTCGACGACTTCACCACGTAGTGTGCATTGAAATGTCATCTTATATATCACCGTTTACGTTTAGTGTGATGGATGCTTCTCGTCATTATCACAATATGTAAATAAACATAGGTAGTGTAAGAGTCGATTCAACCAAATGGGAATAAAATGTTGTCTTGGTATGAGTGGTGTCACTCTTATCCGCTTTTTCCAAATGAAAAATTGGTTTATTCGCTGTTAAAGTAGTTGTACTAATAGACGATAGGTGGCGCTAGAGTCCTCTTCAGATTTTTCTTCAATGCAACTTCATCATCATCAGCATCATCAGCCTATTTAGCATCAGCCGATTGGGAATTTCACACACAACGTTGAATTACTTCGTCGCTGTGTGTAGGTTTCCTCACGATGTTTTCCTTCACCGAATAGCTCGTGATCGTTAGATGCCCATTATTACTCTGAAAAACAGTCGAGACAGATGGAAGATTTACTGCCAAACGTACTTACTCACCAGATTTTTTCAGAACATCCATTCTCAGAGAGATTCCAAGTTCTTTAATCTATAATTATTTTGGTTTCCAGTCACCACCGATCCCGTGGAAGAAGATCCTGATGTCGATGCCATTCTGGGCGATCATGCTGGCGCACATGGGCCAGAACTACGGCTACGAGACCCTGATGACCGAGCTGCCGACCTTCATGAGACAAGTCCTGCACTTCTCCCTTAAAGATGTGAGTATATCGTCAAAGAATACTAGGGAAAAGACTAGGTAACTGTTGGTACAGGTCGTGCGGCGAGTTGAGATCTCGGCAAAAGTAAAAGGGCCTGCTAGCTGATGCGGACGCCCGCCGCGTGCGCACTCTCTTGGGTCCACTAGAGAACGCCTAACTTAGCGCTACCAAATACCCCAAGTGTCGTCATTACGATCAAAACACGAGTCACTCTCATCTGTGTTCATACGCATCAGACGTAACAGTTTGTATGGGAAATGAGACAGCGACGGTTTTTACACATTTTTAATTCTATTTATTCTATCTTTATCAACAGCGCGGACCCCCAACGAATCTTGCGTGGTTCTTTGGGATCCATCTGGACTACTTTAGGATCACTGGTTTAGATAGAATTCAAGAGAATCTTGCAAGTTAATGGAGTGTATCCCTTTTATAACACTTTTGACCAAGTGGCGCTGAGCACGAATAACCCAATTAACCAATTGACCCGCTCTGACCCGCGACCTCGCGTGCTGCGATTTATTACTCATGGATCCTGCGCGTGCACATCTTATGATCTAAATTCCTGTAAAGTCGCTTGCATATTTTTAGGGTTCCATACCAAGCGGTAAAAACGGGATCCTATCCTATTATAGGTACTTATTAAGATTTCTCTGTCTGTTACCAGGCTTATTCAGGAATCGCCAGATATTTGAAATTTTCACAAATTATCTATTTCTGTTGCCGCTATAACAACAAATAAGTGAAATAAGTGCTAAAAACAAATCCGTTTCTAGAAACTACGTCGGGGCGAAGCAGTAAATTACATCACATTTTTTTTATTTTTTTTTCTGCCACATTTTTTTTCGCCAAATTTTTTTTACTTACCCTCCCTTTTCGTCGGTCTAAATAATTAAGTTTCCTCTATGCAACTCAAAGGTGGGCTGTAAGAGACTCTCAAGGGATAGCCGCCTTTGTACTTCACCATTTACTTTTTTTTCGTGCTCTTTTTTTTGTATAATAATGTTTCAAACCTACTTACTTTTGTGATAAGTTATCCAATTTGTTCCATTAATTCCAGAACGGCTTCGTGTCAGCGCTCCCCTACCTCTGCATGTGGCTGTTCTCCATGTTCATATCCGTCGTCGCCGACTGGATGCTGTCCAGCGGACGGTTCAACCACACTCAAGTCAGGAAGATCATCAACAGTATCGGTAAGTTGACAGTTCTTTGGAAGTCTCCAATAGAGAAATGTAGATATTATACCTGAGGACCGAAGGAGAGAAAGTTGGAAGCTTTGTAGCGCCCTAGCGCCACCTACCGTCGAATGGCCGAACTACTTGCTACGATCGTCAATGCCATATCAATAGCAATCCTACATCCCGCTATCGGAGTTTCGACGATCGGTTGCATAAATACAAATTCCAACTTCCTCTCATAGGACTTCGGTCCCCAGGCATAACATCTGCCATCTGCCTGGAGAGAGATCTCTCTATTGGAGTCTTTCCCAAACTGGTGACCCCTACTTTGGACGTTAAACGCAACCTTCCAACTTCCAACCTACTTACGACGATGACGCTGTCTCACAGTAAGCCAGACTGACCACTCTGTACACCACTAGCATGCTGCAAATCAACATGCCTGGTGTCTACATTGTGCTAACCCTCTCCTACACTGCTACGCAGTCCAACGCGGACCGAACGTAGTTGCATTACTTGCATTATTAGGATCGAGACACTCACGTATTATCGCCTAACGCTTCGGATAACAGCAACTTACCGCTCTCCGACTAATCGTTAGGTTTACGGAGTATTAACGCTCGCCAATGCGGCTCGAGCAGACGCAACTGGCCTTTGCAAGTGCCCACTTGGCGCACAGACAGAACCGCGGCGACACCTTACCGTCCTCCGGTCTCAAGGGGGGGCTGGTGTAGCGCCCTAGCGCCACCTATCGTCGAACAGCTTACCTGGTGAAGCGCCATAGCGCCACCTACCGTCGAATGGCCGAACTACTTGATACGATCGTCAATGCCATATCAATAGCAATCCTACATCCTGCTATCGGAGTTTCGACGATCTGTTGCATAAATACAAATTCCAACTTCCTCTCCATAGGACTTCGGTCCCCAGGCATAACATCTGCCTGGAGAGAGATCTCTCTATTGGAGTCTTTCCCAAAGCTTGGAAGTTGTATTTATGAAACCGATCATCGAACCCTCGTTAGCGCAATGTAGGATCGTTTAGCTCGGCTATTCGACGAATGTGGCGCAGGGGCGCTACAAATCTATTAAAAATAAGCTACTCCCTAGCTCCTGCTGTCTGGTTCTAGTTTGTCTTATAATAACGTACGTTTCCAGGTGAATACGGCCCGGCCATCGGTTTGTTCATCGCGGCCAACACGGGCTGCAACCCCGCCGCCACCGTCGCCATCCTGGCCATCGGCGTGGGGCTCAACGGTGGTATCTACTCTGGTTTCAAGGTAATTTCGCTATGTCATTGGTCCTTACCTTATTATATTGCGGGTAGAGCATATTCATAGAATTCAAATTAGTAACTAAGTAAGTAAGTACATATAAAAACGTAACTTTTGAGGTGTTTTTTATCTTTTGATTGTCTTCGTGAAGTTCCTAAATTAGACCAAAGAAGATGGCTTCTTTATTTATATTAGGGTATTTTAGGTGTGTAGGTTGATGTATAATAAAAAGCATTAAATAGAATTTGTTAATTGTTATAAATAAATAAAAAATCCTAAGATCCCCCTACCTTAACTTTCTTTTCAATGACAAGACTCATCTCTCATCTCACTTCAGAAAACACAGCTCTAATCCCATTTCTGTCGACAGGTGAACCACTTGGACATCTCGCCGCGCTTCGCCGGCATTCTGATGGCCTTCACCAACTGCCTCGCCAATTTGACGGGGCTCCTGGCGCCCATCGTAGCTGGCTACATCATCGAGGGCAAGGTGAGACTGACGTTTAGTCACAGCGAAAAGAACCTTTGGAACAATTGGAACTGTCAGCACGTTTCGGAAGTAGCCTTTGAGTTCTTACTGTGAATAAAATTGATTTGTGACCGGCCATAAAGTCTCAATAAGACTGTAGGTATCTAGTATTTTTTCTGTACCCTCTTTTAATGAGGTTTCGCCGGAGTACCTAGACTGTGGAGTGGACCTCCTCTCCTGGGCTTAGAATGAATTTGTTTGACGGTAGGTACATGTATTGTGATTTATCTGCTCGTGAAATGTTGAGTTACTAGTTTGTTTTGACTTTGGATTTGTTGTTATAAATATTTGAAAAAAAAAATGGACCAACCTACAGAGCAATTTTCTAGGTAAACTAATAAGCACATCAATAGGTAAATTAGTATGCATGTACTTTACTTAATTGTTGTATTTTCTTACAGCCAACGCAAGCTCAATGGCGTAAAGTATTCTACATCGCTGGAGGCATCTACATTTTCGCTGCCACCTTCTACAACATCTTCGGTTCAGGCAGAAGACAGGAATGGGACAACCCCGCCGAGGACGCGGCGATAGCTAAGAAAGCCGCCGACAAAAAACAAGCGAAACAAGAAAAGAAGAACGAAGCGAATAACTCAAACTCCAACACGGCCGAGACGGCGCAGTAATGCAATAGCAAATCAAAGATGGTGGAATTGCGTTAAGTGTTGTCAACTGTAAAAATATTTGACTGTTCCAAATTGTTCAAGTTTTGATAGTGCGTAGTGTTGAGAATTATTTTTATTTGCTACCTATGCCTTATAATTCTAAGACCATTCTAACGATTGAACTTAAATGATAATTGATAACGTTAAGCCAGATTTGTTATTTGTAAATATACCTTACGTTTAGCGCAATTCGGACCGTATAAATTTAGAAAATGACAAAAATATTTTTTTAATGTACCTATATTTAAGATTTCGTTTAAAATTACCATTGCGAGTTTCAGGGTAGCGGTCTTTTTCACCCGATATTCGAGTATGTTTGTTTAAGTAGTTATTTTCAAAAAAAAACTTACCTTACTTCATTGCAGAGATTTACCGTAACTTTCCGAGGTAATAATCTAATCGCATTTTATTTGGCGTAAATTTAGTTAAAAATACTAATGCGATTTTTCATGTTTCTTATTATATTTTAGCTCAAAAATATTACAAGAGACACACATCAACAGGGCTGTGATATACATACATACATAAAATTCCTGGGATTCAAATAGACACGTTTCAAAATTTCTTGCGAAAATTGCTTTTTGAGTCCATCTCTAAACCAGTATCGGGTGAACAAAAAAAGGAAAACGCTGTTTATTTATTAACTGCTATATATAATTATATTAATTATAATACCATGCAAGTATTGTTTGTAGGTTTTAAAGCTTGATGCATATAAGAATGACGAGTGAAAGGAAGTGGGTCCTAATCGCTGATACCTACAAATATTAACGTACAAGATGACATTGTTACTGATGAAAAATGGCACCTCACTCTTGCTGTAAACAGTGGCTTTAAACCTCGCATTAAATATAAACCTAGTGAAAGAAATCCCATCATTTTAAGGTGCCATTGAACCGCATTTTTCACAATAGAAGCTCGAATAGCCACTCAGTAAGGACATTTTATAGCATTTGTTTATCGTTTGGCGGAAAATAATTAATGATTCCATTTTGAAGTTTCAGCTGTGCCCTAATTCAAGTGCCAAACGTTTGTGTTGTGAAAATAATTTAATACCAAAGTCATTTTCAAAAAATGTGTACCTAAACAGGGTGTCCACTAGGTACAAATGTAAATAAAATTCTTGATTTTTCCCTGACTACCCGTATTCCAAATTTTCCTGACCAATCATATAGATTTCAAAACAAGTTTTACGATTATTTCCCTCATTTTAAAATCATCGGGAAAGAACGAGTTTTCCCCCGATTTTTGGAGTTGTAGCAAATTTCTCTGATTTTACTGAAAATGGACACCCTGTTAAATAAAAGCAAAGTCACGATTGTTTCCTCTGTAACGAAAATTAAAAATTACACGTAGAAAATGTATACTATTACAATATAACTATCTTAATAGGCACAGAGGAAAAAATTAAGCTTTGATTTGATTAATTTTGATTAAATCCCTTTAAAAGTACATTTTTCTTGAAAACGACTTATCACTGTTCGTTGGAAGCGGATGATGTTGCATTAGATAGTCTGTGTAATATAGGTTTAACTTTATAAGTTTATGTAATATACTACAGAATTACTTAGTTTTAGTTTTTGTGACGTCATTTGACGCTGCACGCCCCAGCGCTATTGTGATCATTCTATTTTATATTTTTAAGTCTATACTGTCGAAATGAAGAACAAAATAATGGCTATAAAAACTAAGAGCCTTTCTAAGTTTCTATTTATGATGTTACCATAAATAAATTGAACTTTCTACAACATAATTTGATATTGCTAATTGCTAAGCCACTTGTCCAGAAAACATAAGACAGAAAAATGTGCCGTATGGAAACACCATATTTCATGGTGTTTCCATACACTTTTAAACCGTCTAAGCGGAATGCCTTATCTTAATGAACCTTCTTTGTATTATTGTTCATATTTAAAATTTAAATACAGAAATGTTTATAAAATGAAATGCAGTTTTATTATTAAGTAAAAAACTAATTAAGAATATAATGTTTATTCTTTCATGTCTGATTTGTACACTGAAACACATTCATTGTAAAAATAAAAACGAAACTATACTAAACTGATTTCACAGTAAGTAAAAAATGCTTTTTTCCCCAAATAAAGCATCAGCACAGAATTTTTTTAATGTTGTCTATCTTAAAAGAAAAACGAAAAATTCATGAACACAATTTGTCCTTAATATTTTACATATGATTATTTGAAGACAATTTTGTCCTAAAACTCACCATGAGCACCGACTGACTAATTTACACTTTCTTCTATAACTTTCTATTCGTCATCCATGCTGAACTTTTTCTTCTTGTTAGGTGTGGTTAGTAAACCACCTTGAAGGCCAAACGAGCCAGTCCCACTTCGGCAAGGCTGTCCCAGCATAAGGCACGCCGACGCTGACTGAATCCTATCACACTTTGCATTCAACACTGCCTCTTTCAAAAAGATCAGGGACGATTCGAACGACATCTGTTGTAGCGGAGAGGTGGATGACTCCATACCTTTCCTACTCATTGGTTCAAAGACTCCGTTATAAGTCATGTAATCAGCTACTAAGGTCAAATGCCTAGGATCCACTGTGATCCCGTACACATTGAACACATTCTGAATCTCTTTTATAATGACTTTGTTAGCTGCTTCTATCCCGTAAGTTCTTGCTATGGCATGTACGTCGTTGCTGTATAACTTGTTGACTAGCAACAAGTCACTGTATTTGAACATCTCTATGATGTTTATACCTTCCGTTTTTAGGTATAGGACGTCTTTCTCTCTGTTGGTTATGGCTCTCTTAATGTTCTTTACCTCGTGTATGATGGACTTTGAGGCGGCGTCTCTGAGGGCCTGAGACAGATCTACTTTCAGGAATGTGATGGGGAACATGACAGTCAACTCACACCATTCGTGGTTCTTTGTGTCAAAGCTGTAGTTGGTTGCGCTTTGGGTTTTTTCGACGACTTCCGTCATTGTTTTGATGTCTTTTTCGGTGGCATGTTCAAGATCTTTGGGGTCTTGTTCCATCTCGTCGTTTTCTTTGGCCTGTTCTTCGATGACGTCAGCATCGTCGTCCTCGTTTTCTTCCTCTCCTGACTCTGGGTCTTCGTACTCTTGTTCTTCAGCTCGCTTGTTACGTTTCTTCACCTGGAAATCAACAAGACAAATTAATTTTATTGCTTTTTCGTGCGTCTAACATTCTATTCTACTTTCTACTTTATTTATTTCTTTGTTAAGAACCAAGTAGAAGTTTAGAAACATACATACACTTCCGCTTATGTTCCACTTCTAACATAATTTGAGGTTTGAAAACAAATGGAAGAGGTAGTATAATAGTGACAGATTGCCAACCTGTCGCATAAAGCATATCTACCTAAATCTATTTCCTTGGTCGTCTCTTACGACATTCACGGAATAAATGAAGAAGTATTATTCTAAAGCGACACCACACAGGAATACACAAGAGGTTTAAACATAGATGAATATTATAAAACACAAAAAATGCTATAGAATAAAGAAAAGACGAATGTCATTATTACCTGAGTAGTATCATCGTCATCATTGGGTTCTTCATCATCAGAGCTGTCGACATCGGGATCAGCCTCTACCTCCTTCGCTGCCGGCGCCTCATCATTGTCATCATCTTCACCATCACCTCGCTTCCGCTGCCTTGTCTTCTGTTCCGCAGACCACAATACACCGCTTGTTGCTTTAGCCTGCTTCCTTATTGTACTAAACATCTCATTGAAGAACTTCTTTTGCATATGCTTGATGATCTGTGGCGGTTTCACTATGTACTGTGTCTTGTATTGGGCTTTTGGTAGGAATGAGAAACGCAGTGTCGTTTTCATTTGTCTACTGGGTTCAGTGACAATTTCACACTGCACATCTATCTTCTCCAAAACATCTGCTACCGTCACTCTGTTTAGCTTTTGCCTTAATTTTTCGGCTTTCTTGTTTAGATTCGGGAGTTCTCTGAAAGGTATATCCATGTTAGGTGTCTTAAGTTTAGCGGAAGCTGTCATGAGAATTTCTCGTAAACGCGGTATACCAAGGGTGACGTTCATGTCACCACGACCGGCGAAATGGAAGGTGTTCAGTGTCATCTGAGTGGACGGCTCGCCAATAGACTGAGCTGCGAGCAAGCCCACGGGCTCTCCGGGCGCGGCCATAGACTCCAAGTACTTAGCATTCAACACTTCAGCAAATTTCTTCTTTTCTGTGGTTTCAATGTAGGGATTTTCCTTGCGATTCTTCAAATAATTCTGAATAAGACCATCTAGCTGCTCACTTATCACTCCGAATTTATATTCCGGCGACAATTTGCTAGTGATAGGATCTGGGCATGATTTTTTAGCGTACTGTTGTTGCTCTTCCACGCTCAGACCGCGCCACATTTTCTCAAGCTCCCAGTAATAAGGGTCTCTCGTCTCGTCGGTCGGTTTATCGTCCAG
The DNA here is from genome assembly GCA_005406045.1 of Adoxophyes honmai. Taxonomy (NCBI): domain Eukaryota; kingdom Metazoa; phylum Arthropoda; class Insecta; order Lepidoptera; family Tortricidae; genus Adoxophyes; species Adoxophyes honmai. Next base: position 49,076 of record BHDV01071509.1, read on the forward strand.
TTCTATATCATTTCTAGCCACTTTGGAGAACTCAGCAAATGGGCTGACGCGCACTTTTTCGCCGGGGTCGCCATTCTTTTTCTTCCACTTCTTCAGCGACTTTTGCGCTTTCGCGATCGATTTTGTATCAGAGTCTTCTTTCAGCGTTTTGATGACTGAGTCACTTACGACAGCATTGGAGTTGACATCGAGGAATTCGAACTGTTTCTCTCTAAGGAACTGGCATTTGAGGACGTCCAAGCCGTCTTCTCCGTATGCGAACTGTATGACGCTACTGTCCGCGTCTCGCACCGTGTGGTCATACGCGACGCTTAGGCCTTCCAGATGTTTAATCAAGCACCTCTGCAGATAACCAGATCTACTGGTTTTGACGGCTGTATCGATCAAACCTTCACGACCAGCCATGCAATGGAAGAAGAACTCCTGCGGCTGGATTCCAGTCATGAAGCGGCCATCTATAAATCCTCCAGCCCTTGGGGAAATGTCGTAAGGCGGAAAGCTGGGAAGCGACCGCCCAGATATCATGAGAGGTGGCCGTTTGCCTTCCAACTCAATTTGACCAAGCAAGCATGAGATCTGCATAGTGTTGACAGTGGATCCTTTTGCCCCAGACTGAACCATGAGTTGCAGATTGTTGTATGGGAACTTCTCAAGCAAACCTTCAGATAAACATGCCGTATTTATGCTGTTGGTATGTGAATCCAGCACGTTTTTATATTGCCTATCCAAATTGGCCCTGAATTTTGGATCTTTCTGCATCATTTCTTCAATGGTAGCCTTCAGCGTGCTTTCATCAATGTCAACAGGTAAGTCGGTAGCTTTGGCGGCTGCGATTTTCCCAACTTGCCTTACCAGGCATATATAATCGTCGCGCTTTTGATTAGCATCTTCAACAACCAAAATATCTTTAACGCCGAGAGTGAAACCGATCCACTGTAGATAAAATGTGAACACCTTGGAAAATGAACTAAGCAAAGCACTGGAGCTGTCTCCTCCGTACAATTCGTACATACAATGTACTAAGCCATAAGGGGTGGCACCGTAGTGAGTTTTATCTAACACCCCAGACAGTAGTTCACCTTTTCTGATAACCACTTCTGCTTCAGTCATGCTGTTGCCGTCTAATGGGGTGCCCCCAGCTTTCCAAGGTCTTGGAGGTTCTTTTTGCCAAGCTTTTGAACTGATCTTCGCATTACCAGTTAAAGAAAGGTATTCTTTGCCTTTGGGTATACTGTTAATGATGATTGTAGACAGCACTTGTTTACCAGACCAGAGTACCATCGGCTTCCGTATTGCTGGGGGTAGTAGCTTGATCTCTCCTTTATGGTTAGACAAAGCTTGGAAGACCAGTTGTTGGTAGTCAGATTTCGTGTAGAAAGTACCTCGGAGAGACATTTTCACGCCCGAGATGACGTGATCTTGAATCAATCCACTGAGGGGTGTTCCATCTTTTGGCACAAGATACTGCTTCCTCACCGACATAATGTTATAAGCTTCGCTTCGCGCTATTTCGTTTTGCGGAAAATGGGCGTTCATTTCATCACCATCAAAATCGGCGTTATAAGATTTGCAGTTGGCATAATGCAATCGTAATGTCTTTTCGCCCTTGAGGATCCTTGCTCTGTGTGCCATCATACTGGGCTTGTGGAGGGACGGCTGACGATTTAAAATTAAAACGTCACCATTAACTAAGTGTCTATGTACAATTTTTAAGCCAGACTTTTTGTATTCGTCTGGAGTTAACAATCTTTTAGCTAAACTTTTTCTTTTTTGAATTGAGTCAGCTGGAATTAAAATCACTCTCCCATTTTCAATTTCAAGTTTCTCAGCACCAGGGTGTTTGTTGGGCCCATTTATAACCATTTTTCTCAATTCGTCCACATTCCACTCTGTAACAGGCACTGGGTAAGTTAGTTTTGTTGCAAAGGCATCCGGTATCCCAATTTCATCAATGTCAACATTGGGATCTGGTGTGATGACAGAGCGGGCTGCAAAATTAACTCTTTTACCCATCATGTGCATTCTAATCACACCAGTTTTCTTTTCCAAAACTTGTTTAAGTCCCAAACTGGTTAATCCCTGACCTTCACAGCTAAGTACTTCATTCACGTGCCTCTGTAATTCCTGCCAGACTGTGTGCAACTTTTCCGCTGCAGTCTTGCCCTGGATGCTCTCGTATGCTTGTCTTGGTGCTTGATCAAGGCTGTCAATACATTTTTGCTGATCAGATGAAGACATCACCTGCAAGACAGCTCGGGCACCGTAAGCTGACTGCATGATTGCCTTGTAAATATTGTTTTGAGGATGTTCCATCAGTTCCCCCATTAACACATTGCAGGGCCGGACATTAGGTGGCAGCACAGGAACAATTTCCATGAAAAATACATTTGTGGCAGGTGTGGCTTTGGTGTGCATGAGAACAGGTATACACTGTTTTAAAATTTCTTCATCATTCTGAGCTATAGATGTGCAATAGTATTTTATTTCATCTGGCATTAATATTTTTACTCCCTTCACTTCGCTTCCTCTGCTTTCTCCAGTTATGTTGTGCATGATTTTATTTTCTGACGTTGTCACTTTTATCAGCCTACTTCTACAGTAAATGCACAATTTGCCTGTGTTGATGGCTTTGAAAATATTGCTTATAAACTTTGTGCGCAGCCTGTCTGTGTTTTTGTTTGCAAATGTTTCAGTCACAGGATCAACTTTCTTTAACATTTTTTGATATTTCCTTATGATTTTAGGAGGCTTCTCAGCGTCAGATTCAGTACCTCGTTCTTTAGAGTCTGTGTTGTAGAAACTTTCCAAGTTCATTGCTTCAGCAACATATCCAGCATCAAGTAATTTTAGCTGTAGAAGCAAAGTTGACTTTGTTTTGGCATCCATTTGTATTCTGAAGCATTTTAGGCAGCTGATGCGGAACAGTGTGTAGATATTCTTGAAGAATAATGGATTGACCACCACTAAAGGTAGTTCAATATGCCCAAAGTGCCCTGGGCAATGTAATAGAGGGTTAGTGCAAGTAGCACAAAAGTCATTTCTCTCTCGGATTGGTCCCAGTGCTGGATCGTAAAGGCCACCCTTGGTAGTATTGCCCATTGAGTCGAAAGACGTTGTGTTTGTGATTTTAGCCACACTAAGTTTTCGGATTTCATCGTCGCTGAACAACAAGAACTGGACGCCGCTAGGGTCTACGGAAGTCAAGCTCTTCAGAGCCGACGTAAACGCAGACTTAAAAGCCATCTTGAGTTTCTGTAAGCAGATATAAACAGACTTAAGTTCACTTATGGTAGTTATGGTCCGGCAACGTAATAACCTAAAAAATACACTTAACGTAAGCTAGTACACAACATGTAAATATGTATTACTCACGTTATTGTTCACTGTAGTCCATAGTTAAACAGTATTAAAATTTAAACATGAACTAAGTCACGTTTTTCCGCGATAAACACCACTTGGTCGACCCGTACTCGCAGACAGAATTGTAAGATAAGAACTAATCGAAAAACGAAAAATAACCACAAACGTGTTGAAGCAGCGAAATCACCACATTCGACTGACATTCACTGTCAGTGTCAATGTCAGAGCCGATCAGTGTTGCCAACCCCAGCATAGAGCAAAACCGTGGATGCTTGAAAAAACTGTAGAAAACTATTAATTTATATCAAATAAAATAAAAATATCAGCCAAGTGACAGTCAGTTCCGTACCAAAAAACAGCAAAAAATAACAAGTTCTTTCAATAGGAATTACGTGTACCAATAACAATAAGTTGTTGTAGCCATAGCATAATATTTAAAATTAATAAAATTGTTGTGTAGCATCGCCGTGGCTATTAAATCTTTTCATAGATGACTGTTTAATCGAATTAAAAGAGCGAGACTGTGGGTGGATTGAAGAAAGGGGAGTCTCTCATCAAATGTCTCTTGTACGCTGACGATCAGGTGCTCCTTGCATCGTCGGCGTGTGAGTTACAGGACATGGTGACTCTAATGTACGAATCTTTTGAAAAGAAGGGAATGAAAATGAATGTTAGTAAAACGAAGGTTATGGTGATAGAAAAGAACGACGAGATGACTGAATGTGTTAAAACAATTGGAAGCGAAAGGTTAGAACAAGTGAGAGAGTTTAGGTATTTGGGATGTATGTTCACGAGTGACGGTATGTACGATGAAGATATCGAAAGTAGAGTAAAAGCGGGAAATAGAATGAATGGAGCACTTCACTCCGTTGTAAGTGCTCGTCTGGCTATTCACAACGGTGTGCCTACGGTACCTACTTCGATGTATGGCAGCGAGAGTTGGGTGTGGCAGAAGACACATGAAAGTAGAGTGAATGCAGTTGAGATGCGTTCTTTGCGAAGCATGAGTGGTATTAAACTTACTGATAGGGTGCGTAATAGCGTGATTACAGAGAAGTGCGGTCTGAAAGAGAGTATTGTAACAAGGGTGGAGAGAATGGATGAAGCAAGGATATGTAAGCAAATTTACAAGGGAAGTGTATTAGAGCAAGTCGGTCGAGGGCGCCCTCGAAGAACGTATATCGACCAGATCGGCGATGTACCTACTAAAGGGAGGCCAAATCAGGTGTACCCGAAACCGTCGAGCGTGTATGACGAGAGTGATGAATGTAATGTTAGTGAAGCGAAAGAAGTATGTCAGAATAGAAGCGAATGGCGCTCTGTTGTAGACTCTGGCTAATGAAAGTTGAAACTGAGATTTTTATCAAACTTTTTATATGGCAACTAGTCAATTGTGTCAAACGCCACTTTACACTTTACTATCATGTCAGTCATGTCAGTTGAGAAAAATATTGCGGTTTTCTTGAACGATTTCGGCGGCCATCCATAATGAACAAAAGTATTAAAAGCAACGCACGCAAGCTACTTTTGACCATGATTGGTAAAGAATGTAAAGATAAAGAAAAAAGAGACGAGCGGGAGGAGATTTTCAATAGGAAAACGGCGTACTTACGCACGATATCGGATTTCTTAGGTTAGTATGCCATAGTAGTTTTGATACTGTGTTTACAATAAAGGGTGAAAATAAAATCCGTAACGAATTCCGTAATTCCCAAAATATATATATTCCTATGAGGCTTGTAGATCGCGTGAAGGAGGTACAAAATACCGTTTAAAACCTCAAAGACCTGGAGAAAGAGTCGTGTTTAAGAGCGCTCGTTCCTTAAATATCAAAATTGCAAAATACTAGATTGCCGACATTACCTGCTTATCAAAAGATCAGATTCCCGGAATACCAGATTTTCTTTAAACTATGTTCGTTTTTATATCGGAACAGCCTTTGCGAGCCTGGTGTTTTCGTTATCTGGTATTAGAGGAATTCGGTTTTAAATGGAATATGGTGTATTGAGAACATGGTATGTACTTTACAAAACTGTAATAAAAACGCACATAGTATAAAGAAAATCTGGTATTCCGGGAATCTGATATTTTGATAAGCAGGTATGTCGGCAATCTAGTATTTTGCAATTCTGTTATTTAAAGAACGAGCGTTTAAGAAACCAAAATCAGTAGGTACCTTGAGAAACTGTCGTTATAATTTTATTTTGTTTTGCAGAAATCAGTGTCTCCACCGTCCAACCCTCAAGAGAGTAAAACATGAAGGTGAAATCAATAATAATGTGTTAAATACTCCAGGCAAAAAGCGACCATTTCCCCAGTTCGAAGTGACCACCACCTTTTTCAACACATAGTACGTTTGTAAACTGTGATCTGATCACTCTGAATACCTATTAAAATAATTTAAAGCATATAAAAACAATGCATTTTATTCATTTTAGCAATCAAGATCTACACACAATTGGTATCTAAATAGAAATAGTGAGAGTTTTTTTCTTCAAAACAACCGGGTTCGATTCCCGAACTGAGTGCACGTTTTTTTTTTTTAATTTATGAATGCAGTTTTTCTTTTTATTTAAATCAATGACATGGTTCCTAAGAAGAGATCTTCGTATCTCGTATAGTTTCGGACTTCCACATACTGACCGTTTTAAATGGGCCATCCTGTATACGTAACTCATTGAAAATCAAATCATTTAACTCTAATAAAATCATTTCCACTGCTGTCACTTGCTCGCAAATTACAATTTTTTTACAAGTATCATTATCGTTTTCTCGCACTATACTTGGTGTTGCAACACGTCGATTTTTTAAATTTCCCGCCATTTTCTAGTCTCAACTTGCATTAGCCAGACTCTATCTGCCTACCCCGTAGGAAATAAGGCGTGACGGTTATGTGTGTAATAAAAATAAAAATATTTTGACTAACCCTGGACATAAAAAAACTCGATCGATCTATCGAAAGAGGTCCCGCGACGCGACGGCACTCATTTTAAAAATATTAATAGGTTGATCATTACTTCCGGGTGTAGACCAGTAGATTTTACTATAGCTGACTTAATGTATGGACTAATAAAATAGATGACGTTAGCATTTTACACAGAAAAAATTGAAGATTTAGAGGCCTGAACTAAAAACTGAGAGAAATTCCAAAAAAAAACTATAGATCTACAGTTAAAACTGTAGGGTTGGCAGCACAGGAGTCGATCGAGTAGAGTAGATTAGTAAATCGATTCGAGACCGATTCGATGATTTTTTATTTCTGATAATATGGTATGAGTTTGAGTCCCAGATAAATGGGTAAGGCTCAAAAAAATTGTACATAAATTAAGGGTTAATAAAAACAAAATCACGATCGCGTCACGTGTGTAACGAAAATTACCTATACAAAATGTATGGGTAATTGTCGTAACACAAAAGAATCAATTAACTTTTGTTTTTATTAAAGCCCTTAACTAGGTACAATTTTTTTGAACCTTACCCAAATAATGACGTTTTAATACTTTTAATACAGTCCCCGTCATTTGACGTGGCAAAACGATGCGTGAATTTACCCCATTCGTTAAACTCTTGCCAAATTAGATTTCGAGTACTGTACAAACGAACTGATTAAAAGCTACATTTAAAAGTAAAGTATGACATTTAATATCAATATTCATGTGTACACGACCGAAAAACACACGTTACCGTTTTAAGTAAAACTATGTTATTCAATGCTAGCACTAATTCAAAACGTTAATCATCCTTTAATATGTGCATTTTGATTATTATCCTTATTAAATTGTAATGTTAGTGCATTAATTCAATTTTTTCATTATATTGAAATCGATTAGTCGCTAGGACTTAGCGATTAAACAACACTAACAATCTTTTTACATTGTGTCTATTAATTCTGTGGCTTTTATTTTGTATGGCAATAATCTTAATCAGTCAGTCAACATGGCGGCCCAAGATGAAGTTGACGTATGTGAAAGTTGGGAGGATATGGACGAAATTGGCGTAAGTGTAATTGTCGCTGCACCGGAACATTTCTGACGCCGACGCCCACCGCCATTCAGCTCTTCACACAAAAGTTAATCTGTTTCAGTTGGACCAGAAGATCAAGCTGATGTCAAGTGCGTCCGCGCCAGTGAAAAGTACACTGAAAGGTTGCAAGGTTACAAACGTAATTGTAGAAGACAGCGCGTGTATTGGTTCACAGTGCGTTATGCCGGAGCCCGCTATTCGCATACTGAAGCGGCCGTCAACGCTCGGAGGTAACCAGCTCAACGGGGAGCGCAATGCCCGGCCCGTGAAAACTCTCGAGCAAAGACAGAAGGAATACGAAGAGGCACGATTACGGATACTGGGCGAAGCGCGGAGCCCCGAGGACGTCATAGACGACAAGTGAGCACCGCAACCCACCACTATTTATGTAACACCTTGAACTGTTTTTGGCAATTCTCTTTAATGTTTCAGTTTGAGCCGCTTGCAGGAGAAACTCCAGGCTAATAACATTAGCGATAGTCAGAATGGTAATAAAGTGAAAAACTGTCACAACGATAATACCAAAGGAAAGGAGCGGAAGGTACTAGCGAGGCTGCCACCTGGAGCCACTGCGTCAGGAGTCTTTCCCTCTCCCCCACCGCCTGGGGTTCTGGTGATACGCACACCCAGGGGTCCAGATGGGACGAAAGGCTTTCAAAGAAGGTAGCATTGACATAACATACTCGTACTTTAATAAACTAAATCGTAAAGAAGTCCATCCACATGGTACCGAAGAAAGACACACAAAATGTTGACATATTGGCTCGGACTCTTGTGTGGTTTGCTTCGCAGTTCATAATTCATGTTAAGCTCTGTGACTGTTGGTTTTCCGATGTTTAAATTTGGCCCTATACCATTATCAAGAATTAATATTTTGGCCTTAGTTTACTTTCATTTGGTGTCTTAACTTAGTTATTAGCTAGTAACATTTTTTGTTATGAATTTTATAATTTGTACTGAAAATGTGTTAGAAATCTGGATGCTGTTGGATTTTTAATAGTTTTTACAGGATACTCTGACCTAATATTCCCACTAGATTTTTTTTGAGCTGTCTTAAACAGGTTTATTGATGAATACTATATTTATGTAGATAGTGCTATCCATAAAGTCAAACCTCACTTTTCTAAATTGTTTGCAGTAAGTATGCAGCTTTTTGATACTGTAATGGTTCTGTCCGACACACTAAAATACCTGTCATCATTAAATTTGTAGCAATTTCAGTACAGTATTGTGGAGTAAAAAATATCTGTATGGCCTGTTCTAGCTGGAATTATTGACCTTAAAAAAATAATTATTAACCTTTATTAGTCATATTCCTGGAAAACATATATGTACAGAAAAAAAATTGTTAACAATCTTCTACAAAAGGTACTATCAAGGTTTGTGAAGGCATTTGGGGTATGAATGGGGAGAGAAGGGTTAGAAGGGTTTAAAGGCTATTGCTACCTAAGAATATATGTTTTTATTTTAAAAGGACCAATAGCAGTATTCATAATCCAAATCGCCACATACCCAAGTCGCCATTGTAAGAAATCCCATCTCAACTTGAACTACAAGATGGATTTTCTTAAAATTCTGTTTATCTTTAAAGTTATGTAATTGATGTACCTAATTAAAATTATAAAAAAAAAAACAATTTAAACAAGATATTAATAATTCATCAAGGTTTTTCATTCAAGGTTTGAATGTTTCTATTACTATTCACCCTGTTTTATGATAAACATGATAGAGCTGCTGACTTGCAATGGGGTGTGTGATCATGCAAAGTGTGGGTTGTACCTTATGGATGGCAAAGTCTATACTATGTGTTGTCTTATCAGAGTGAGGACCAAAAAATTGCACTTAATTGCAATTGTACTTTAATTACAATTGTACTTAAGACGTTAGGATTATTACTATGAACTTTTCTATCGTGACATGAAAATGTATCATAAATTTGTATGTATACCTTGTGTCTTGATGGAAACACTAATTTTACATAGTAATTTTAACAACCTTAACTTAAGTGGAATTATTTGGTCCCCAATCATTATCTTGCAAGAAAAAAATTGCAAGAATAATGCTGTGACATATTACTAGCAATATTTTTTCATGCACTACCATACAAACTGAGTATTACTGTTTAAAATACTAGAATGGGACTAAAGAGGTAAAAAAAACATTGTTTACATAGCTGTGATGTTATTCTATAACATAACAAACTAAACTTGTAGATAAGCTCCCGTTGAGTTGTCAAATTTCCCTTACATAATGACAGCGAATTTTGACACCTCGACGTCAAGCTCGTCAGCTTTGTTACATTAGAGAATAACACTACAGGATCCTTCCTGTTTCAGTGACAACTTTTGTTATTTATCTAAAATTATTCTGCGTATTGTAGCCTACTGTTAGTGTTAATGTTTCAAAATATTTAACCTGAATACAGTGCTGCCACTGGCTTAACAACATCCCACTGAACATTAAATTGTGAATTGCGAATGGTCAGATCATTGAGCTCACTAGCGGGAACAATATTTATTGTAATGTAACATGTAAGTGAGATGTAGACGCCAATCTAGAGACATTGAGTGATTGATTGTACGTGAAAGTATTTGTAGTATTTTTGTAAGGTTTTAGCTCAACTACAGCTAGTTCTGGTTTTAAGAAAAAAGCTGTTTATTGCCCGTGGGCATAAGGTCTATGGAATATGGTGGGATCTAAATACAAATAGTTTGATTGGTTAACATATCGACGGAAGAATTGGGATTGTTGTGTGTCTGTAAGCATGCCTAGCATATTTGTTTGTGCGTTGTGATCTCATGCTTCCAGTACATTTATAGAAGAAATTGACAGATAATATTATTATTCTGGAAATTATTAAAGCAACTTAATGGTAGAAAGTATGCTGTCTTGCTTTATATTGACAAAATAAAGTTTATCCGCCGTCTAAGTCGTGTTTATAATGAAAAGATACTATGTTGATAGTTGTTAATAGATAATTGGTTAATTAGGTAATTAATAACCCAAAGTGTGGGATAATTTGTGGACTTGGAATATTTATATTTAGTAGTTTCTTAGAAATTGTTTTTGAGGCAATTAATGTTTCCTAGCATGTTTAAAGGGCTGTTGTCGGCGCGGACCAGTATGTTTGAATTGAATTAGTCGCAGCGCAGACGACAGACTTTTTGCGCGATCGAGTCTGCGGCGCACAAAAAATCTGCATGGATTGTATGCATTGTGCGCCGGACTTTTTGCGCGTCGTGTGCGTCGCTACTGCAAATAGTTCCATAGGTTTTATTGTCACAGACTAAAAAGTCCGTCGCGGATAGTCTGTCGTGTGCGCAGGGCCATATGGAGATTTAAATTAAAGAACATTGTTTTTGTTGCATACGGAAAAAGAAGGCACTTGTCTCTTATTTCAACTACTGAAGTACTTTCCTAATACATATTTTAAAATCAGAACTAGTTTCACTTCACACTATGAAAATCAAAGTCTTCTCTGTGTTTTTTCTTCATCAATCACCACCATGTTTCACTTTACAATTGCCATTATAAAAATGTCATTAATGATAGCATATTTATTATAAAACAATGTGTGCATACAATGAATTAATACTGTAATTGTCAAAATTATTGAAATGAAACTTTTATATCCCATTTTTCTACATTATACATATAGTATATTTTTTAGGATAAGGTACTTGCTAATTGTATATTTTTAGCATTATTTTACTGTGTTAAGTTTTGATGATGCTCCTGATCTGTTTATGTCATTAATGATAAATGTTTCCGGCGATTTAGGCTAAGACAAACATTTTCAAGTACAAACACCGTGAGGAAAGTGAGTGAGACTGCGTAAATTCTGTTTGTAAACGATATTTGTTTCGTTAAGTCATTTGTTTGTTAAGTGAACATTGTTAAGTATTTGACGGTCACACTTCCACGCAAATGCTCTTATTGTTCATATTTATCTCTACAAGGACTTAATCAAGCCTAATGTATCTTCTCTGTTTTGAGTCACCTCAACGTTTTGGCCATGGCGTGGTCTTAAATTGACTAAAAGCGGCTGAAACGCTGAGGTAGTTTCAAAAAACATTACTTGATTTATTACAAGTAGAGGTAAATATGAGTGAAAATCACGAAATACACAAGAGCGTCAAAATTTCACCAATAATGGTGCTGCCGCCGGCTGCAACAACCAATCAGCGCATCGCTTTCGCTCTCAACAATTTACTAACGATAAATACACTACATAATATTCCTAATACGGCCAAACATAGACAATTTTTACCTGAAACTTTTGTTCAAATGGATACTTCAGAACCGGCTTCCCATTTTCTGCTACAAAGCGTGGTCGGTACGTTTACAATGCGCGATTCAAGACGGTTCGCAATTATAATTTCAAGGCCTAAGTTTATTCAAATGACATGAACAGATCGCGTTTGCATTAAGAGTGACTGAAGTGAACGAGTATTGGACAGAGTTCGTTTTGATTTTACTAATAATGGGTTCCAATTAGCACGATGTTTTATGTTAAATTGGACCGATAAGTGTTTGGTATGTGCTGGTTGCCTAAATTATTGGTGACTTGCCACGGAATTAGATTCTGTTTAGATTAGATTTTATGTCACTGGTTGCCGTGGTGAGGAAAATGTGATTTTCTCGGACATAGTCCTCCATAAGTTAACACATTCGACACCGGCAACGCTTCATTGAGAGTGTTTTGGTTACAGACGTGTCACTGGCATCGAACGTGTTAAGAGATTATAATGACGCATCTCCAGAGTATAGAGCAGGACCTAGGTATATTATAACCTCTCTAAGCAACTATCACAGTTGTAACGTACGGTACAGAATAACAACACGACAGTTGATTGGCCCAAATGTTCCGCCTAGGCTATGAAGCGTTCGTAAAGGGCTTTATTTGATACATGATGCGGTTTAGTTGTTAGGGAAAACTGTAAAAACTGCGGGTATCTATATCAAAGATACGCATTTCTTGGTGCTGCGAAGGTACTGGAAAAAGGTCTAGTCTGGCTTATTTGTCATGTTTTCTTAGATCTTAGAAAGTGACGTAGGCATTTGCATTGACTGACGTTTTGCTAACGACAGATTAGGTCTAACTAATCTAACTTATTGAGATAATGCAAACAGCTTTAGAGGACCTAAGGGAAGATCGTGTACAAACTCGTCACAATTGCTATTCGACGGACTATTTCCTCCCTAAATGATATGTTAGACCAAACTATAATGAATATCTTTAGCAGATGGTATGGTGTTTACCGATGTAAAATAGTTTTTTTTGCACTGTTGCTATGACTACGATTGACCCACCGTTGTCTTTGTTCTTAGTTATGGTTCTCATTAATTCCTTTAGGTATTATCGTATTGACAGGTTGTACGCAATAACTACGTTCCGTCTCTGCTGTGGACAGGACAAGAAAAACCATTGTAGTCGGAAAGATGTATTTAGGAGCCTCCGTAGTGCTAGTTTGTTAAAACAAATTAAGTATAAGATTGGTGTTTCTATAGTCATAAATTTTATATCCACAGACTAGAAAACTTATTTGTCTGTGACTTTGCCTTCGAAGCAGCAATAATATTTTAAGTATTAGGTAACTGAATTTCAACTCGTATCCAATGTTTTTGATAGTAAGACTAGAGTTATCAAATTTTTGTAGGTCACCTCAATTCTAATATATGCAGACTGTGCAGTAAAATTCAACCGCCTTTATAAAGATATTACCTACTATCATATAAAAAAAATACAGTGATGGTACAAGTTAGTTGCTTTTTAAGTTCCTATGAACTATACCTAAGTTATTACATTGTTTTTATTATAACTGTAAAATCTTTTCATATAATCCTAAATTCGCGACATTGTACGCTATTTTGTAGCAATAAGGATCTATTTTCTGGCATTTAACGGTCATTTGTTGGGTCTCGACCCGGTACCAGGTCATCAACATGAAATACCGGGTCGCAATATTCCCGTTTTTACTATTACCAAATGTGTATTATTTTCCCCAATACTAGTTTGAGTTTAAAAGTATTAAGATATTCACGAAGGGGCAGTGTGAACATTAACATTGCCCTTCATTTTGGTAATGAAAAGTATTCGTATGACTAGAATTACGTCATTAATCATTATTATTTGAGCTTAGTAAGCGCGAGATAGACTGTCATTTTCTACCGGCTTAGCACGTAACACGCGCGAATCGATTCGCGCGCGAGATTTACCTGTAATTTTGTGATGTCTCTATTTAGACAGTGACTGGTATAGTTTAAATCGCGTCTTGCCGCGTTATGCCGCGTTATGCTAGCTGACAGCTGACGTGTCTAGTTAAACAGTGATAGGCAGTTTATCTCGCGCGCGACTGTATGATGCCCCAGAGCTATGATGATATCGATGCATGTATAAAGCAAGCTATGTGAAATTACATACATTTAAAGTTAAATTAGTTATACTTCCACAAAACGGAGTAACAGTAAAGATCCGTATGTTTTCGGTTAATTTCTAAGCGAACCGCATTCTAAAGTCAAAACTGAATCTGTCCAAACTATACCAATTTTAGCATAAGTTTACAAAACTCTTGAGGATTGTGATATAGAATAATCGTCTTGTTGCAAACCTTTGAACATCTGTTTATAATAAACTGACAAAATGTGACTTTGCCGTTTTAATTCTCGTGCTTTAGTTCCTTGTATAGTTGTAATTCATTATTATTTATTAAGTAAGTATCTATGGTTAGATGAAGGAAAACGTAAAAGGGAAAAGCGGAGAGTCACAACTCTCGAAAAGCTTAGTTTTTAGAGTTCAGTACCCAAAGGGTGAAAACGGGACCGTATTACTGAGACTTCGCTGTCCGTTCGTCCACCTGTCACCATGCTGTTGCATGTGTGCACAAGCTCGACATCGAGGTGTCAAAACTAACTGTCACATTGTACGAAAAATTTGGCAGGTCGACATCGAGCTCGTCGACTTCTGTTAGAGAATAACAACTTCATGTGCAGCGAACGCACATCGTCGTTCAAATGCCTTTAATCTTTGACGAATGACGGGTTGATGAGTACAATATTGGCAGGTTGCTAGCCTGTCGCCTAAAGCATACCTAAACCCATTAGGTATCTTAGTCGCCTCTTACAACATCCACGGAAGAAATCGAGAGGTGGCAATCTTCACGTGATGACTTGGTGATGTTTACTTAAACACATAAACACGCCTGTATTCGGATACAGTATTCCCAAATGCAAAGGCAATGCAAAGGCAGGGTCCTCGAAAAGGAATATGGATAGAACCAAGACTATATCAAGTTTCGTCGCCACTAAGCACGATTTTAGAGTTCTGGACCCAAAGGGTAAAACAGGACCCTACTACTGAGACTTCGCTGTCCGCCCGTCTGTCACCATGCTGTACCTCAAGAACGGCGATAACTACACAGTTTAAATTTTCACAAATTAACACGTTTGCGTCCGGCAGCGGCAGCGTTTTACTGAGCCCTTAAGCTATGCCGGGTAAAATTATCGTGGTCAGGAGTACCTACGAATAACATGGTCTCAGATAAGTATTTGTCACTGGCATAGGAGTAAGATTTCTTGGTCACAGACGTTGTCACCGGACGCGAACGTGTTAAGTATGTTTTTTATTATCGCTATAACAACAAACACTAATAATAAAATAAAAATAAAAAAATATTTAAGGGGTCCCCCCAGGCCCCCATACAACAAACCGATCGAGGACGAGTCCGACTCGCGTTTGGCCAGTTTTGTAGGTCTTAAGTTAGATAAAACAACAATGACAGGTTGCTAGCTGTCTGAAACAAAGAAAATCCACTGACATCATTTATAGAAATCATTATGATTGACTCACGACTTACTTTTATTCATATTTGCGATAGTTTGTTGTTTCTTAGCTTGATATCAATGGTGTTTATGGGGAGGTGACATCACGCCTGACATCAGCCTAGATTTGTTCTGACTATGTGATGCCTAATACGTTTATTAGAACATTAAATAAATATTATTTGTAAGTAAAATGTTTAACCATCTGGTTACCCTGAAATTGCTAAACGTGGCACTGGATTTTTTGAATTCATGTGCTCTGCCTACCCCTCTTGGGAATACAGGCGTGAGAATATGTATGTATGTATGTAAGCAAAAGGTATACTTATTATTTCATAAAATAAAACAACTATTTGCTTGATCTTATGACAGAATAATGTTTATTCATAAATCATTTCATTAAATACACTGTCGTGTCGGGTTTAGGATGACGCTTCTCCGTTTTTTACGTGGATGTGCAAACAATGTGTTAGAATTGGGTACGAAACGTGAATGTTTTTGACTATGGAGCGTTTGGTGAGCTATGCCTACTCCATTTGAATATACAGGGATGATGTATAATGTGAAACAACTGACTGCCGCCAAAAATTTTATGGCCAGTATGAACATCTAATTTTTAAAGTTTTAGTGTCAGGTACATAAAATACCACGTGATAAATACGGCCGAACCAATTAATTACTGACCCATCGCAGAACGTTGTCACAATGAATTTCCTAGCGCCATCTATCAATGAGTAGTAGATAATGAACTGTAGTGCCCTAGCGCCACCTGTTGTCAAGTAGTAGAACTTTTTCTACAAATAACATCTACAATCTACATCAACTGTCACAATGGTATCTTACATGCCGCTAACGAAGTTTCGACGTTTGCATAAATACAATTCCCAACTTTCTCTCTGTGGACTTGGTTCCCAGGCATAACATCTGCCTGGAGGTCGACCTCTAATGGAGTCTTTCCCCATAAAACAATGAAGTTCTCCTTTATCGACCAATGCAATGTCACTATGACGTTAACACATTCACGACCAAGCCTAAAATCAAAACATCTGCGCGGAACCGAGTAGTCTAGCTAGTAGGTACAAAATGAATCCGGCTACCGGGTGCTTGGTATCTCGCGAATGTTTTGAAGAACCCGGGAGCCGGGTCCTTGGTTCTGAATGTGTTAACCGTAGGTAGGTTCTGTGGTGTAAGTTGAGTGTGGTATAATTTCAACAGTGACAGCTAGGCGAAAGTTGGCTAGGTTAGGTTTAGGCGAAAGCCTAAAATACATACTCCAACCTATGTCCCTTGTCGCCTCTTACGACATCTAATGAAGAAATGAAGAGGTGTTATTTTAAACCTGACACCACATGCCTAAGCTTAAGGGTTGCCTGGAAGAGATTCCTTTTGGGATGAGTCCGCCTTTGTACTTTGTGGTTTTTTTTTGTTACCTATCTGTAGTCTTTTATTTCTTTTTTGTAAAATAAAGAATTTTTTACTTACTAAGCACATTTTAACTATAGGTATGTATTTTGTTTAAAGTTATAATTATAAATAACGTATAAATATGTCTATACTTACATTTTTGTTTCTTAATCTCATAGAGATCAGTTGATAAGCTTGTTATTGGACGGTCTTGTGAAATCATTGATGTTTAATTTGCTTCAAATGATAACCAGTTCGGTTTACTTAAATAACTTTAATAAGTTATACATACGTTGGTTCCGCAGCTTTACAATGGCGTCAATGGCTTAGCTTAGTGTTCCGTGTGGTGTGTTAATGACAACTGTATAATAAATTTCTACCGTGGATGTCGTAAGAGGCGTCCAAGCAAATAGGGTACATTTAGGCGACAGAGGCTAGCAACCTGTCACTGTTAGGCCAGCATTATACCTGTAAGTTTTACTTACGTAAGTAAGGACCCAGCTATCTGCTAAAAAGAGAAATCAGCATTGCTGTCTCATTCTAACTTATAGCACAGGTGTAATGCTGGCCTTATATCTGCCAACTTAAAATAAAAAAAAATATGCTAGAAATGGGAACGAAACGTGAAAAAGTCATGGTTTTGTCTATGTAGCGTTTTGTGTGGTCTGCTTACCCCATTTGGGAATAATGAACTTCTCAAAATATATCCCGCGACCACGTTTGGTAGATACTAAATATTTATGAAACTTTTATCAGAGTAGGTAAGGTACATATTTTAAGACTTAACTCTAACTTAAGTGCGTCTTTCTTTCCGTACCCTAGGGTGACGGCACCAGTTATGGACGGTTTAAGTTGACAAGCACCAGTGATGGACACTTCATTCATAATTTAAAGACCATAGAGTTGTGAATTGATTGTTGTAAAACAAATGACTTTTCCTTAGTGGGTAGTAAATAAGAGTCATTGTCCATTACTGGTTCTATGTCCATTACTGGTGCGGTCACCCTAATTTTGATACTGGAAGTTTAGAGTAAGGAAACCATAAATACTTATCATTCTAATATCAATGCATTAGGACCGGCGTAAGGCAAACGGGTCCCATAATTATATGCAGGATATAAACCAAACAAGTTTTACGTCGAGTCCAGTTTTACACCATCTTTGGCGCGTAACGGATACAGTTGTCTTTTTAGAGGCATTCGATTTGAGACGTAGTGTTTTGTTTTTAATTGCACATTTTTTTTTTATAATTTTGTGCCAGAACGTTCCTTTCGATTTTATTCGACTGCACAGATAAAACTGACTGGCAACTGTGGTTTTTCTTTTTTTAAGAACATATTTGAATTATGGCGGGATTGGAAGGTTTGAGTGATCGCGATAAGGCAGTGTTGAGGAGCATTTTTGACCCCACGGCTACTATCGCTGAGGTGGATGTGAATGGAGATACTTTTGCCGAAGAGGACGACGGTAAGCTAATTACCTAATATGTAGTGTCCGACCGAAGGTACAATTTTGGCCGAAGCCGAAGCCGAAGCCGATTAATCGGTTTTCATCAAAACCCTCGGATGAAGCCGAAGCCGAAGGTGTGTTGACCCCATGTTGACCCTAAGAAATACGAGAATTTGCTAATAGTAAAAAAAACCGGCAGTAAATTTTGCGCATTTTTTGTTTCTAAATCAAGTGTGACTATGTTGTTATGTTAGATATGTGTTGTCAGTAATTTATATAATTAACTGCAAGTAATGCGATCGGGCTGGCGAAATGCTGCCCTGCTAAGCGCTGCGCACTATCCGTCTCGCTCTGGCATCGTTTGTTCGATTTCAAATCACGATTTGCAAACCTTCGGCTTCGGCCGAAGGTTTGGCCGAAGGTGGTTTTTTTGGCCGAAGGTGGCCGAAGCCGAAGCCGAAGCCGAAGCTTCGGTCGGACACTACTAATATGTAACATGATGCCCTCTACTAAGCCGTTTCATTTCTACAACCTGTTACAAGAATTTAATACGAGGGAAGCGGAAAGCGGGTTAAATGAAGCGATCATTTTCAAATTGTAATTGTGAATTGCGTCGAGTTGCGGCATGCCTAGTTAAAATTACCTAATGAGGACAGCGCGCGAGCGACGCCCTCGTCAGATCTGGACGCAGCTTTACATTCTGTAAAATACCAATTAGGTAATGTTTAATATCCTCATCAGTGGCAACAACAGACGCAGAGAAAGAGTCAGTACAGCTCTGCGCCCAAGGAGTGCACCTCGCCAATGAGGGTAGGCTGCAAGAGGCTTTGGAGCTGCTTGGACGAGGCGTGGACGCGGCTCCGGCGCGGGCGGCCGGCTACAACGACCGCGCGCAGCTGCTGCGGCTCATGAAGAGGGATGATGGTAAGATTATATTTTTATTATCTGTCCCCGAAGCCCGAAGGTTAAGGTTACATCCCCTCAGGGATAAGTTTGCCTTTGTACATGAACCTGCTATAAAGTCATTTTACAATACAATGCAATCTCTGTACTTCTAGTGTAGTGTCGGGATAGAATAACACCTCTCCATTTCTTATACGCGAGATAGAATATTTGTTATTCTCTGCATGACACTTATAGTTAGACAGTGAGAGGTTTAGTCGATTCAGAGCGCGATATACCTACGGACCGCGTGCTAGACCGTACAGAAACGAGATGGTACTGAAACACATAAAATACGACTTTTTTTCGAGTGGAAGCTGGGAATCTATGGATACAGTAACCTGCTGGCTTAGCAGATTTGTAGAATTGAGTTAGATTTCACCTGTCACTATCTTACACCACAGAATAGATAATAGTACAAGTACAGAAGCCTCACTGCTTTGATTTTCACAAATGCCGCCTTTTTATGTGCCTACACAATTATTATTAACAAACGGACCGCACGCTAGCAGCCGACATTGAGCTCTCTGGCGCTGCGCGAAGGTCGACATTGCTCCACACCTTGTCAAATGACCCGAAAATAGGGTTGTCAAGTCAATACTTTAATTAAATACCTACCTATTTTACCTAACTATTCGCGTGGTGTCAGAATAGAATAACACCTCTCTATTTCTTCCGTGGATGTCGTAACAGGCGACTAAGGAAATAGGTTTAGGTATGTTTTAGGCGACAGGCTCGCAACCTGTCACTATTCTACCTCTTCCATCTTTGCAAACCTAAAACTATGCTAGAAGTGACTGCGATGTAAACGTAATCATGGTTTTGTCTATATTACTTTTCGTGTGCTCTATCTACCCCATTGGGAACACAGGCGTGATTGTATGTATGTAGGTATCTATCAGATTTATGTTGTTTGTAATATTTAAGCCAAAGATACATTTGGCGACATTTGCTGCGTTACATTTTGTCGTGCGACATGTCGATCGATGTAGCGCAACGTCGCCGGACATCGCTCGACATGTCGCGCGACACGTGTATATATACGCGGATATAAGTCGCGGTCGAGCGATGTCGCCTAATGTATCTTTAGCTATACCTACTTAGCGGTTACACTTTTATTTATTCTATGAAGCGGGGTCGAATATAATAATTTATATTTTTCATTTTCCCGACAATCGACTGCAATACAGAATATTTTGGATTCATTTTGCTAATTAAAATATGTTATACGCGTTTGCGATGTAAACTGAATCGTGCTGCGTAAAAAAAGAGGCGCGCGTGCTGTGCGGGTCAGTGCGCGGCAACCACTGATTAGGCCTCATCGATGAGGCCGCCGGTATGTACTTGTAGCTCGGCGGCGGAACGGCGGAGTGACACCCCCCTGCTTACACGGATCAAGTCGTACGTGTTTCCATGCTAAGCCAGTGAGTAATATAATATTCCCTCCTTGTATCTACCCAGAGAATTGGTACTAAGTATATACTGAATGTCCACCCCCGAACATGTTAAGGCGTAAAGATATTGCTGTCTTTTTCTACCGCTATCCGCTTAGCTTACAGGAGACCTTTCACGGGGTCTCGCCGGCGGGCCCGGCGGAGCGTACATAAACTACGCTGTGGACCCCTGCTTGTACTATCGAATCGATCTAAGTATTACTATATTACTAACACAATCGTCATGTTGAGGAAAAGAGAGAAGGACTTCATTAGTTTTTGTGAATAGGGGCAATTTCTAAACAGAAAAATCGAACTAACTCCTGCAGTTACAGGAAAAGGCGGGCGAGTAAACGAAACGGCTTTTTAGTTGAAGAGAAACTGTATTTTAATGAGAACATTTCGCTGATGCATCAATTCAGTTGGAACTTGGAACACCTGTTAACCCCATTTCGAGAGAAATTCCTTTTCATTTACATATTTAAGTACTTAGGTAACTATTGTCACTTATGTAGCAAAATCTTTGTCCAAAAATTGTCTCGACGGGATTTATTTTATTTTATTTATCACAGCATTAAAATAAACAACCAAGGCACTGTGAAATATACTTACAAACGAAAGAAACACAATATAAGAGTATAAATATCAAGACGAAAAATGGAAAATTTACAGATACACAGCATTACGTGAAGACGTAAGATCATTCGTCTTACTCAACTTCATGCACTTGATGCGACCCTAGGGCCACCTAGCGTTCAGTAGTGGAACTCTTTTCACGAACGAACTAACAAAGTTTCGACGATCGGTTAAATAAATACAACTTCCAACTTTCTCTCTGTGGTCTTCGGTCCACAGGCTTAACATCAGCCTGGAGAGGTGGAGAGAGCTCTCTATTGGAGTCTTTCCCACACACTGACTATAGTTATGTACTGTACAGTCGACCAAGAAATTGGTCTACCCCCTCAAGATCGATATTCATTTGAACCTCATGAAATAACAAGGTCGATTTCCCCTCGCCATAATATTATGACAGTGACAATGTCAACCTTGTGATAATTTTGATCTCACAGAAACTTTTGTCAAAAGTGGTAGACCACTTCTTGGTCGACCGTATACATATAATGATTGCGGATTGTTAAATGGTTTAGAGGTTAAGTACCTAATATGTATCTAATTATTGATAAATTATATATTTCCCAACATACAACTATTTTCCAGTATAGAAATTTAGATAGAATAGGTTGGATGTTCCCAAATCAACATCTATAGGTCGTTTGGTCCTTCGAAAATCCTCATTTATTAAATCACTTTTTACAGAGGCAATGGCAGATCTAGACCGCGCCCTACTCCTCACCCAGGGTCGGAAGACTAAGGCCCGGGCGCTGGCGCTCTGCCAGCGCGGTCTGCTGCTCCGTAAGCGAGGGTCAGAAGACGCCAGGGCCACCTTCCTGGAGGCAGCGAAGCTCGGATGTGGGTTCGCCAAAAAACAGGTAAGAACATTCTACTAGTGAATTATTCCCATTTGTATAGTTTACTAGCTCTTGCCCGCGGCTCCGCTCGCGTTAAATTCGGGGTATCACAGAAGAGATAGCACACATACCAATTTTATAGCTTTCTACATTGAAAACTTCCACTCGTCACTTTAGGGAAATGGGGGGTTTTGAAGAGACAAAATGTAGCCTATGTCTCTCTCCATGCCCTAAACTATCTTTACCTAAAAAAATCACGTCAATCCATCGCTCCGTTTAGCCGTTAAAGACGGACAAACAAACAAACAAACACACTTTCACATTTATTATATTGGTACGGATTAGAATGGTTAGTTTTAAGTAAATATGCTAGAAGTGTCAACGAAACGTGAAATAGTAATAGTTTCATCTGTGTAGCGCTTCCTGTGTTTTGCTTACCGCATTTGGGAATATGGGCGTTATGTATGTATGTGTGAGAATGGTTCATAGCGCTGCAACTTGTCTTATTGTGGTCGGCGAATAACTAGATTTTAAGATTTTAGATTTGAATATTATTCTCATAATAGGGAAATTTGTTTAGGTATGCTTTAGGCGACAGGCTAGCAAAACTAGCAACCTGTCACTATAATATCTCTTTTATCAGATTTTTAATCCCGAATCATGTTAAAAGTGGTAATGATTTGTGGGTAATCATCCGGGAAAAAAGCTTCCGCTGTCAGTTCGCTTAGAGCTTAAGGTTTTCTTAGTAGTAGGTTTCAGCACTCAAGAACTCTATTACTTGCTCCATCCTTCTCTTTTGTACCTATCCCTTTCTGTTGCAGGTGGTCGAACTCAACCCCTACGCGGCGCTCTGTAACCAAATGTTAAGTGAAGTGATGAGGGGAGGGGAGATCAAATTAGACAACATACCTGCACCTGGGAAGTAAAACTGATTATTAACGACATGGAAAAAAGTGAATACTTACGATTTGTTAAAATAAATATGTATGCTGTTTGCACTGTGTTTCAGCTTTTGGACGTTAGTATTAGGTAGTATTAACTTTTTTGGAACTATAAAAGGCGTTGTCTATAAGTGTAATAGTTGCAGTGTCTATGAAACAATTGAACGAATATTGCTTTCACATGGAAATAAGTTGGCGTTGAACCTGCGGTGTATAAGCGTCGATGGCGTCGAAAAGGTTTAGATAAAACCCCAGCAACAGGACTTGAAATAAAACTCGCAAAATCTAATGGATTAGAAATTTATATTGTTGAATACAATCGACATCCACTTTCGAGAAAATTCATACAATCATTCGACTGGGGACCACCGCCCCCGTCGGAACCTGCTCCGCCCAATATCATTGAAAATGACAATTTTACATTTTGAAAATGACGAATGTAACTACAAATCGAAATATTGGTAACTACACTAAAGATTACTTATAATATGCAATAAAATCTCATAAATACTAAATGAAGATCATGTGCAGAAATTTATTGTATAAAGAAGATATTTTGTTAGTAAAATTTCCACACACAACCATTAAAATTGTTTAAAATTCAAATACGATTCATTATTTCTATCCAAAAGCGTCAACCATAGATAACGCAAATTGAAAGTGCACTTTAAACATTTATTTTATAAAAAAGCTACTGGGAAGAGTTGTTTTTCTTTGGTACTTTTACTTTACGGCGTAGGCAATGAATGACTTTAATGATTTTGGCACATTTAGGTATACATCAAATTACATAATTGAAATGGAGTTATTTTTTTTCGGTTCACTAGCGTTAATTGCTTACTTCAGGGCTTTTTACCTACAAAGGTAAAGGTTACAGGATCTCTAATGAGGTGTTTGCATTAACCTCAAGTGTGATCTTCAAAATAATATAGACACAATAGCTCTGTAACTGACGTCTGCCAAAACTTCTCCAGATAGGAGTCTCATAACACAATTTGATCAAAAGAGAAACAATTTTGGTTCCGCGAATGCATGATCAGTTTTAGCATTTGTTGAATAAATCAATTAAATAATTTTCTCTCAAATTGTCAAGTGATTTGATTTGATGCTGATTTTGACATTGGCATGAAACAATAACAATCTTTGGTTACTATTCAGTAGCGCTATTGTCTAACGCATCAAAAATCGAAATCGCGTTTAATTTGAAAGTTTCAGTGTCACTTCGCAACAACTGTCGAATTAAAAACTAAATTTTGGTGCGTTAGACAATAGCGTTGCTGGATAATGCCAGCTGGATTTATAAATGCCATTTAAGCGTTGTTAATGTTTAGTAGCAGTATCAGCTGGATATAAATTAGCGTTTCACTACAATATAGGTACCTAAACTAAAAGAAAACGTGCAAAAAATATCAATCGAGGTGAATAATTCTACATATTGCTAGTGGTCGATAGTACGATTTATCTTTTAAAACCTCTATGAGAAAGAAGTCTTTGAATTTGCTTATAATACCAGTGCCTTTTAGATTGTCTTGCATTAAAACTAAGAGTAATTAAAGGCAGAAATTGAGTATTACAGTCATGAAAATACAGAAAAAAGTCTCATATACGAGGGTCAAACTGA
Source organism: Adoxophyes honmai (assembly GCA_005406045.1). Lineage (NCBI taxonomy): Eukaryota > Metazoa > Arthropoda > Insecta > Lepidoptera > Tortricidae > Adoxophyes > Adoxophyes honmai. The sequence goes on from BHDV01071509.1 coordinate 73,539, forward strand.
AAGTTTCGGGAATAGAAAAAAATATACAATTAAAATGATCAAAACTAATTTTATTGCTTTTCAAAGTATTCGCCTTTACATTTAATGCACTTTTCCATACGTTCAAACCAGTTTTTGAAACACTCATTGAATGCTGAAGTGGGGGTCGATAAAATGGCCGTTTTGTACGCCTCCACGGCATCTTCTGGCGTGTGGAACCGCTTACCACGTAATTTATCTTTAATTCTGGGGAATGTGAAAAAGTCATTGGGGCTTAAGTCAGGGCTGTATGGAGGATGGTCCAGTAATTCGACTTTTTCACCGTCTAAATAGTCTTTTGTTAATCGAGCCGTATGGGAGCTGGCATTGTCATGGTGAAGGATGATGCGACGATTGGGGTTTTTTTTTCTCAGTTCACCAAACACACTCGGCAAACAAATGGTTGCATACCAATCAGCATTGACTGTTCTACGATCATCAAGAGAAATTGTAGCCACGTGACCCGATTTGGAGACAAAAGTAGCCACCATCTTTTTGGCCGTGCTGCGAGAGCGAACCACTTTTGTCGGCTTAATCTCGCCTTCATAGACCCATACTCGAGATTGGTTTTTAGTTTCGGGCTCATAGGCGTATATCCTTGACTCATCACCCGATACAATACTAAAAACTGCATTTGAGCTTCCTCTGTTAAATTTATTCAAAGTTCTGTGGCACCAATCCACACGAGTCGTTTTCTGTTCGTCAGACAACAGATGAGGTATCCACCGGGAAAACAATTTTCGCACACCTAATTCTTCCTGTAGAATAATTTGTATTTGACTCATTCCAATGCCCAGACACTCCTGAATTTCCCGATATGTCACATGTCTATCTTCCGTAATCAGTTGACGCACAACATCGATGTTTTCCTGGGTGACTGCCGATTTTGGTCGACCTTCACGAACGTCGTCCATGAGGGAAACACGGCCACGTCGAAATTCCGAAAACCACCTGTATATTGTAGTCATCGAAGGTGCTTCATTATTAAAAGCAGCAATCATCCGGTCTCCACATTGTTTTTGTGTTAATCCACTTTTAAAGTCGTAATAAATCATAGCTCTTAAATTTTCACGTGACAATTCCATGTTGAGCAGCGACTCATTAAGTTCAAAAAACAATTGAAACCGAACCATTGTTTTTTTTTTCTATGTGGCCAGTGTTTTAAGATAAGGAAACTTTGACGATTGTAAAAAGGTGAAATACGTATAAAAAAATAGTTTTTAAATATTAGTTTCCCGAAACTTTCAGTGCAGCCCTCGTAATCCTTTCGGCACTTTGGGTAATCCAAACTATAGACCCTATACGATAGTTGAACCAAAAGGTGTAGAAATCAACTCAGGACACTTGGCTCATGGCAAACTTTTACTTTTGGCGTAAATTTGTTGAACATGGCAACTATTTTGCAAGGTGAACCTTAGTTTCTTTTTTGTAAATGTTCTATACTTTTTGGTCGGTCTATAATTAACGGATTTCTCTCTACCTGACTACCGAGCTACCCATAAATGTAACCAAAGCGTCCAAGTCTAGTTCACTAAAGTAAACTAACGTGTCGGGAAAGCTCGAAAGCCGAAGGATATGACAAGACCCAGTACCACCAACTCATAGATCGTATCGACATCGCTAGAAAAACGTAGAATAAGGTAAACAGGTAAAATTAGCTATTCATAATTATCCAATCACTAATATCGTGGAAAAATATTTACAAATACAATTTGGCACAGGTGATGGTGCTTGCAACAACATCGTCAATGTAAAAACATTTTAAACTTTCAAATATTCAATAGTAAAATATTTTTAAAGTATACTAAAGACCTGTATCAACTACGGGCTTAATCTAAAAAGGTATTAGGCCTATACGTTCTTGAACGTCTTCACAAGGTGATGAAAACTAAATGTTATGGGGGTAGTTCGCTACCAAAGAGGTGAAAGTACCATAAACCATAATGCATGTCATTTTTTTTTCAATTTGGGAGCGACGCCTAATCCACCGAAGTTGAATTATTTAAAGTTAACTTACATTAGATACATTTATATTAAGTATTTTTACTACCAGCTTCTGTGACGAGTTATTTCAATACAAATAGATAACAGCGTGACTTAGCAAGAGCGAACGAATACTTAACACATTACGCTAGCCTATTTAAATAATATCAAGGTTTTAACAACTAATTTCTCACTGAACACATAACGATAATCAATCACTGATAAGTTCATCAACAGAAATAAAACTTATTTTAATACAGATATGGCTTTAAAAATCATGGAAAGTTCACATAAAGCAAATTTTAGTAACACTTTTTTAGTAAAAGCAACTTTTATTCACAGCTAATTAGTAATACTTAGAGATAAATGACCAGCAATAGTTAATATGCCTATGCTTATTTACAAGTGAGATCTTATATAATGATACATTATGAATAAACACGATTACTACAAGTTTCATAAACTTTTAATTATTCCACTAGCTGACCAAGTCAGAGTAATAAGGTTAAGGCCAGAAACAAGGGCAATAATGCAAGTTATGAGCGGTGTAATTCTTGTTTTCATATGAAAAACTTACTTGCCTCACACGACGCCACAAAATGAGTGGTTATTGAGGTGATGATTTTAAAGCGAAATTACGCGACTCAAAACTCAAAAAAATTACACTCTTTCAACTTAACCCTTGAGGATACAGAAGGCGAGCTAGCAACCACTAATTTATAGAAAAACAAATGCTAATTCAAAAATACTGCATAATACTATATTCTGGAATATTATAGGAACAGCGAACGGGCTCAAAACGATGTCCTAGTCGGCTCATGGCATAACAGCAAATCTATCAAACATCCTAAAAAAATTACCCAGTATAGATTATTACAATTCAATACCACAATTCTTAAATAAATAAATATCTCCGTACTTACCGAATTGCTTAAAACCACGACTCTTATTATTTTAGACTGCGACAAAATCAGCTATACAATTTTGAACTATATCGCAACAAACCTACAGTATGCAATTGAATTAGACTTATGGTGTTGGTGTAGTCCAAATTTAATATTTAAGAAATTACCACCATCTTCGCCTTTACTTGACTGAATAAAGCCAACCATAATAAATATATACGAGTATGTAGATGATTTTTTTTAGTCAAAACTATCTTGCATACGAGCTTAATTTTAATCAGTAATACACTCTGGAATCAATGTTAACCATTAATATTACATACAAGTTATAAATTTAGACATTCAAAACATTCACTAAACCTAAATATTCGATTAAAATTTTACTACACACTGTTATGTACAATGAGCGACAAAGATTCGTTGGTTCACCGTTTCTAGAATATTCCTTACGTGTATTAAAAAAAAATCAAATGCCGCCATGTTTAATAACAGGAAAGGAGTTTATGTGACGTGGCAACATATTTTTATCCTAAATTGAATGATTGAATTTGTTTAATTTGTCAATTCGTTTCTAAGCAAGAATTAAAAGCTGGATGGAGACTGATCATAAAGGACGTTGTCGTAAAATAAAACCTCTAACCTGGAAAAAAATATTGAGTCTGCCCAGCACGTGTCGCTTCAAAAGAAACAACACTGGGCACATTCTAATTTACCTAACGCGGTTACAACCTCAATAAAGATTATATAAAATAATCAATGTTTTTTATGAATGCCAAAAAGCTATCCATCATTCATTTAGCATCACTTGAGAACTATGGGATATTTATAAGCAAATTGTATGCCGTTTTTTTTACTTGACAGTAAAGTTTTAACAGTGCGCTTATTGACCGCTGGCCGTTATTTTCAATCTCTCTCAGGTTAAAAGGTCCGCATAGTGCTGAGGTTAAAAGGTTAAAGAGTCGATTTTACAACAACGTCCAAAGTCAGAGGGTGGGATGGTGCAGTAGACGTACACACGAGGAGCGTGCGGGTGGGTCGCGCTGAGCGCTCGCTACGTTGACTCCCTCTCCAGCTGATTTAAACCTAGTCTAGCTCATTTTTCTAGGGAGTTCTATGAAGAATTACAGAAAATATGGTTTTACCTAAGCGTGAAAGCTAAGGCATTTGGTTAATCGCTGCTGTACTTCGTTCGTAATTTTGGCAAGTTAAGTCTTATTACGATTAAAAGGTTAAAATCAATGTTAGTTAAGCAAGCAGCAATTTACTGAGTTTTATAAAAGTTGCACAATTCGAATAAGGGATGCCGTTTCTCTAAATTGTTGTAAATACCAATAGTGTCATTGTAACCTTCGTTACATATCTCATTCAAGATAGACCCAATCTAGTGTCAAGCTCACAGAAACAGCTAGACTTAATTATCAACCAAATGCATATCGAAAACATTGACAAAGATCCCTTAAATACGTTAAACTAAATCGTTACATTAAAGTTACACGGAAAATGGACAGAAAAATGAGCCAGTGCGCTAATCTAAGCTTAAGCTTACTTAAAAAAATCGCTAGGACTTCTAAGCCGTGCTAATTTAACAATACTCCAATTTGCCGTTTACCTCATATACAGGTGCCGGCACGTAAGTCTAGCGCTGACCGTTGATGCGCAGAAGTCGAAAATAAGGTATCGCGGGGGAGTGAAGGGGACGCGCGCCGCGTGCGTAAGCGCTTATTGGCTCTCCAGTCGTACTCTGTCCCGCGCACCGATACGACGCCCCGCTCGCTCCTGCTGTACAGTCGCGTTCTGAATTGTTATTACTTATTACTGTTTTTGTTTTCTGTTAAGTTTGAGTTTTGTTTTGTTAAGTTTGGATGTTCAAGTTCAAACCGAATTTATAATATTAGTGACGAGACTAGTTTAAACGAACTAGCTTAGATATAGTGCCAAATTTTCCTTTTTTTCTACATTGCCCAATGTTTCTTCGCTCCTATTAGTCGCAGCGTGATGTTAAATAGCCTAAAGCCTTCCTCAATAAATGTTCTATCCAACACAAAAATAATTTTTCAATTCGAACCAGTAGTTCCTGAGATTAGAGTGTTCAAACAAACAAACAAACTCTTCAGCTTTATAATATTAAGTATAATTATTAGTAAAGATTATTGTTATCAACCTTATATGTAAGGTTAAAAACGAAATAAACATTTTTTTATATTAAGAGATAACAATTGCGTACGCGACAGTACCAATGCGCAGTTATCCCCTCTTCGTTTCGGTCACCGCTAGACTTACGTGCCGGCACCTGTAATAGTCGGTAAGTTTAACATTTTCACCACCAAAACTAACCTACAAATTTACAAACGTTGCTTGAAGACTTGCTCTCTCTCAGGGACGTTGTCATGAGTCCGAGGATTTGTAATACTGTTGTCTTGGTCGAGCGCGAGAAACGATGTTATCTAACCTTGCGATAAAAATTGCTCATCGATTTTTGAAAATAGACGATTGGCAGACTGACAAATTGATGTGCAATATTTATAGCTTCGCACCGGTATGTTATAGAGATCGGTGGTCAAAAGGCTAAACGGCTCAAAATTCTTTCTCTTTCACAATAAGAAAATTAAAAAGAACACCTAAAATGTCATTTTATTACAATTCAATTTAGAATCAAATGCTTTTTCTTTTAAATTCACATACATTTTAATCTAGCAAGAGTGTTATATTTTTAAATGTATTATTTAAATATAAGATATTATTAATTAAGTTAGTAAGGCTATTTTAGCAGACGATTGTCAGCAAATATCATGGATTTATTCAAACGGCATTTAATACAATATAAACCAAACAATTCCGCTTATTAGTTTTCTTTTATCATTCATTCTTCTGTTGACAGAAGAAGGCATAATCGGCACCAGACTTAAAATGAAAAAAAGGCATAATTGTTAGTAAGTAGGTATGTGTTTTCTTACGATAAGCTTTCACTTTGTTAAGTCCGAAGTGCAATTATACCTTTTCTCACCAGTTATGGGGCAATTCTAAAATAACAAAGTCAACTTCCTCCTCAGACTATACCTTCTCTTGAATGGAGGTTTGAAGTTATTTTACTTTACTATTGAAATATTTACGTTTGAAAAATCACATTGAACAAAATTTTACAGATTGTAGATATATTTGTTTTAAATACCGTTTGTAATTATTGATATATTGCTGTTTGCAGTGCTATTAGACAGAGAAAATCCATCATTTCATTTCCTTCCTTCGATTTACTACTTTGTACAACCTTTAAATGCTCACGATTTCAGTCATCTAGGACCATACAATTCATTTAAAACATTATGTTTTTTCCCCTTAAAAATACACAATGTTTTATAAGAAGTACGGCCCAGTGACATAATAATGATATTCGACTCCTATGCAGCTAGTCGTTCTGCAGCCAATGACCTATTTTAAATTGAAACCTCTTCCACGCTAATCACCAATTTCTAAAAGGTTAATTCTCAGCGGCAAATGTATTGCGGCGAGAAGGTTGAGAACCTACCAGCTTGAATACTCATATTACACCGTCTAATGACACCACAAATTTGAATAAACAAAAAATCACACGCACAATACACACTGAGTTGACACCCACACAAACATTCAAACATTAAATCGAACATCACAAAATACAATCACGATAGAAAAACCTCGAAAAAGCAGCACGCAGCAAAGTTTTCACAACGCGCAATTACTGTTACTTATTTTCCTGATTTCCCTACAAACAGAAGCGGTACAAACTGGCAAAATTTAGAACTAAATATTTTTCGTATCAAATTGATAAATGCCGGTATACGACAATAGCGCCAAGTCACCGGTAAAAATAAGTTTGTTTCACTAGAATAATTAATTAAAAATCAACGTTATTATAGACAATGTAAACTTAATGCAGGCTTTATACAGCCGTTACCAAAGATAAAATTTTGGCCCTTTCAGTGACCACAGATAACATTTTAACACAAATTGAGCCGCTCTTACACTACCTTAAAAAGGCTTGAATAGCTATTTTTTGGTATAGACCATAGAGATTTATTTTCGATAGTGTAACAGCAGCCGTAAACAAAAAGTTTGATCCGTCAATGCATGGCCAAATTATAATATCACGGACTAAAAACAGAAACGAGATTCAAAGTACATAAAGTGAGCCTCAAAAATTGGCTGAACACGGAACTAAACTTTTAGGGACTAATTATAATACCACCCACTAGACACGACACTGAATTATATCTATTTATAAATAACACTGATATGTGACAGATGTGGGACTCGCCACACTGCTTACGGTACCATTTGACAGTTTTAGGTTAAACCGGCAAATGGCACGATCAGCTGTGAAACTACAAACATTTATTAATACCAAGTGGCCCCAAGATACGATATTCTGATAAAAATAATACGATTTCAATTAAAAAATGTCAAAATAAAAAACACAATGATGTCATTTCAAAACAATAATGACACAGAGAGCACAATAACTTCACAGCAACAATGACATACATCTAAGTCATGATTGTTAACTCCAATTAGTATTGCTTTATAAAATTCGTTGAAATATCCTTTACGAATTTATTGCACTGTTTCGAAATAATAATGTCGTCATGTCATAATGGATGGGGAAAAACTAAGTTTTTAGGTAGGAAATGAGCAAACTATTAATATTACACCTTCCTTATACTTACGCCTATGAAAAACTGGTGTTTCTGGTTATTTCAAATTAGTAGTCGGTCAAGATGTAAATAAATCCAAGATCATAACTTCAGAACTAAAGTTCACAGTCGAAACGAGACAGCGAGCAGCTGGCGTATCGAGAGCGACAAGGATAGAGAGCTCCCGTTCAGAAACCGATGCTTTGTTCGCGCCAGTGCCATTTTGTAGAGAGATTCAATCCTAGAAGAAAAAAAACTAACATTAAAATAACTAGTTGATTATGGGTTTGCATTACAGTAAAAAAACGTGGATACCGGTCGATGCGATGGCGTCGAAAAAATTAAGATTACTCTCAAGAAAAATATAAATTATCCGAAGAGGAAATAAATTAAATTCGTTGCTCACACGACGGAGGTTTATTCAAAGAAAAAGAAAAGTCTAGAAATCGCCATCTTAAAATTTAATTGTTCAGAAGCGTGATCTAATAGATTTCGCCCGAACTTATGCGCTCGGGCTCGATTTTAAACGGTTTAAACTTTAAAGGTTTTGTAAAATACTAGCAGTCTTGAAAGTTACAGATGTTATCACTTATCAGTGACAGCAAGACTCACCTCGCAAGCTCAGACATGTTGCACGTACTCCGGGTTGAGGAACGAGAAGCCCATGAACTCGGTCTGGTCGAGGTTCATCATGAACAGCTTGTCCGTCGGCGTGAGCTCCGTCTTCTCCGTCGTGAACTGCTTGTCGAAGTTGGACACGTCCTTGCGATGTTTCTGGAAGGATACGAATCGGCTTAGGAAAGGGTGACTTTGGAAAAATACTCCTCGTCAAGTTAGCAAGGGTGAAATCCATCAAAAATACGTGGAAATGTTTAAAGAGTTGTCTACTCTTAGGTTCTAAGGGGCTTTTACTAGCTTAGTACTTGTCAATCACTACCGTCAGTTTGCGACTATTTTTTTGTCACTGAAAAAGTGTAGTTTAAAATCGTTTTTATTATAGATTACATACATAAATAACCGTCACGCCTTATTCCCTGCGGGTAGGCAGAGACAACAGAGCTCCATTCGCTTCTATTTTAACATACTTCTTTCGCTTCACTAACATTCATCACTCTCGTCATACACGCTCGACGGTTTCGGGTACTCTTAATTAGCAACCCGTAATCTGTAATTGTATATCTGTGAGCGCACTTTGTATGGGAATTTACTTCTGTTACCTATCCTTTGTGGCTAAACCTTGAGATTGAATATTGGGACTGGCCACGACTTACGATCTTGGGCTTGAAGGGTGGCTGCACGTCACGCGCTTCGATCCGCGCCCAGTCGATGCGTTGGTATTGAGATTGATTTCTGAACCTATCCTTTGTGGCTAAACCTTGAGGTTGAATATTGGGACTGGCCACGACTTACGATCTTGGGCTTGAAGGGCGGCTGCACGTCACGCGCTTCGATCCGCGCCCAGTCGATGCGACGGAAGAAGGGGTGGGTGCGGACGTCCTCCTCGCCCTTCGCCCCGCAGCCGAGGCGCTTCTGAGGGTTCTTCATCAGAAAAGTCTTGCAGGCATCCTTGGCTTCCTGTGACAACACCAGCAGGTTTAGAACGAGAGGGCACGAGTAGAGATGAGCGAGATACACTTTATCTGTCAACGTCTAACGACAGACGTCAGAAAGCAGTGTTGCCAATTTAGCGACTTTATCGCTAGAAGTGACTTTTGTTTAAGTCTTAGCGGCTCAAATAAAATTGTCGCTAAAAATTATGTGATTCAATATTAGATATTGTTCCTACTATACTAGTATATGTTAATGCGCTGATACGTGTTTTAATCATAATCTAATTACTAATGAATACATTTTTTACTTAATTTGTTCACCTATCCAGTGTCCAGCGTCAGTGTCTCACCCGGACAGTTTAAGTGATTTTCTAGCGACTTTTAATTTCGAGCCTAACGACTCGAACTTCTAGGAGTTGGCAACACTGTCAGAAGGTGACAGGTTATCTATCCCGCGCCAAACCAGTCCCGCGTGTTGCTGTGCTAAGCCTGCGTTTAGCGTCACGCGCGATTTCAGACCATCTGATACCCATCGTTACTGCACTTTACAGATGCAACAACTCATGCTGAGCGAAGGTCTATTTGTAAGGAGAGAGCAAAAAAAAGGAAAAAGAGGAGAAAAAAGAAAGAAAAAAAAAGTGGAAAAAAAACTCTAGGTGTAATTAATTTTAAGAGCATGTTATTGTAAAACTGCTATGTCTTTACGCGGAGCGCACAGTTAACCTAAAATAAAAAAAAATATATAATCCTAAAATCATCAAGGTACAGACCACGAGTCCGTAGATGAAAAATTTGTTTTAATAAAAAAAAAAGGTCTATTTGTTGGTTCTCTTGTGTCATGAAGACTTTATTTCAAGGATTTTGTAAATTTTTTGTCTGGAGAGCTTAAAATAAACATTTATATTTCTATCTTTTAAATAAAAACTGGCAAAGTGTGAGTCGGACTCGCACACGAGGGCTCCGTACTATTGATTAGGTAAACAAGTGCCTAACTCTATGCTTAGCCAGCAAGTTAGACAGTAACATACATACATACAATCACGCCTGTATTCCCAAACGGGGTAGGCAGAGCACACAAAACGCTACACAGACAAAACGACGACCATTACAGTACACAGTAACAGATATAATATATGTCTACTCGCGCCATATTGTGCCAAGGAGGCTGTTACGATTTATTGCAGTATAATGAAATGATATAAAGAAGCATAGTCTCATTGTAAAAGAGTATGGTGTAACTCACCTTACTAAGGGTCTTCGGGTACGATACGCTGTTGTCCGTGATGGCTGCAAACAGTTCTTCTTCGTCCTCTCCATCAAACGGCGGTTGCCCGACCAGCATCTAAACAATGGTGTGGAAGAATGGTACAATAGGTGCCTTACGGTGTCCACAGAGACTATTTCAGTTAAATATTTTAAGAGTACATAAATACGAGTACACATATTCCCAAGTGGGGTAGACAAAGCACACGAAACGCTATATATAGACAATAATATGCCTATTTCACGTTTCGTGGCCACTTCTAGCAATTTTTTTGGCTTTAAATTAGTAGGTATATCTAATAGTGACAGATTGCTAGCATGTCGCCTCAAATATACCTTAACCTTAGTAGCTTCTTTCGCCATTCACGGAAGAAATGGAGAAGTGTTGTTCTAAACCCGACACCGCATGGAACATACACATACTAAGTACATAATTTATATATGTATGTATACGTTTACAAACCTCATACAGGAGCACGCCATACGCCCACCAATCCACAGACTTGCCGTACGGCTGGTATAAGATGATCTCTGGCGCGATGTAGTCCGGCGTACCACAGAATGTCTTGGTTGTTTTGTCGCCCGTGATACCTATAATGATAAAACAGTTAATATTATATGTCACCCATTGGTTATACGAGTATATCTGATGTTCTAAAATATTTTGGCCGCAATTTTTTTAAGGCACATAATTTTGGCCTTATCTTTAGTTATTTTTGGTCGCTCGTTTTTCATGACGAAATTGTTTTGAATATTTTTTTGGCAGAAAATTATTTAGTCTAACAGCTGTATGGAATAACATTGGAAGAGTTTATTTTAGGCATAAAATTGGTATTCCGAATATGTATCGGTGTTACTAATAATCACATCCAAATATACGCATTCATTAAATTAATATAAATTACATTTTATGTTATGTTTCTGAGCAGTTAACTACGAAGGCTAAGTTAAGGCGGGAGCGCTGCATTTGCATTCACTCTGAGAGTTCTTGCTCGCTCGCCCAAGCATATTACTTTTCATATTATCACCTACGTCAACCAACACTTGTGAAAAACATATTTTCGTACTTGATATCTAACATGTTGGAAGATAGGTTATTGATAATCTGGCATTGACCTTGGCATTGGGTGAAAATTTTATGTCTCAATCAATATTTTAATACATTTTCCTATTTACATTAATACCTACATTTACCGATTTAATATGCATTGACATGACTATGAAATTACATATAAACCGATCTACAGTGATACGGCTCTAGCGAGTCTGTGGTCGCCAACTCGCCACATACCTTCCTTGCACATCCCAAAGTCGGCAATCTTGATGTGTCCGTCCTGGTCCAGTAGCACGTTGTCCAGCTTCAGGTCGCGGTACACTATGCCGCGGGAGTGCAGGAAGAACAACCCTATGGCTATCTCTGCTGCGTAAAACCTGGAACGATGAGCAAGCCTTTATAGATAGGTCATCTGAACCACCAGGGACACCAGGTGAGCTATCTAGAACGATATAAGGGCATAAAATAATAAGATTCAGCACTATGCCGTCACTTGTAAGCTGTCCAACTGAGTGCAGTTGAGAATTCAAAAGTACAACCCTCGATTATTTCCTCTTGTCGCATGATTTTTGTACGGGGTTGCGAAATAATGGATTAGAACTGGTATTGAAATAGTATAGTATAGGTAGACAACTAAAAACACTAGGTCGTCACCATTGACGTAGGTACTCCATGACGAAGTAAAGTCGGTCGTGGAATAGGAAAATAATATTTATTAAGATGTTTCATCAGAGAATTACGTCAGATTCCCGAATTACGTAGAGCCTTGTTTAGAAGTCTTGAGCATGTCTATTTGCGTCCCATGAAAAAAAACGAAACAATAATAATTTCACGTTTTCTGGCCCTTCTTAGAGTATTTTTTTTTTGTTTTGTATAAACATAATTATGAAGACGCAGTTGAAACATTTTCTGTTATGGTGCCAAGCATCCGGACGTTTACCTCATTGTCAAAAAAGGGTGGACGACTAAAAAAAACTATTTAGTCTGTCATATGGATTACACATACATTACAAATATTAAACACACATTTTTTATTATCTTTGACAAACAAATACTGACGATAATACAGCGCTTAAAAGTTTCGCGTGACGTCACTATTTGGTACAATTTTTACCTAGGCGTGACGTCACGAACCCTCACTCCGGAAGTTTGATGATCTCTATACCTTTGTCTATGTTTAGTAATTTTAATTACATAAACCAAAAACCATGTGTCTCGTGTTTTTCCATAATATTACTAACGGATTCCAGTCCACATTCCTATTGGCCGCTCATAAAAATAAATAAATTCTAAATTTTAAATTGCCGATTGGCATTTGTTTTTTCTGGTACACAGATATTGACTGGTAATTTTATTTTTTAGTTATCTTTGACCTTCGCTTCCTATGCTTATGTTACTCAATTTATTTTGCCAATAAATAAAGGAAAACAACATTTTATCGACACTTTTGACACTCCTTTCAAGGATCTGACAGAAAGCATTCAATCATCAAATAGGGTGATATTTACACAGCAAATATGATATGCAAAAGGAAACGTTAATAAAATATTACTTTGCATTTGCGGCATGAGATATGGAGAAAGAAGTCTTTACGATTTAAGTAAGTGGCAGGGTAACAAAGAGACAAAAATACATGCATACATAAATATCAAATGGGGTAGGAGAGGACTCTACACGGTAGGTATATAAACAAAACCATCACTATGAGTTTATCTACCTAGTTACACGAAAAACTGATTATGTAAAACGAGAATGAATGAATTGAACGAGATTCTTGTAATATGAGATACCCACATTGATCCCAATTGCGGTAGTCTACGTACCGTTTCGGTATGCAAAACCACTACGATTTCATGTTTCGTTGTCATTTCTAGCATATTTTTAAGTAATAAGTTGTCAGGTATACCTAATAGTGACAGGTTGCTAGCTTGTCACCTAAAATGTACCTTAACCTACTACCTTAGTCGCCTCTTACGTCCACGCAAAACATGGAGAAATGTAATTCTATACCCGACACCACCCGGCAAATAAAATTTAAGCATATCTATTTATCGCCGAACGCTTTTTATCCGCATCACGCTCGCATTCCAATAAACTCGCGAATCCCAATGAGTCGAAATGGAGCCACCCGAGCGCATCCGATCTCCCCCGAAGCGTGTAAACAAAATGGCGATTCCGTCACCACTCATTACAATGTCCTGACATCAATCATCGCTTTGACATTATCAGGCGTGAAGGGCGAGATCTTAATGAGATCGGTCCAATTGTAGCGGAAGTTGTACCGTGTCACCGGGTGCTGTGATTATGTCGGGTTTCTAATTAACCAGCGATTTTGATCACCGTAACCATGGTTTAGTCAATTTAGGGCTTGATTTAATAGGCTTGTGGGTTAAAACATATCATTATGTATACCTAGTCCGTAATTTAGATTAGGGAAAAATATGAGACGTGTTTTTTGGTTCATCAAATAATAAAACTTCGATAAAGGACATCTGCTGAGATGAAAATTACTATCTCATTCTAACTTTATTTAAGTAAAACTTGCTAGTGTATGGCTGGCCTTAGTCAAAGTTATAACTAGTTCACTCACACAGCAACAGGCTCCTTGAATTTCCCGCACTGTTGTATCTGGAACATCAGGTCGCCGCCGTTGACGTACTCCATGACGAAGTAAAGTCGGTCCTGGAATAGGAAAACAATATTTAAAGAGATGTTTTAGCAGATTCCCGATTTTCGTACAGCCTTGGCCAAGTTGTGAGCATGTCTATTTTTGTCCCTAACCTAAACAAATTGAAACCATGGCTATTTCAAGTTTTATGGCCCCTTCTAGCGTTTTTTTTGAAAGTTCAAAGTTCAAAGTTATTTATTCACAAAATGTATGGTACATTATGGTGTTATACAATAATTCTAGTTTTTGAATTCATGTGCTCTGCCTACCCCTCTTGGGAATACAGGCGTGAGGATATGTATGTATGTATGTATGTGTACAATAATCATTTGATCCTTGATACTTTTGGCCTGTGAAAGTTTTGAGACAAAAGTAATGCTTGAGACTATCTGGATCTGGCGATACATTATTCTTATTGTTTTTAGGGTAGTACAGCTGACTTAAAATAATAATATAGTAATTAATAATGTTACTTTGTGTAAACGAACATAATATGGAGACGCATTTGAAACATTTTCTGTTAAGGTGTTAAGCATCCGGACGTTTACCTTATTGTCAATAAGGATGATGACTGGGTTAAATATATATCATTCTAATTAGGCCGTTAATTACATTATGGAAAAAATATGAGACACGTGTTTTTTGGGTTATCAAATAATTAAATATCCCCAAAGATATCCTCAAACTTCTGGAGTGGGGGCTCGTGACGTCACGCCTTGGTAAAAATTGTACCAAGACGGCACTCGAAACTTCAGAGCACGTTATCCTCATTTCTTGCTTGTCAAATAAAAGAAAAATACGTCTACAATATTTTTCGCTAATCTGACGGACTAAATGTTTTCTTTTTTAGTTTTTTTAGTTTATTGAGGCATTCTCGCCATAGGTATGTTGCGTTGGTTTGGGTACGTGGAGAGAATGGATGAAGCAAAGATATGTAAGCAAATTTACAAGGGAAGTGTGTTAGGACAAGTCGGTCGAGGGCGTCCTTGAAGAACGTACCTATATCGACCAGATCGGCGATGTACTAAAGGGAGGCCAAATCAGGAGTACCCGAAACCGTCGAGCGTATGACGAGAGTGATGAATGTTAGTGAAGCGAAAGAAGTAAGTCAGAATAGAAGCGAATGGCGCTCTGTTGTCTGTTGCCTACCCCGCAGGGAATAAGGCGTGAAGGTTATGTATGTATGTATGTCTCACCATAGTCTGGAAGCAAGAGTGCAGCTGCACCAGGAACGGGGGCTTGCTGCTCAGCGCCAGGACCCGCTTCTCCACCATGGTGCACTCCACGTCGTCGTCCTGGATGATGATGTCCTTCTTCAAGATCTTAATGGCATACAGCTCGTCCGTGCCACGACGCTCTGCTAACATTACCTGGGGAAAGATAAGTAAGTAACTACTATACTATACAAAAAACATTATCGTCCATTCAGGATAACATTAGACTTTTAAATTACTCACACATTTTTAAGTCTACGCAAGGCGTCACCGCAAACGGTGAAACCATTTGTTTTGAGAGCATTATAACAACAGTGATAAGTGTTATTGCAATAATGATTTCCTGTTTTACCTCTGGATCTCTGAGAAAAAAAAATTGTAGGTTAAAAGTCTAATGTATCCTGAGTGGAATGGACCATAAGTGTCTTCAAAGTCGACTTTTTATTGTTATATGAAAATTCAATGAGCAAGTAATTTTTTCGCTGAGTATACAAAAAGTTCAAGCTGTCACCATCAAATTACACACCAAGCATTTGCAACTTTTTGTGAGAAATACGGATAACTCAAATCTTAAATCAAGTTTAGTTCCCGATGTTTCAGGTTTGTCCGTAGCCTTTCATATAGGAACTGCTGCGAATGCATGTTGCGCGCCACCACTCTGTTCACACGCCTGCTCGTACTCGACGAAACTATTATCGGCGCACGACTGCCCTCTTTATAATCTTTAATGTAGGGTAGCACACAACACTAACAGCACTCTATTAATGTACATAGGTAGCATATGCAGTCACGCAAACAGAGCGGAGGCGCGTAGTGCTCATTTTGTAGCAGCCACCGCGGCTCCTAGATGAAGAGTTACGCTACGAAACATGTCTAGCTAAACCCGATTAAAGACGAGTGTAATCCTTGTTTATCATTATTATACCTCAAAAGCTTACCTTTCCGAATGATCCTTTGCCTAACACCATGATGAAGTTGAAATCAGACGCTCTGATGACATCAGACGCCGCCATGTTATGGGGGACCTCTCTATCAGGGGGCGGGGGGGCCCTCCTAGCCCCCACCGTGGTCGCTCGCATCTGGGTCTTCAGCTGCGCCAAGTCGGCCCCCTCTTCAGGCACTGGCACGTTGTAGAACTCCCCTTCCTCTTGAGTGAGGAACTTGAACCAACCGTCCGCTGGAGCCTTCATCAGCTCTGATATGCCGAAGGACAGGGATCCCATGAAGTCGTTTCGGGAGGTACGGTCCCAGTCCCAGGCCTGGAAATTGATGAAGGTCTTGGAATCTAGACGTTTTATTTGGACAAGAAGGAAACCTAAATTATTCCCTGATAAATATAAAGCAACTAACTTCTATGGAGAACGCACATTTGAATACATGATTCCTAAAATTTATAACGCCCTACCGCTGAAATTGTTTAATAAGCAAGTTCGAATTAATAATTTTATAAATAATGTCAAAAAGTACCTTATAGTATAGAGAACTATTAGAATAGCTAAACCATTTATATGTAGAGCTTTCGAACTGCCAACAAACTGATACGCAGTTTGGCAGTAATATTGCAGTAATATATGTGTCATTTATGAAATAACCGATTAAGTAATAATAAGTACCTAAAGTTTGGATAAGTTTCAAATTTGTGAGCTAACTTTTCAAAGTCTGGAACAAAGGGGCACTTAGATTTACGAAAATTCTCAAACACTTTAACGTTTCACGAAATACATTGAATACTCCTAGTAAAAAAAAAATCTCCAATTGTCGAAAGGACTGATCATCTGTTATCTAAGCGGTGATAGTATATTTGGCCAAGGATCTTTCAGATACTCTCCAACTCGGTGAGATCCTTGATGTTTATTACTTGCTAGAATACTCAGAGACTCATCAAGTCAGTGCAATGTTCTTGTGGCAAGTTCTCCCAAATTAGCTCTAAAGCATGAAAAATTACAGCAACATGCAGTCGGCAGTTTATTTCATAACTTGACAGTAGGTTTGGTCCAGGTTCTATTGAAATTCTTAAGACCGTTATCCTTACACAGGTTCCTGTCCGACTGCGTTATGGATTTCGTAGGTCACCTGGGGAAGAGCACGCCCCATGAATACCCAAGCTTCAGTAAAGGCTTTAGAAACAGCAGTGGTATACCTCAATAAGCAACCTGCGGTCCTTATCCTCGGGCTTCAGATCAAACGTCAGGGTCTCATTCCAAACCGGGTTGAGGGTGCTGCGGATCGTCTTGGTTTTTTTCTTGACGTTGTCGGAGTCGGGGATGAGCTTCGCTTTGACGTAGGGATCCGAAAGGCCGTTGGGGTCCATCGGGATCAAGTTGCGGCCTTGTTTTACTGTGGATAAGATTTTAATGTTACTAATTAACGATCAGACTATAAAGACACTTATTACTGAAGAGAAAAGGTATGGACTACATAGACAAAAATTACTATTTCAGTTTTTGTAGCAACAGTGACAGGTTGCTAGTCTGTCGTCTAAAATACACTTACTATTTCCTTAGTCGCCTGTTACGACATCCATGGAATAAATGGCGAGATGTTATTCTAAGCTACATAGACAAAACCATGAGACCATGACTATTTCAGGTTTTGTAGCAACAGTGACAGGTTGCTAGTCTGTCGCCTAAAATACACTTACTATTTCCTTAGTCGCCTTTTAAGACATCCGAAGAAATGGCAAAGTGTTCCAAATCCGACACCACACGGTAAAAAGGACTAATGATTCTCCCGGTATTTTCATGATCAAATACCGAACAGTTAACAAGATTGCCAAGGTTTATTGACATACCTTCGACAGTGAGCTTGTTTCCGGCGCAGGTGACGGTGAGTTGGATGCGCCCACGTCGCTCCGTGTGGTCGCAGCCGCAGAGGTTCGGCACCGACTCCTCGCAACGCTTGTGCACGTTCATGTCGCATGCTAGAGTTGAAAAGAACATTAGATGGTTGTAGTTGGGAGATCGGAAGGGAAGATTTAAATTTTTGAAGAGTTTTGTGAAGAAACTTTAAAGATTCTTAAGATGTTTGAACTATTTTGCTCTTCACCCTTGGTCACCTTATGGTCACCTTATCTCCCATGGTCAAGCCCTTAGGCATATATCAGGAATGATTAGTACTGGTGTCTACCCTTGCTGGGGGAAACATTGGAATCTCTGGTACTGGTGTCTCTCCTTGCTGGGGGAAACATCGGAATCTTTGGTACTGGAGTCTGAGGGGTAAAACATCGGAATCTTTGGTACAAGTTTCTGCCCTTGCAGGGAAAGACGTCGGAATTTTTGGTACTGGAGTCTGCCCTTGCAGGGAAAGACATCCGAATCTTTGGCGCTGGAGTCTGCCCTTGGAGGGAAAGACATCGGAATATTTGGTACTGGACTCTGGGCTTGCAGGGAAAGACATCGGAATCTTTGGTACTGGACTCTGGCCTTGCAGGGAAAGACATCAGAATCTTTAGTAATGGAGTGTCCCTTGCTGGGGAAGACATTTTTGGAGCTAGTATTTCCCTTTGCTGGGGGAGATATTGGAATCTTTGGTAATTGTGTCCCCTCTTGCTAGGGGCGAAAGTGGTACTAATGATTTCTGATATCTCACCCAGTAGGTAGACCAGGGGAGACACGGGTATGAAGGGTATTCTTGTTGATGTTCATATACTTTTAGCTAAGAGATATAGTGAGTAGGTATTACTTTAATTATTTCTGCCTTCTTTTGAATTTGATGCTCGTAAAGCGAATTTTAGGCAAATAGAAAAGCTTATCTCAGATCGAATTAAAGCGGTCCTAATTAATTTTATTTCATTAAAAACACTTCGAAACAAGATCCAGAATCAGGGTCTTAAAATCTTAGAATCTGAATTAAGTATTTACTTATTCAATTAGCAAAACTTACAAAAAGTCCTGAGATATAACAAGTTGTACGTACCTTAAGTCTTGCAAGTTCGCTAAGTAAGCTAAGTTAGGAACTTGATTAATAACTAAGTTGCAACACAGATTGCGAACATTAGTTTGGAGTAAAACATGCTGCAGACACATTTGCAAAGCTATTAAGAGTTAGTTAGATAAAAGCGTAGAAGCAGAGCAAGCAAAATAGAAGTTTATGCCGTTAAACAGAGAAAAGCGTGGATTTATCGCTGATAATACTATTATTTTTAGGTACGACGGGAATTCAGCAGACTATGATAGTCCAGTGAAAGCAAAGGAGCCTTTCTTAAAATTTATGGCACTAAGGTATTCGTCCGAATGTTCGACGTTGTATTAGTGTGTGGCATGAACAGTATGTCATAGCTATATGGGTTAAATTTGAAGTAAGAGGATTTTTCTTCATTCGAATTTCATCCACGACACTTTCAAATGTTTATATTCCTAAAATGAGAAACGCTCAAAGATACGTATCAAACTGAGAATTGTGAGTTGGTATTATTTTACCGTAAGTCTTTCTTTTTAAGTCTCATTCGTAGCACAATGCGCTTGATGAAGGAAAAACTAACGCTCGCTTTTACTTTCGGAACAAATTGTTACCTACTGATACTTTTTATTAAGTAAAAGGTACGGATGCAAGGAAGTGAGGGCCGATTTAACCAAACCAGAATATAGTATAGTCTCACTAGTTTTACGCATGAAAATTTGATTTACTCACGGGTAAAAAGTGAGTTATTCCAAGACAACATTTTATTCTAGTTTGGTTGGACCGGCCCTCCGGGTCAAACCTCTATTTCGCGACATATATACGTGTTCTTCGGAACTACGCTCTAGATTGCTCTTTATTCATGGACATATTTGCCAAATTTTGTTGAAACGAGACCCAACATACGTTTATCGGGTTCCGTTCCTAATACTAGGACTTACTGTCTCGTCCGTCTGTCTATTACCAGGCTGTAGCTCAAGAACTGCGACAGCAAAACTGTTATTTTTTTTTACAAATTATGTTTTTCTGTTACCGATACTAGGGTTCGATATCAATAAATGGTAACTAGGTAGGCTCTAGTTTACTTGGACAG
Organism: Adoxophyes honmai; assembly: GCA_005406045.1. Classification (NCBI taxonomy): domain Eukaryota; kingdom Metazoa; phylum Arthropoda; class Insecta; order Lepidoptera; family Tortricidae; genus Adoxophyes; species Adoxophyes honmai. Next base: position 93,851 of record BHDV01071509.1, read on the forward strand.
TGGTACGCAACCTTTCGTGCGGGAGTCCAAATCGCACTTAACCGGTTCTTTATTATATTTAAATGATAAAGACTAGTCAATGTATTATCGTTCTGTGTTCAGAAATAATAAAAGTTTCCCTCAACTTAGCAAAAGTAGGTCTGTCGGAAGGTCGAGGCAACAAAACAGCGTCCCTTAGACTTAAAACTTTGACGACCTCTGGTTTAGATCGTTAACCGTTCAACAACTTATTGGTTACCATTAACCACTTTGTTTGTCCGGAGTTGGTGTATATTTACCATTGTTGACAAATGTTTGGGGACAAGATAACACGAAAAGTTCGCCTCCGTATGTACATACATGTACGTGGGTGTGATTAACATCTTCACAGTAGACAGATGTACGCAGCAGTCTAAGCCACTGTGAAACAGTATGCAAACTCATTATGCACTGAACACTCGAATTTCTAGTATTTTTCCCGCTACCACAGGATTTCAACAATAGTAAATGAGAATAAAGTAAACGTTCGGTTGCGTGGCACCTTAACTGAAAACGCTTCAATTGCGTTGCGTCGCCATATTGTATTTTTATACATCTACGCAAAACTATTGTAGCTATTTTTGAAGATGAAATCCTTACATGTTTAACGGAAATTATTTTACACGGTCATAAAAAAAATCAAAATTAGTATTTATGTCAGTTAATTGATTGCCTGAGTACCTATGTCAGGTGATTTTGCTAGCAAGATTCGAACATTGGGACGTTTACCTTATTGTGCTTTAAAATCTTGATAAATCGTCTAGGTTCTGAAACTGTACGCTGTAATCCGCCTACGATAGAATTAATTGCATGTCTGAGATACTCAAGATACGACTTAGCCTCGGGATAGCCTTAAACAAAATGAGTTGTTTCGTTTTGACATGAAAATTACATTAGCCAGTTAGAAGATTCTTGTAATCCGATTAAGGGGGCTTCGCACAACGGAGGCTTTTGAAAGGGTAAGGCAGTAAATAAAATGTCAAGTGTAGGTTGAACACGATCCCTAGAATCCCTTAAGATCAAGAGGTTTTGGATACCAAAGTTCTTTCCGACCTATTAGGTTTTCTTTACGTAAATATTATTGCTTTGTAGTTGAGTGTTTTACAAAAACAATCTTGTACATATCGCACTGCTAGATCAAAACCGAGCTAACCCAAAATGTAAGTATCTTAATTCAAATTTAAACTAAAGATTAATTCATTAAGTCTCATTTTTGAACAGTGACACATTTCGAGTTAGGTCTGTTTTGAACTAGTAATTAATATTTAATGCGATGTCGTGCTAGACGTATAATAATGTGAAATAGCTACGGGAAAAGCATGCACTAGTACAACAAAACAAAGCTTCGTTATTCTTGAAAATACGGTACTATCTAAATTGAATTCCATTGCCATGTTGTGCGCTCTCAAAGGGAACTTATAGTTTCCTCTTTTGAAATAACAACAATTGCCTGTGACAGTACAAAGGACTTATTCAAGTTCAATCCAATAATGCGCTTTCGAATGTATTCTCGAACATGGAAAATATTTTAAGCCATAGCAGATTACGCGTCTTTTGCATAAATCTGCAATAGTAATTTTAATTGTGCATAAACTCGGAAGAACCTTTTCGCAGATAATTTTTGCTTTCTTTATCGGTTTTTTTTTAAAGTGCGACTATTGCAGACTGTAACAAAGTTTTATCGGTCACATTACCAAGTTGTCAGAGTACAATTTACAAGATGGATGCAATTTTGTAAATAAATCGTGAATGTTATTTTATGCAACATGTGAAAACGCTCTCAAATTGGGGACACAGAGATAGTTGCACTAATATAATCAATCTATTTATTACTGAAATTGTGAATAGATCTATTAACACACTACACAACACTTACACACTACCACTACAGAGACGACATACAACTTTAGATATATAAGCAATCAGACGTGATCTTAGAACATGAATTAGAAGACCGAAGATAAAAGAAAACCATTTTAAAGTTAGCAAACAAGAAAAGCTTCAAGCACGAAAGATCAAATACAGAACTGCGAGAAAATAAAATTAGAAGTCCTAATTAAATTCGGCCGACTAAATACTTCATTTCAATATTGTTGCCCGTATTATGTCTCAGCCATCTCTCTCTTACTTGTGAGGGAAGAAAGAGACATCAAGAAGAGCCTCGGATAATATAGAGAAGGAAATTAAGTACTCCCAAGAGGCGGATGTCTTTCATCATCCGAGATCCGTGCGGGCATTTCATTCCTAGATAAGGAGACAGTTATTGTGAAGGATCCCGATTTCCCTAAAGACGCCACTCGAAACAAATTAATCGGGAACTCGAGATGCTATAGTCATTTGGAGCTGCGTATTTAACCTAATTAATTTTTAATGCTGCAAGCTCAATGGGGGATTATCTGAATACACCATTCTGGCTTATCGCCACAGTTGGTTATTTCGTTAATATTACTGAGCTAATTCTATTTCCTTTATAACCTTATAACAATCTGTTATGATGAAACTTTGATTCCCTGAAGTCGTTACTAATTCAGAAAATGTAGAGAAAACAGTTCTCTGTATAAACCGAATAGGAAGGTAGTTTGTTGGAAATAATTCATGGACAACGGCTGAGTTTACTATCGTATTAGCAATGTTAAGAGTGATCAAAATTCTATATACTTAATGGGGTTTGAGCAGGGACGTCTATATTGTGCTTTGACTGACATTGATTTAGTTATTGTTCATTCGTATTCTAGAAGGTGGTCACGGTGAGCCATTATACTTTAATATTTACATGAAGAGTTTACTCATCATTCATTTATTCATTCATAATCTACAAGTCCATGTCAACGATCCATTGCTATTCTTGCGACGTAATCGAATTATTCGTTCATTTCTACAGGACCACGAAAGCTAGTCAGTGTTCTATCCATTGAAATAAACAAGCTCCTATCTCTTTTGTAACAAAATATCATCAGAATTTTGGAGACAAGTCGATCGTTTTGGTGCTAAACGATTTTCCCGGATCTTTGAAATTACAAAAGTTGCGAATGAAGGACGGAAGCATCGTCGAACATTTTTCGCCTGTTTAAAAATTAATTTCAACTGATTAACACAATTATACGATAAAAGCTTGTTTATAAATGCATTACTAAGGGAAGTTTTCCTTTGCAGAGCAATTCCACAATCAGAACACCTGAAAGTATCAAAGAAAAATGTGGAGACGCTTGGATTCTCTCAACAGAAAGACGTTTCCCATCGTTAGGCTTTATATCCTGACTGAAGTTCTGATACTAGAGGTTAAACACCATAGTTCTTTGTTTACTTCTATCATGCTTTGTGGAGAGCTCAGAAATGAAGGCTTCCCTTCACAACCCTGATCCGGGACCACGTGTCATTCTCCTATGGGGGCATTCGTCGCAGTGGCCTTGTCATGTACCTCCGCACTTGAGTCCTTGAGTCGCGAGACCATGGAGCAGTGAACCACAATGGTCACAAAACGTTGGGGCAATGAACGTCCATGGGTTCCATTTGTGGGGGGCGTAGGCGGCCTTAGCAAACGTAAAACATAAGAGTTAGTAGAAGATGTTGAGGTTGGGTGAAGCGCAGTTTGAGACAGATTTGAAGCGACTATAAGACTATGTAAGGAGACGTAATTTGCGAGCCAAAAGTAATCACCTCCCCTTTGGTCGATAAACCGTTTGGAAGAGTAAGAAGGACCAAAGGAGGATCAGTTACTAAGCTCAACTTGTGAATCTCGTGGAAGTCAGTTTTAGGAGTAAATTTCATCACTTCAAATCTACCCGAAACTCCTAAAAAAGAGAGAAAAAGCATTAGCAAAGCACCACCACCAAGAGCTGAAAAGAGCTAGCACAAAGCGCGACCGAAGCCTCCTCCGTTGTACCTTGACACTTCAACCCCTGGTGTATTAGGCCGTACAGCAGCGAGCCGCAGTGGTCGCAGAATGCCGGCGACGCGTAGGTATGCGCGCGGAAGTTGTGGCGAGTACGCGTGTCCTGTTGGCAAGTGTGGTGTTACGGGATTGGACCAAATAAACGTGCTGCTATGTGATTGGGTAAAATATAATGCTGTTGGAGAGGGCGGTGAAAAACAAATGACCTTTCGAAGGAAAACAAAATAGGGTCGATTGTTTCGAACATCGTCGCGTTTTCGGAAAGGATAATGCGAGAAACAAAAGAAAATCAGTCGGTATCGGTATGAAATCTATTGTGTTTGCTGTCATGAATTTATCCATTAATAGCCATTTTAACAACAATTTCGCATGTTAACTTGTTGGTTTATTTGCCTCAACAAATTTGTGGCAAAAACTATAAGTTAGGCTTTAATAATATAAACTTCTAGGACAAAACAAACCCATTCAACAATACTCTGCCCTCCGTTAACTGTCTACCGTTCTTTAACAAATACTCCATTGAATTATCAAACCATTCAATACAAATAGAATAGGGGGCGCCCTTTGCCACCAGATGTTTCTGGCTGGCTAGAATTTACTATTAATTAAGTAACGGCGCTGAATCGACCTCTTTCGAGTAAACAAACCAGGCATTGTTTCTATTTGAATTACAAACTGCCAGTGGTAAATTCGCTAGTTGCCGCGCAGAAATTGAATGCTTATAAATTTTTGAAATTGGAATGCTTATTTTGTTTTAAATTCGCTAAATAGTTGCCTCGCAGGCTCTGTTTTTGAAATTGGAATTATTTTGTTCAGCTCGCAGATGTATTTACGCAATACTTACCTTAAGCTCTGTAAAAAAGGAATTAGATTACACAGAATCAGAACAATTTCGTAAAATCTACTTTACAGAGCTATTTACCACGTATTTCGCAAATATAATAAGCAGTTTTTTCTTACGAAATTGTTTAAAATGCATAAGATACCTTGACAGTTTGAAATGAGAACTACATTCAGTGGCAAAATTATGCCCACCCTACTTCTTTAAAGTGTGAAAAGTGGAGTCTAACGTCAAGTGGGCGGTGTAATTTTGTCACGGAACAAACACATTTCATTTCTTTCCGTCAATAATTACGGCTAACAAATCAAGTAACACTCAAGTATACTTATTTTACCGCAAATACAATACTGAGCATACTAAGTTGGACGAGTCACCACGCAATACAAAATAGTTCGCGACGGCCCAAGTGGCGAACTTGGCAAAGAATTAAACGAACCGATCAACGTTATTCGGTAACTTTTTATTGGTTTTCCAAGTTCAAGGCATTGTTTCTTTTATTGTGCACAGAAACGGACACAAAAGATCCCACAGAGAGGAACTGAATCAAGTAAAACGATTTTTTGAAGAGAGATAGTGAAATAAAACGGATACATTTTTAACTCTGTCATCGAGATGAAGTCGACGTGTTTCGAGCCATGTTGTGAGCCATTATCAGGCGCAACGTGCCATAGCCGCAGCGGTTCGACGTACACGTTTAACCGCTGCCGCCGTGGGGCGCGGTAAATTTAAAGCGTTTCATATAATCGACGAAAAATATTTTTTGGCTGAATTAGTCAATAAAAATAAAAAAGTTATTCATACAGCTTTACATACATACATCACGCCCGTATTCCCAAATGGTTCAGGCAGAGCATACGAAACGTAACATATTCAAAACCATGGCCATTTCACGCTTCGCAGCCACTTCTAGCATAATTTTTGGTTCCAAAACAAATGAAAGAGGTAAAATAGTGAGCTAGTCTATCTCCTAATTAAATCATACCTAAACCTACTTCCTTAGTCGCCTCTTACGACATCTACGGAAAAAATGGAGAGGTGGTGTTTTATCTCGACAGTTTTTACTTTCTATGACATTCTAAATAAATAATAACATTTTTATTACCACTCCTGCATTTTTTACGAATCATTGAGGAGATCCGATATTGTTTAAAAAACTTAATCAGCACCATAGTTGGTTCCCTGAACATTACACGTTTGAAATTCGAACTCCAATTATGTTTTCTTAAATTCCCAGCAGAATAGTAATACAGAACCGACACGGGTCTGCAAATGTCAGTAAGATTATGCTGCCCTTTGAGGCCAACGTGGGCGGAGCCCCGGGCTAATGTAACGGGAATACTAGCAAATACTAGTTGTTACAAGGGAGTTACGGGGATACCGAGTAAAAATACCGGGTATCCGACTCGGAACCATAATGATGATTTGGAGTTTTATTTTTCTAGTTAGGTTAGCTCGCTTTGTGCGTCCAGTCGCGTTTCAAATGAAAAAGTAGAGTCTTTAATAATTTTAATCTAAAATGACTTCAATATAGTATTATAAGGTATTTCACATTTTGAAATATGAAAGACCGCGTAGGTATGTAATATGTATTTGATTTTGATTTCAGTTAAGTACCCACTAGAATCAGATCTATTAAAACTGACAAGTAGTAAAAAACAAACAGTTATAAATTTTCACTTGCGACCAATCTGTATTTACAATTTATTTTGTGCAGCAAAAACTTTTTTTATTACTAATACTTTCGAGTAAATACTCGTAATACCGCGAGTATGAGTATTTCAAGCGCTCCGTTCCCGCGTAGGACTAGAAGGTACAAGTGTGGGCAGACTTTATACTTGGTACTGTACTATTCTTGACACTTGTTATTCATAAATTCTATTAAATGCACTGAAAATTCAGAACTTGAATGCTTTTGGAATTAATTATTTAGTTTGGCGCTCCTTTTAAGTCGAGGTTTAATTTGAATGTTAAAGCGAAAAGGGTGCAGGAATGTTAAATTGGTTTTCTAACTATGGGAGTTCGTTTGGTATTTTAGGTAATGGTAAAACATAACAGTGGAATGACTGCCTATTTTTCGCACTTGTTTATAAGTTAATCATTCTGACACGTTCGAACACCAAATGCTACCAATGTATAAAACAAACTACCACCAAAAATTGGTTTGAACGAGATCTAGTAAGTAGTATTTTTTTATTATGTCGTAAATCGTAAACCGCAATTTATTTACCTTCCATTTAGGTATCTAATCAATGTTACGGATGCAATGCGCGAGTCTAACTAATAGTAAGATATCGAATTTTGTTTTTTCAGCAAACGTTTATGATTTCTATCATGCACTACTGATCCAGTATTTACAGGCGAATTAAAGGGGTTGCCTGGAAAGTTTTCCGGGAGTTTTGAAAATTGGTAATATTATAGATTTTGACGTGCTCTTTCTGAATTTCAACTTTGCCACCTCGTATCTTTGCCGCTAACGCCGCCATATTGGAAAAATGGCGCATAAAAGCAGTTTTTTGACAATATCTCCTGTCTGGCTCATTTTACGATAAAGAAGTATATTACAAAATAAAACTAGAGGCAATTGCCTACAATTCATGTCTTGGTGTTTATTTAATAAAGTCAATAGTTTTGGCGTACGAGCGCCGCAAAGTACACTTCGCAAATTGTGTTGGTAAGCGCATAACTCAACAACGCCTGGACCAATTTGGACAATTATTTTTTTTAAATGTTTGTTGAAGTTCAGGGAAAATTTATACGGTGAGAAAGTATTAAAAATATCGAAAATATTGTTATCCTATACAAACTTTATCGACTCGAAAAAACAGTAAGCACCGTAGGATTTCAGACATCTTACGCGTTTTTGGTAAAATGGTCTCTAGTTTAGCTCAAAAAAGACGCAAGCGCCGCAAAATTTCATACGTCTCACGCTTTTTTGCGAGCAAAATAGAAGTACCTATTTCGTTCATTATACGAGCACTGAAGTCGGTAAAGCGATGGTTTCTCACATATTGTTAATGAATTAGCCCTTAGATATTTATAACTCCATAAGATACGGCTGTCAAAACCTCTATTGAATGACAAAAGACAAGCTGAGTTTTTCGTTGAGTAGTGTTGGAGTACACTTTGTGGCGCTCGTACGCCAAAACTATTGACTTTATGAAATAAACACTTAGACATAAATTGTAGGAAATTGCCTCTAGTTTTATTGTGTAGTATACTGTTTTATTGTAAAATGAGACAGACAAGAGATATTATCAAAAAACTAATTTTACGCGCCATTTTTCCAATATGGCGGCGTTAGCGGCAAAGATACGAGGTGGCAAAGTAGAAATTCAGAAAGAGCACATTAAAATCTATAATATTACCAATTTTCAAAACTCCCGGAAATCTTTCCAGGCAAAACTACCCGATGACCACACTATACTCGATATTCTAAAAAAAAAACACTTATACCATTTCGCCTTTCAAGCTTCATGGCAGATTTTTTTTAATAGGTAGTCATTTCTTTCTCGTAAACGTTTTTTTTTCACGGTTCATAAGCGTCACAGCATCCTAGTCTTCATAGGGTCGTGATGGATGAGTCACAATGATGATGTGCGATGCTCATACATTTTATGCAGATGACGTTGAACCGAAATGATTTTAAAGTTACATTTTCATAGTCTTTTCCCTTATGAAAGGAATTTCTCATTTGAAATGAGCCAAGTTGGTGGCCATTTTTAGAAAAAATAAAAAATAAGCATGATCTTTCTAGGAAACATTCGAGCCCTGATGATGGTAAGTCCTTTCGAGACTACGGATGGTGCAACGCGTTAGAAACGGCGACTTAAAAATTAAGTAGGTAGTTAAAACGGGGGTAGTTGTAATGCCTATCTAATTGACGATCACTCCGGGATGTGGGTTTTTCCTAAAACTCCGGCGTCGCTCCGTTGGTTGTTCGTACTCTGGAGTGACGATTCGCCATTGACGATCAAATTGGACCAGGTTGATCGAGTTTTAGGAAAAACCCACATCCCGGAGTGATTGTCAATGGGGGGCATTAGCCGCTAACGCTGCGACGCGTCGGTCCCATTGTTCACGTATTGGCCCTAAACATGTCGAGTTAATCTTGACATAAAAACGTCAGTGTATCTGTGTTATTTCATTATGAATTCCAATCGCACTGATGGCGGAATCGGGGCGGGCTGTGCGATGTGCGTGCTCTCTCGTTTAATTTCGTTTAATACAAACGATACAGTGCTATTGCTCCGTGCCGCCCGCTACTGCTATCAGTATGTTTGGAACTTACGTGAGTCTCACGATAGTTTTTTCTTTAAAAGTTGGTAGGTAACTTTATAAGCCTATTCTACGGGGCTCAAATCAGTTCTACATCTGAAGCGCGAAGACAGTTACAATGCCGTTATTGGAAAAAGCGAATCCTGTCGACTAACTCAGAGATTGAATTCTATTTCAGAACAAGCGGGACCCTCCCCTAAACAACTTATTACGCCCGTGGCGCTCACCTCATTATATCCCAAATTTCATGTAACGTCAGAAATGTTATCATAATAAGATTCCTCTGTCTACTCCCATAAGGATGTAAGTCGCCACTATCGCCTACATCAACCCTAAAGAGAACGTTCTAAGGTCTATGTTTGAAAGTGACGGAGAAAGCTCCAAAACAAGTGAAAATCAGACAAAACTGAATCCGTTAGTTGTTACACGATTCGAAAATAGAATGGATTTATTTTTATTGTATTAGGTGCTGCCCGCGACTTCGTCTGTGTTATACTGATGATTTTAAATTGGTTTTATGGAACTATTGTTTCCTAATTAATTGTATGCAATTGCGTTAAATTAAAGTTTTTTTATTTATACCTAATAGAATTTAACTTAAAAAAAATCACTGTCGCCCTACGCCTAGTCAATAAACTACGAATAAGTTTAAATGATCAAGAAAACCTCAAAGTAACGTCTTACGTTATTGCTCAGCATGTTTCGGTTCATTCGTGACCTATGATTGGGAGCAAGGCGCTACGGCGGCTATCGTTAGAAGCGCCCATATGTGACGAATTCGCTCGAAACATGTCTCGATTCGTAGATGCGATTATATCCATTTTATTTCACTATGAGTGGGTCTTGCATCGCCGCCGCTGCGCTATTCCCTAGATTTGGAAGCGCAGACGACAGACTTTTTGTGCGATCGAGTCTGCGGCGCACAGAAAGTCTGCGTGGATTGTATGCAATGTGCGCCGGACTTTTTGCGCGTCGTGAGCGTTACTCCATATAATTCCATAATTTTTTTTACAGATTAAAAAGTCCGTCGCGGATAGTCTGTCGTCTACGCATGGCCGTGGCGGCGGCTGCGAGTCTATGCACCGAGTCCTCGAGCATGGTCGTCTTATGTTTAACGTTTCTTATAAGATTAAATAGTCTTATAGTTGTGATGGTACTCACGTCCGAGTCTGCCCCCTTGTCGGCGCCGGGGCAGGTGAAGGTGACGTATTCGTGACATCTCTTGTGGACCACGAAGCTGCATACTGCAAAAAAACCGTAACGTGTCATAAAGTTCGTAATAGTGTTTTATCTAGATCCAAATCATGTTGCTACGTTGTTCAGATGCAATAAAGCTCCTTTGAAATAAGTCGCTCTTTTCGCGCGAGTTAAAGACTTATGATAGGAATAACATATAGTTTGCTACAAAGGCTGATCAGTGCTTGTTAAGACATAGAAGTTTGGAACTAAATTGTCACGGGTTAGGTTACTTACTGAAATGAATTGATTTCTGAGCCACCGTAAAATGTTGTCACAGTAAACGTAATAATGATTTCCTTTGATAAGCGATACGATGACACTATGAAATTACTGTAAATGGGTTCTATAGGAATCAGGAGTCAATTGGTTCGACGCGACATATAGAGTTACACGGAACAATTGCTTAAGGAACGATCATAGCGGATAGAACCTTTTGATACTCGTAATTATGTCCTATTAAGCTATTAAATGGATGTTTGTAAATGATCGTAACAACCAATAAAATTGGTTAGCATCACTGCTAATCACTATAGTTCTAAGTGCTACACCGCAATTTAAACTCGATCTACGACACCCGTGACAAGGTTTACTTTCCAACGCGAAAGCACTCGATTGATCTATTAAGCCGACGAAGTTTTGATTGAAACGACTGTCGCAAATACGTGTGAAGCGAAATACGATTCTATGCCTTTGGGATGAGAGTTAGTTTGCAATGTATGGGATGGTCGGGATCTGATTGTAACGAGTGTAATTGGTCTCACCTTGACACTGGAAGCCTTGCTTGCCGAAACCCCTGAAACCAAAGAAACAAACATTAGTGCAAAGACAAGCAAACAAAAAAAACCGGCCAAGTGCGAGTTGGTCTCGCCCTCGAAGGGTTACGGAAAAACTGCAAAAACACGATTGTTGTATCGGAGCCTCCCCTTAATTACTTTTATTAAAGCAATTGATTTTGATGCTGTATTTAGCAGGTAGACTGTTACAAGAGGACGATTTTTGTGTATGCATTGCATAGTCTATGAAACAGGTTAAGAGGAAATATGCCGGTCGAAGGAATTGAAAAATAGGTATTTGCTAAATCTATTGCTGTCGCACCGTGACCTGCCCAGACGACGTCGAGTGCGATAAGAACAACTACAGCTCGGACCGAAAATACCTATGAAAATTATTCAAAAACAACGTTTCGTAGTCCCCTGATTTCTTCTCCAAAACTTAACCGATTAAATAGGTATGTTTTTTCATTAAATGTTTAAGAAATGTCATAACTGTGTTTCTATGTTCTTATATTTTGATATAATTGTGTTAAAATTGGTTTCTAGAGGTTTGAACACAACGGAAAAAACTTGCCAATTTTTCATGTTTTTGAAGGTTAATATCTCCTTTAATAATTCAATAAAGAAGAATTAGATTGTTGATGTAAAAAATCATTGTTCTACGGGTAATATCCAGCGAGGAATCAGGGGACTACGTTTCCATACAAAATGTGACCGCTCCATTTCCTCTTAAGGTATATTTTAGTCAACAGGCTAGCAACCTGTCACTCTTACACCTGTCACCTCAAAACAAAAAAATACACTATAGAGGTGGTTACGAAACGTGGAATAGTCATGGTTTTGTATCTGTAGCTTTTCGTAATCTGCCTACATGTAGAAAAACAATACTTAGTAATTATATGGTAGATATTTCCAATAGTTTTGTAACGTTCTATAGTAGAGATAAAGCTCATTTTTAATTCATCGATCAATATAAAATGTTCATCTATGAAACATACGTAGAAGGCGTCTGCTACCCGATTGGATTAGTACGGATAGAACAAAAACGATATCGATACTTAGATTTTATCGATAATTTGGAAAAAACAATCGGAGCCGGCAACGTCCGTAGTCTGCAACATTTAACCAATTGACAACACTGTCAAGACATTCCATTTTGGACCCTAATTAGTAATTGATATGAATCGGATTTGTATTGTTTGACGGCAAACATCTCGCCTTTACCTACCCACAAAAGGGTTAAAGATTTATTTTTTATCACAGACGTTCTGTTACTATTAAATTAAACAATTAATTCCTCTCTAAGACGAAAAAACCGGCCAAGTGCGAGTCGGACTCCCGCACTGAGGGTTCCGTACAAACCGATTACAACGCCATCTAGTGACAGATTTTCGAACTAATGATAAATTTTAATTTTATTTATTAAAAAAAAAAACTACTTAGTAGATATTGTTCAAACCAATTTTCGTTGACAGTTTTTATGGTAATGTACATTATATATTTTTTTTAGATTTATCACTCTTATATTTTAGAAGTTAGAGGGGGCGGGGGACACAACTTTTTCAACTTTGGAAGCGTCTGTCGCGTAAACTATTCACTTTAGAAAAGTATGATGTTAGAAACCTCAATATCATTTTTGAAGAGCTATCCATAGATACCCCACACGTATGGGTTTGATGAAAATTTTTTTTTTGAGTTTCAGTTCCATGTATGGGGAACCCTAAAAAATTATTGCTTTTTTTTTAATTTTATGTCACAATCTTAATGCGGTTCACAAAACACATCTACTCACCAAGTTTTATTAGTATAGTCCTTATAGTTTCGGAAAAAAGTGGCTGTGACATACGGACGGACGGACGGACAGACAGACAGACAGACAGACAGACATGACGAATCTATAAGGGTTCCGTTTTTTTGCCATTTGGCTACGGAACCCTAAAAAACACTTCAAAAAGACGTATAATAGCGACAGCATACCTCACCCTATTTCCTTAGTCGCCTATTACAACACCACGTAATAAATGGAAAGATGTAATCAGACACCACGCAGGAGACACTACAATTTTATCACACACACATGTACATCATACCTGTGTTCCTTAATGGGTTATAGATAGTTCACCTGAGTTGTGCGTGCGCTTGTAAATACACAGATTTAGGCGCTGCGCAGTCGACAGACTTTTATGCGAACGAGTCTGCGGAGCAATAAAAACTCTGAATGGCGCGCAGAGAGTTTCCATTCAGATTTTTTATTGCTCCGCAGACTCGATCGCACAAAAGTCTGTCGTCTGCGCAGCGCCTTAATTTGTATGGCGCTCGTCACGTCACTGGCACTGCATACAAATGAAATCTGTGTATTTACAAGCGCACATAGCGCCGAGCCCACAACTGAGTAGAGCTATCTGTAAAATAATGCATAAACATCGATAGTCGAGGCTTTCCCATCTCTATTACGTAACTTCAATTAGTGTAGCCAAGAGCCATCTTTGTTCACTTCGCTTCGTACTCGATGCGCTACAAGCTTTGCAGAAGGCTTACTAATAAACTAATAAAATTGCTTTATTCATACATACATACAATCACGCCTGTGTTAGTGTGTTCCCAAATGGGGTAGCCAGAGCATACAAAACGTGACATAGACAAAACCATGATTATAACTATATCACGCTTGGTAGCTATTTCTAGCAGTATTAGGTTTGCAAAGATGGAAGAGGTAGAATAGCGACAAGTTGCTAGACTGTCGACTAAAGCATACCTAAGTCTATTTCCTTAGTCGCCTCTTACGACATCCACGGAAGAAATGGAGAGGTGTTATTCTATCTCGACACCACACGGCGATGCTTTATCAGATTACAATAAAAATATGCAACTCCTGATGCGAAAATAAGTTATAGTTAAAGTTGGTCAAATAATCAGTATCTTAAATTTCATCAATGGCTGAATTTTCAAGCAAAGTTAACGCTACCTATTGTATTTAAAAATAAACTACCTGCTACAAAAGCAATCAATCATTCCATTCTCATTCATCGATGTCTATTTTTACCGCCCTGCCATAACGTTTGACCCTTCAACTAATCATTCACCTTTCACCCAGAGACCATAGACAAATTTTATTTCTTTACGACACTTTTATTCTAAACTAGCTTTTGCCAGCAGCGGCTTCACCCGCGTTAAGATATTAATAGTTTTTTCATCCCTATTTTATCCCCTTGGGGGAAGAATTAGTCAAAATCCTTTCTTAGCGGATACTGCCTACGTCATAACATCTACCTGCATGCCAAATTTCAGCCCGATCCGTCAAGTGGTTTGATCTGTGCGTTGATAGGTCACTGTATCAGTCAGACAGTCACCTATGAGTTTTATATATTTAGATTCCTGAACCCACCGCAGACCACCAAAATATTTTGACATTTTTTATTAACTCCGTGTATTATTTTTTCACGAAACAGATAAAACAATTTGCTTGAATCCCACGACTTTCCCGCTACGTTGGTAGTACGGTTGGCCTAAGATTTTTCACACGAAACCTAAATAATATGAGCAACAGGTAGCTCGGGCCAAAGTAGAACAACGCGACAATATTTTGTCTGTTTCTTCGGACTTCAAATGATACATGAATGAAGCTTATTTCAATTAAATAAAATAGTGTAACTAAATACACTCTAACAAAAAATATCCCAATGTTTTGCAATTTCTGAGACTTCTCATTCTGAATTAATTTTCTTTAGTGTGTTTACTTTTGTTTTACATCTTGGTACAATTTTAAATCGTAATATTCATAATTTTCAGACCATTTCCAATTCTTCAGACATTTTTGCATCGACTTTTATCAAAATACCCTCTTCATTTAAAAACTATATTTGACCCACATTCATCTTCATAAATAAATATTACGAAATATCCAATCTCGTACTCAATATTTCCTTTACTATTACAGAGTCACTTATTTCATTTTCATCAGAATCATCAGTATCATGTACGGTCGGTATCAGAATCAGACTCGGTCAGTATTTTTTTTTTACTCTATCTATTTTTTCTTTTTTAATTTCTTCAAGTTTAAGTTATTAGGTAGGTTTAATTTTTCACACGAAACCTAAATAATATGAGCAACAGGTGGCTCGACAAAGTAGAACAATGCGACGTGCCGGCGGCCCAGAACGCCCCTTTTGCCGCTAGATGGCGGTATAAATTGAGCAACGCTGCGGCCATAATCCCTTTATTAAGGTCCATTTTACCCGGCGATCTAGGGCTATTTATCAGTGGGTTGTGTGGTATACAGATAGTTGTAAAGTCCGTGTGTGAGCATGTTAGGCTAAGCAAGATTTGACAGTGTTTTCTAGTGGAGAAAAACGTAAACTTACGACTTTATGTCGAGATTCGATCGACAGTAATACAAGTGGATCTGAAGCGTGAAAGTCATGAATTTGTCTATGAAGCGTCTCATATGCATACAATCACGCATGTGTTCCCAAATGGGGCAGGCAGGCAGAGCAAACGAAACATAAAATAGACAAAACTACTATTTTACGCCCTGCAGCTTCTAGCATAAGTAACAGTTTGCCAGCCTTTCGTGAAAAGCATACCTGAACCTGATTCCTTAGTCGCCTCTTACGACATCCATGAACGGTGTTATTCTATACCCGACCCCACTCGATAAGCGTGCTATCGAGATTGAATACATTTGCATTTACGACCTGTCAAAAACAGCACAGTCGGACCACTGTCATAAATGTCTGACAATCCTATTATACACGATAAATAAAGCATCCCGCGAATACGCAAGTCACGGAAAACAAAAATACAAGGAAGTTGTATCACATATATTACAAAGGGAATAATATAACAAAAGATGTTTATTTACATTAGGGACACGTTTTTGGTCCCACGCGGAAAAATCATGTCTTTCTGGCTTATTACTTATGATTAAAACGTATGTGGGTGTAATACGACTTTAGATGATATCATGTCAGACAGAATGATATTATAACATAGGTAATACGTGCCTTCTTGTAAATATATTGTTTTATCACATTACAGTTTAGGTTTTTCTATTCATAAGCTTTATTGTTTTCATATCTTTGAGTAAGTACATTGGAGCGATTATTTAGAAACGTTTCTTTTTAAGTAGTTAAGGGTTCAGTTTCTGTCTTTGAATTTACGTACTTATATACCATCGCGAACAGGGATTGTTGAGCCACTTACATATGTTTGTAACTTGGTCGTGTAATACTAATCCAATAGCTGACATCTAGTCCGTCACATCGGTCATTGATTACACGTCTAAATTGCGAACAGTGGCAAGTGGCTCAACAATCCCGGTTCGTGACTGTACATCATGCCTGTGTCTCGAAATGTAGAGAGAGAGAAAATCCACGCCACAATAATTTTAAACAAAAAAAAACCGACTTCAAATTAGCAATATTTTGAAAGTATTCTGTTTGCTGAATGTAAATTCTTGACTTCATTAACAAATTACCGAAAACGCCGTACACCTCCATACAAAATTTGAAGAGTTCCCTCGATTTCTCCAAGATTCCATCATCAGATCCTGGTTTCGTGCCAATGGGACCAATTTCGAGTTGTACCCTTTCGATTAAAAAAAAAATTTGAAAATCGGTTCACGGGTCTCCGAGATATCGAGTAACATACACACAAAAAAAGAAAAAAACAAATTAGGTCGAATTGAGAACCTCCTCCTTTTTTTGAAGTCGGTTAAAAAGGGTGGACAGAGCAAGCGAAACGCTACATAGACAAAACGTATCGTGTCATAGCAATTTTTAGCATGTTTTGTTAAGTTTTAAGTTACATGACAGGTTGCTAGCCTGTCGCCTAAAATATGCCTAAATTTTTTGTAGTAAAATATTTAATACGTAGATATACACGCGTCATCTGCGCGTCGACTGTACAGTCAAGGAAATTGATACCTGATACTTTGAGCGTTTTCATATTGCTTTGATTAGTAGATAGTATGGTATGTCACAGTGACATTTCTTGCAAAGGCACAAAGTGTCACAGTTAGCAAATACTTTGACTGTACGTTTCAAATACGCCGTGTGCTAGGGGTCTAAAGCGTGTCACACACTAAGGAGATGCGGTAAGATATATGTTACTGAACAGATATTAGCTATAGCTAACGCACAAAGCGCAGATTTACCGTCAAGTATCTGTTGGCAGCGATATGGAAAGATGGCATTTATACGGAGATAAAATATTATCGTATATGCGTAGTCTGTGACGGGCTTAAGTGAAGACAGTAACTGTACATTAGAGTTTAGTGTTTTAAATTACATGATAACGATAACATTACAGAACTTAGAATTTCCCGGTTAAGGGGTATTTAAGTAAAAACAAAAACGCTACGAATAAATTCAAATGACTCCCCAACAAAAACAAACTACAGACTAATCCATAATTCAAAACCATATTAAGGTAGAGGTTGTTTACAAAATTCATCCCACTGCATAAACAATAAACACGACTGGGATATAACTTTGTTTAGTAAACACAGGGTTCCAGTGTTTAGGTAATAATGTGTTTACTAATGGCGGGGTTATATATGTATTTCTGCGCAAGTGATCAAAGCAGGGTATTTTATGGACAATTGACCGATTTACTTCGGTAGCTAGAGTGCTGATAATTTAACATACATACATACATATACTCACGCCTGTATTCCCAAGAGGGGTAGGCAGAGCACGTGAATTCGAAAATCCAGGGCCACGTTTAGCAATTTCAGCAGGGTAACCAGATGGTGAAACGTGATATTGCAGTGACAGGTTGCTAGCCCATCGCCCACAATACACTAACCCTTTCCCAGAGTCGACTCTTACGACACCCACGGGAAAAAAGGGGGTAGTGTTATTCTAACCCGGCACCACACGGGGATAATTTAAAGCTTATCATTTTCAATGATAATATCTAGGAAATTGTATAAAAAATATTTTACCTAGGTTTGAAATAACACCTCTATTTACGTTTCTTCCTGGGATGCAACCAGTTACTGTACAGTCACGAACCGGGATTGTTGAGCCACTTGCCACTGTTCGCAATTTAGACGTGTAATCAATGACCGATGTGACCGACTAGATGTCAGCTATTGGATTAATACACGACCAAGTTACAAACATAGGTAAGTGGCTCAACAATCCCTGTTCGCGATGGTACCTCTCAACTTAAAACCTAAAAAAATGCTAGAAGTGGTTGCGATACGTGAAATTCAATATCTACGTTTTGAACATTGAACATTAAACTACCGTGAGACTACATCATCTACGTTTCAACATCTATGTTTTGAGTTTTTAGCGTTTCGTGTGCTCTGCCTACCCCTCTTGGAAATACAGGCGTGATATGTGAATGTTTGTATGTCAGACAGTGACAGGTATAGTCTCTCGCGCGTATCTCCCTCCACTCGCGCCCTGTCGTGCTAAAGGCGGCTGATACCTCACAGGTTAATAATACTAAAAATACAACTTTGTATATCGACCTGCAGTAATATGAATATGAACATACATACATACAATCACGCCTGTGTTCCCGAATGGGGTAGGCAGAGCACACGAAACGTGACATAGACAAAACCATGATTATGACTACATCACGCTTTGCAGCCACTTCTAGCATTGTTTTAGGTTTGCCAAGATGGAAGAGGTAGAATAGTGACAGGTTGCTGGCTTGTCGCCTAAAGCATACCTAAACCTTAGTCGCCTCTTACGACATCCACGGAAGGAATGGAGAGGTGATATTCTATCCCGACACCACACGGAATATAAATGAATATACAGTAGAACCCGTTTAAGATACGCCACTTTACGCCAGTCCCTGCAACTTGAGACATATTTTCATACATTTCTTAACGCTTAATACGATTCGTCATCCCGTTTAATACGCCGGAGCCCGAGCCGAGATGCTCGTATTGTCAGTCTCGAGAGATGCTGTTCGAGGCATTTGCCCCCTTCAGCGGGGTCTTCCCGCTCCCGAATGGGCCCTCAGGCCTCGTTGGTCGTCTTCTATGCTACGCCAGACTTCTGGTTCAATGACGTCACAACCCGGCTTTAAAAGGCCTTACCCACGGCCAGCGGTGTCCCAGTGGGCCGTCCTGAGCCGGTTAGTCACTCCAGGCGTGCAGAGTGGCTGCCGTTCCAAGAGAAATGCCACTGGGTTTTGGCCGGCTTGGATCTCCTGAATGAACAGGATTAGCTCCGTGGGCACTCTCTCGCCTTCAGAAGTGTCCGAGCTTCGCTCCGTCTTCTGTTTTCCGAGGGCGGGCGGTGACCGCTTGGCTCGGCCCGGCTGTACGGGCCGTCCTCGGCGGAGGCTGCCATCTTGGCTTTTTTGCCTCCGCGCTTACGCCTTCTCTATCGACAGGAACAGCTCCCATCATTGGCTTGACATGAGGAGTATAGTATATACCAAAATTAAAACATGTAGTATTTTTTATTTTCCCTTTCCCGCATAATACGCTTTCACGCTTAATACGCGGTTTTGTTAGGGTCCCTGAGAAATCGTCTTAAGCGGGTTCTACTGTATGTACATTGAAATCTATTGTTTGCACGTCCAGTGTTTCACTTCAATAAGTTATTAATGCAATGCAGCCCGTATTCGGTCGCCGCCGCATTTGCCTGAAACAAGCGGTCTGCGGTTTACGCTCCGGTCGCGCTTCGCCTGAAATATTTCGGTGCTAGTTTTTCCGTTGAATAATTAAATTTAGTCTCTTTTGTATATTTAGTAGTGGCTTTGGAATTACACCTCTTAATTTCCTCCGTGGGTGTCGTAAGAGACGGGCTAAAACTAGTTCAATAGTAAATTATCGGGCTTCGGTGATTTAGTTAATAATAGGCTAGATGACTAGAAAAAACTATTTAGTCCGTCAGACAGACTACGAAAAAATATTGTACCCAAATTTTTTCTTTTATTTGACAGACGAAAAATGACGATAATACAGAGCCTAAAAGTTTCGCGTGACGTCACGTTTGAGTACAATTTTTACTCAAACGTAACGTCATGAGCCCCCCTCAGGAAGTTTGATGATCTGTACCTTTGTCGATGTTTAATCATTCATTTGATAAACTAAAAAATATGTGTCTCATTTTTTCCATAATCTAACTTACGGACTAATTAGAATGATATATTTTTAACCCTGTCATCATCCCTATTGGGTGGTTGACTACAAAATAACTATTTAGTCTGTCAGATAGAATATAAAAAATGTACACGTATTTTTTCTTTTATTTGAACAAGAAATGACGAGATACAGTGCTCTGAAGTTTCGAGTGACGTTGCTACGTGGTATTATTACCACAGCGTGACGTCACAGGCCAGCAATCCGGAATTTTGATGATCTGTCGTTGATGTTTAATTATTTGATAGACCAAAAACACTTGTCTCACATTTTTCCGTAATTTAACTTACAGACGAATCAGAATGATATTTTTTTAATCTACCATCACTGACAGATTCAAAAGACTTGTGACAAAAACTGTCAATGTCAAATCAATAAATTCTCGCAGCCGAGTGAGAGAATAAACTGATTATAACGGCAGTCCTGACGTAACCAAAAGTGACGAACACAATTACAAATTTAAATTTAAAGTCATTTTACCCAAGTTTTAAGAGATTAAAGTTGTATTGAAACAGAACAAAGCCCGAACAGCTGATTGTGCGCCCTGACAGCCGACAGTCGCCGGAAACAGCCGAGCTATCTCGATGCTACTCAATGCTGGAACTGAGAATGGCGTTAGTTTTTATGTATAACGAACTGGCGTGAAGTTTAATGTTTTGTAGTTGTTTAAACTAATGTTTAACACAGACTTTTAGTGCTAGCTGTTGCGTTAGTTTTAGGAATATGTTTTTATTTAAGTAGAAACACCCTTACTCTTATTTCAGGATCCGATAATCTTCATACTTAATTTTGTCGTAATCGATTAAAACGTAAAAAAAAGACAGAGAGATGTGAAAATGGTGTCAGATATCTCCATTTCCTCCATGGCTGTCGTAAAACTAACACAGGTGGGTTAAGGTGTTATTTTAGTTGACAGGCTAGCAACTTCTCACTATCGAACCTCTTTATCTAACACTAGCTTTCCGCCCGCGACTTCGTTCGCGTAAATTTCGGATTTTGGGGTCGTAGGTTTCTGAGCCTATTCATAACAAAGAAACAAAGTTTTCCTCTTCATAATATTAGTGTAGATGTAGATATCTAAACCCAAATATTTAACGGAATCCTCTTTTTTTTTTTCAAATCAAATTTAGCCTATGTTACTCGTGGATAATGTGGCTTTCGAATGGTGCAAGAATTTTTAAAAACGGTCCAGTTTCTTCTGAGCCTATTCATTACAACCAAACAAACAAACAAACAAACAAAGTTTTCCTCTTTATAATATTAGTGTAGATTAGTGTAGATAAAACCTAAAACTCTGCTACAAGCTACGAAATGTCAAAAAGTCGCGGTTTTGTCTGTGCAACGTTTTGCATGTTCTACCTACCCCCATCTGAGAATTAAGGGTCTATGTAAGCATTTCGAAGACATCATCGGCTATAGAAAGGTCTTGAGACAACAAACCCCACCTATACACGTCCTAATCATCTATACCAGAGAATAGAATACTGTTTAATTTTTTTGAAAAAGGTTGACAGTGCTTGAAAGCCTTTGCCTTCTTTTTTTTAATAACCTATTTATGCGATGCTCTATAAACAGCTGCACATCGATTGGTCCAATCGCACCATCGAGCCGAGCGTCGCGGCTCGTTGGGCCGTGAAATTGTCCTCGTCGACGCTCATTGGCGCTCTTGTCTATGGATTAAACTTTTAAAAAATGGCGGCGGCGATTATAGAGCAATTGACGGTAATGCTGTCTTAAATATAAAAGAACGTTTAAGACTGCTAAACATTTATGAATGAATAATACCTATGAAGGAAGACTATATTTCTATGAGAGACTCTATGAGTTTGTAAAATACACATTTTAATAGACAGGTTTGGAACAGGGAGGGGTCGTACATTTATGTCAACTTCACTGCGTGTCAACATGCCTACTTGGACGTATAAGAGAACCATCTTCATTTTTCAAGTAACTGCGAAATTACTCGGGCTGTTTGTTTTCTATTCCGTTTAATATTTACGAGTTCGTCGACCTTAACCTTCGCGAGATCAAAGCGAGCCATCGGACGTCGTCAATCCATGGACAAAATCTTTTTTCTCTCAGTGCCACAGAACTGAGACGAAATAACACAGAAAAGATAATTCCGTCAAACAACTCGTAAAAACGTGGGAAGGATTGTTTGGAAATGAAAATATTGTGTCTGCTAAAAAGAATTTCAACTATTGATTGTTCCAAACTCATATTGTTCCGTGTTTCAAGCGTATCACATACTAAGCAGATACCGTCAATATCGCTACCTATACAATTCAATGAGTTAACACACACAGCGCAGATTTACCGTCAGGTATCTGTTGGCACCGACGTATGAAAATATGGCATTTGCAGATAAAATATTATTGTATATGCGTAGTCTGTAACGGCCTTTACAAATTAATGTACTTTTTAAAGTGTTAAAGTAAAGAACTAAACTAAAAAAAAGAAGGAAGGCAAAGAACTTTTCCGATTCCAACTCTTTCCATTTAGTTTGTGCTCATGCTCGCAGAATGGGCGTACTGTCCAATTGACCTTTATGTATCGCAAATTACGTAGATATTATTGCGAAGGCGTAACCATTTAATTGTTGAAACCGCTGACATTTTCAAGAGCCAGATTATGCTATCGCGAATATAAGCTACCGTAGGTACAATTGGATTTATTTACACGCGGAAAGATAACAATATTTATCTATGCAGATTATTTTTTATCCGCCACCGTAATAATACTGGCCGCATGCCAGAAAATAGTTTTTACTATCGGCTCTGTGGGCTGGGCTGGCTGAATGGAAACTTTCTTTTTTGTCGCCTTTTTACAGACTTCAAAAGGAGGCTATGTTTATACGTGCATGGAATTTTTCTAATAAATATTTTCCCATTTTTGGTTTAATTTTGAGCAAAGCGCGCGTGACACTTAATTGCTTGCATTTTTACAATAGCACTGAAACAAAAGTGAACTGAATTTTACATGTTAAACATGATAATACCGCGAGTCTCATTCATAATGAAACATACGGATGACTCTTATCTTAAATCGAGTTTAAGTTTACAAGTTTCGCGCGCTGCGCCACTGCTTTGCTCGTGTGTGACGAAACTAATACCGGCACACGACTACCCTCGTTACTATTTGTATTGCGAATGTTAAAGTGCAGCGCAGACGGCACACTTTTTGTACGATCGGCGCACAAAAAGTCTGCATGGATTGTATGCATAATTCTATTTTCACAGACTAAAAAGTGCGTCACGGCCGTCTGTCGTCTGCGCAGCACCTAACCTAGCCTAAAAAATTATGCTAGAAGTGGCTCCGAAGCGTGAAATAGTCATAATCATGGTTTTGTCTATGTCACGATTCGTGTGCTCTGCCTATCCCATTTGAGAACATAGGCGTGATTGGATGTATGGCTACAGAATGATCGGAAATATGTCAAACATAACCTGATTTCAGACTTTCAGACGTGAGTTATCGGTGTATTTATGAAACATAACATTATGTAATCTGGACACGAACTGCTGAAAGCAATTTCCCTGCAAAGGAATAGATATAATTCGGTACATCTGCAGCTATAAGGGAATTAGGGAATTTCGTAGTTTCCTTTGATGCCCCGAACTGGCAGCTTAAGAGGGCGCACACATTTTTTACGAACGTAATTATCAGATCAGGCGGGGAAGAGAAATTCAGGGGCAGGGCAGGGGTAAGAGGCACCACAGACCATAACTCGTCGAGTTATGAGTGATTATGGTCTGTAGAGCCCTCTTATCCCTGCGTTTCTCTTCCCCCACCTGACCTTAGTGGTTTTGGACCAATGTTTAAAAAATCGTGAAAAATAAATTAACTCATATTTAGCCATGAAAAAAATATGGTTAGACTAAACATATTCTGTAAATTCACAATAAAATTGTTTCATTTGTAATTATAATAAAATCAATGAGAAAAAAAATAAAGTAATAGTTCAACTTTGAAATTATGTACAATGATATTTGAATAATAAAAACCAATAATTTGATGCATGTCTCTCCGTTAATCCCCAGTAGACTATATTGTCTATCAGATAATAACTAGTTTATATCGTTTATGGTAAATTTTAATGGAAAATTTTCAAGTGAAAGACAGCTCTGACGCGTATTTTTGTGAAAACCCTTCAACAAATTGGCTAAGTAAAAGAAATCTGTGTTGCTAATAAAATATTTCTTTCCGTTAATCCCTAGAAAAAGAGTTGATTTATATGTTACAGTAGTTTTTCTTTAAAAACTTAAGGATTTATAGCTTTCTAAAGCATTTGAAAATCATCAAAATCACCGAATTTTGTGTGCACCCTCTTAACTGCGTGGATTATGGAGTTCGCCACATTGTTAATACTTGTTAGTTTATCATTCATGCATTCATATTATTTTATTTGGCAACATTCAAGTACACAAAAATACAATTTGTTTCGTACAGGAACCCTGGTAAGGATAGCCAGACATAAAACTTAAATCTAGGTACATACAAACAATTTACGGCTGGAAAGCTTAAATCTGCAACATACAATTTATGGAACAATCCACTATACAATTGCTCAAATTCTGTGATCCCGCTATATTTTATTTTACTCTTCCAGAAATTCTGTTATTATCTCAGAATAAAAGCGAAGATTTCCTTCCTGAAGCAATGAAATGACACTATAATAGAGGCTCAGGGACCAATGGGTTCAATAGTAACCTTTATTGAAAAAATTGGAAACATCGTCACAAAGACTCACAATTTAACGAAACACATCACGCCTGTATTCTCAAGTGGAGTAGGCAGTGCACACAAAACGCAACATGTCTAAGTTTGTGTGTATTCAGCATACCATAAATTTCTTTAGTCGCTTCTTACTACAGTTATTCCCAAAATGGTTCAGGTGGATCATCATGAGTCCAGAAGAGTTGACAGGGGGATACGATGGAGTAAAAAATAGGGTTATCAAAGACACAGACACAGAAGGCAAAAATTTTGAAAGGATCTATGAGAAAAATCTTCGAGAACTTTCTGTTCTAAAGTCCGTATAAATAAGTAATAGCGAATTATGTCTGAATTAAGTTAAATATTTCATAATTAAGTCCGAGGCTGACCAAACTCGATACTCTTATATGAAACTCGAATAGATGAGAACCTGTGGTAACCCCAGGATTTCCTTGTGCACATTAGCCTACAATTTGTTAGCGGCGGAGCTCGCTTCCTACGCCATTTGTCTGAGCTGGCAACACCGGCGTTTTCGCGCCACTTTTGTCTAGAATTACTTGGCATTAAAGTTGCCAGGGTTATAAAAAGACTAATTAACTAGACTAAAAGATGTAATTAATTTTTTTATTGAATTTTTATGTTTAAAAAATCATTCCCTATTGCCCCATTTTACTTTGATTCGCAATAATCAAGTGATCGACAGTTAAATCTGTATCCTGTGGCAGTTTAATAGTCTGAGCATCATAAAATCGGTATCGACACTAGAATTAAGTACTTTCAACTTTCGAACATCTTAAAACAAATGAAGATCACATACATACATACATAGTCTCACGCCTTTATTCCCAAGAGGGGTGGCAGAGCACATGAATTCAAAAATCCAGTGCCACGATTAGCAATTTCAGGGTAACCAGATAACGAAACAAATGAAGATCATAAGAAGATAACAAATTATTTCAACTTTAGAACAAGCTAGGTTCATTTCATATACTACATTCGTATATTGGCTACTATTACAAAATGTTATTAAACTACTACGATAGCGTCACATAACCTATTATTCCCAAATTACTGAACCATCGATCCGTATTGAAATAAGACAAATAAATTCTAGACATTCGCTATCAAGTCTTTGTACAAGTTTTCGTTTGAACTTTTCTCATCTCGCACTAGACTGCTCAAACCGCTCCAGGCATATACAACTTGATGCCTAGAAAAGTAAATGCCTAGTTTTACATAAAATACTATTTAACATTACATAGCAAAATATGCATTTCTAGTTATTTTTACATACATACATACTCACGTCTACATTCCCAAGAGGGGTAGGCAGAGCACATGAATTCAAAAGTCAAGTGCAACGTTTACCAATTTCGGGGTAACCAAATGGATAAATGTGATATCGCAGTGACAGGTTGCTAGCCCATCGATCGCCCACAATACACAAACCCTATCCCAGAGTCGACTCATACGACACCCACGGGAAGAAAGGGGGAGATGCTATTCTAACCCGGCACCACACGGGGCAAATTAGTTATTTTTATGTGTAGGTATGTCGTATTTAGAGAACACCTCTATTTCTCGCATGTTTTGGCATGCTTTAGGCCTTAGGCGACCTGTCACTATCTGATTTTAAAACCTGAAATTGAGCGAAAAGTGGCTAGCTACCATACGTCAAGCCATCGTTTGGTGTATGTAGCGTTTCGTGTGCTCTGCATGTCCCATTTGACGTGATGTTTATGTATGTACATTTACAGTTTTGGTACCCGTGTGGTGCCGGGTTAGAATAGCACCTCCCCCTTTCTTCCCGTGGGTGTCGTAAGAGCCGACTCTGGGAAAGGGTTAGTGCAGGGGTTCCCAAACTGTGCGCCGCGGCGCCCTGGGGCGCCGCAGAAAGTGTTGAGGGGCGCCGCGGTGAGTCGATTATTTATCATTATCCGAAACCATTTTCATATTTTTACACATACATATTTTAATTTTTACATAGGGTAGGGCGCCGTGACAGAAGTCTAAACTAGTGGGTGCGCCGCGGGCTGAAAAAGATTGGGGACCCCTGGGTTAGTATATTGTGGGCGATGGGCTAGCAACCAGTCACTGCAATAACACGTTTAACCATCTGGTTACCCTGAAATTGCTGAACGTGGCACTGGATTTTTGAATTCATGTGCTCTGCCTACCCCTCTTGGGAATACAGGCTTGAGAATATGTGTGTGTATGTGAAAACAGTAGCAGGGGGTTGAGTGAGGGTTTCATACCACGGACGGCAGGCTATTTTATTGAGTTCTAAATAGCTAAACCATTTGTTTATGCCGTTGATAATCTTCACTTTAAAGCTGACATCGGATGCGGGGCGCGATGGCGTCACGGTATCGGTTGTAATATTCGAAATTTAAAGAGCGCGCACATCGTACCAACCGAGAAATGGGTGAATATTTTCGAATGTGCATATTGGGCGTCCCAAAAAAGAATCCAAAATATCGGCTCAATCAAGGAGTTTTATT
>BHDV01071509.1:127008-139981 GCA_005406045.1 Adoxophyes honmai
CCTTTACCTTCTTCAGCCACCTGTTACGACATAAAATATGGAAAAAATGGAGAGGTGTTATTCTAACAGCACAGGGACAAGCTTAAATACATTTTTTATAAGCCAAGGGACCGTAGAACAATAATGTAAATAATGTAAATAAAAAGAGGCTCCCACTGAACTGTTACGAACTTCTGATTCCACTCCACCCCACTTTCCATACGCGATGTTACTGATAATTTTATGGTAAGTAGGCGGGCAACTTTTTTCTCTCAGATTTTACTTCTCTTATGAATTGTTTAAATGTATTTGAAGCGTTTTTCTGTGGCATTGTGGTCTCGAGAGGCAATAATATCTTTCGAAGAAAAACGTTACATCTTGTAAATATTTAAGTTGATACGTGATACGGCATGAAATATCTGCTTTCAGAATCTTTGGCGCGATACAGTTTTATTGCTTTAGTTTTCGTTTGCGACTTCAAACGTCTTTTTATAAACTAAAACAACGAAGATACATGTTTCAAGATTTGAAATTTTTAATGTTTTATATACTACTTATAATGAATGAACCCTAAACATTAAACGAAAACAAACTCACGTATGAAGTCTTTATATCGAGATTAGTTGTAATAGAAAAGGTCAGGTGGCTACGAATTTTAAGTTACTAAACTTTTTTTAATTAAAACACGTAAGTAACGAATCGTCTCTGCTTCAACTGAAAGATATACAGCTAACATCGTAATTGTTTACTGACTCATTAAAAAATGGTTGGGATCACGACCCATATCACCCTGTATTTATCTATGGTCATTTAAGTTTTTATTATAGCCTAGTGTTCAGTACAACTAATACATTCAGCACCAACAGCACTGTAACATATATCGCGATCACCTTTTTGTAAGACACGAACGAGGAGCATTCCCCGAACAAATCGTGGCATCGCAGACTGTGCCAACGTAAAAGGGCACAACTGCATATATCCCGTATGTAAGATACGCCCTTTTACATGGCAAGGCAGAGTGATTGTTGCCACTACATCGTGCTCAGATGTATTGAGTGTTGCTCTTTGTAAATGAAATAGATTCGCAACAAATGACGCTCGTAGAGGTGCTAGATGAGGCTTGTCTAGTTTAGACTAGGATTGAATGGGGTTGTTTGTAAAATTGATTTTGATGTTGTTAAATGCATGAATTGTAGAGAGCAAATGATAAAAAATTACTTGTCAAATTACAATGTCATAACATTGCAGAAATTGTGTGTGACGAGAATATAGTGGAGTGCCGTAAGGCATAAAAATAGTAAAACCTCGGAATCCAGGGACTGTCAATGAATCTGTATACTAAGTGTTTGACTGCATTATTAAAACCTCAAATAAAAAAGTTAAAAAAAAAAATTGGCCGATCTCGATTACAACAAAAAAAAATGAAAAATGAGAGGCGCAAGGGAGAAAAATTTTTTACAGTAGAGTTTTTTATTTTATATGTAATGAATTATGTTTACAAAGTAACTTTAATATTAATTTATTAAATTTTTGCAAAAAATAATGAATAACATCAAAAATTTATCATTAACTACACTTGGGAGCAAAGAAATCGAGCCACCCTTGTAATTTTTACGTCGATGCTAATTGTATAAAGGTCTTAGGTGTTATCATTAAAATTCGAATACCATGTGAAAGATAATTTCGTCATCTATCGAATGACACAATTTTTAATGGTGGGGATGAGAATTTGCCGTTATTGTGGGCAATAGAATATACCCCCTTGTAATAACTCGTTAGTGCACGTATGATTATGCCAAAAATTGTTTATTTAATTGTAAATGTATATCATCTGTTTATGATACGTCATCTTGACACATCTCTGCTTGATTTTACATAAAAATAATATAAATAAACATGCATATTATCCCGTGCGTAGCAGCCCAAGCAGTTACTTTGCTGCAAACAGGATTGGGTCAACGTCAAGTGGCTTTACAACTGCACCTGACGTGATCGTCAGTTCAACGGGTGTTCCAGGGATTCCGAGCGACCGGTACTTTCTCCAGAAGACCTGGAACTGGCCGGGTACGCTCCGCTTTGGAGCAAGATAACCGCTTCATTGTTGTCAACTCGCTACGAAATCGACTACTCAACGCTGTTTTAGCTTCAGCAGAAGCTCCGAGAGACCCGAAATGTGTCCAAAAGCTGATGGAATGTTAGAAGGAGACTTACAGAGAAGAATTTAACTTAACACAAAGTTGAGATTGGTCTTAAACTCGCCCCGAGCCACCGTCAAGTACGACTGCACTTTGCTCGGGAACATGAAAATTTTTCACTTGAGCAATGGAAGCCTATACTTTTCTCTGACGAGTGCAGGATTGTTTTTTTTTTGGAAACGACGATAGGGAGAGGGTCTACCGAAGGCCTGGAGAGCGATTTTCGCAATCCTGCATCGAAGAATGAGTCGCATATGGAAGCCAAACTTCACTCAATCCGGATCACTCAGTAGTACCTAATGCCAGCTCCAGACTCTCGCGAGGCGCCTCCCAGAGGCTCTCGGCACGAGTCTTGACGAGTGGAGGCTGCAGGAGTGCCAGCCATCCACACTCTCGATTTACTCAGTTGCCCGCTACGCCTACTACAAGATGGACGTGACTGAACTGACTCTGTTGGCTACTTTATGTGCCTACCAATAGTATAATGTCTTGCGTATTATTTAATAAAGTTTTTTTTTTAGTTTTTCTACTGTATGTAACTGTGTGAACGCGTCGTTTACTTTATTTTTATCCTTATGATATGGATTTTTTGGATTCCAAATGATTGGTTCCATTTGATATAATTCCATAAATGTGGTTCACAAATCGTTACTCCACTCCGCCATGATAAAAAAATACGCACGTCCTTACTCTGCAGCAGCTAATAACAAAGTGAGCGAGCGAGCGCGAGAGTGTGGTTGATTCTCTCGCCTCACCGCCTCGCGTCCTTTGACTCGCGCCCGAAAAACCGACACAAATCGGAGCGACAGCGAGGCGAGGCGAGGGAAGACGAGGCGACACGAGCGGACCGTCCTCACTCTCGCACTCGCGTTCCCTCGTGTAGCCTCGTGGAGAGTCTGGAGCGGGCATAAGAGAGGTCAATATCTCTGCAATGGGTTGCCCAGCACGGAGCCCGGACTTGAACCCAATAGAACACGTCTGGGACGTCCTCAAGAGACAAATTCGAGCTGGAAATCCTGCGCCTAAGACCCTGCAACAGCTTAAGACCGTGGTCGAGGAAGAATGGGCAGACATGCTACAAAACTTTCATCATAAACTCGTGCGTTTAATGAAGAACTGCATACATGCATGGCGATCGGCTAGAGGATGCATTACTCGGTAATAAAAACCGATAATTTCTTTAATTTTTTATAAAACTCTTTAATTATTAGTTGGTAAGTTTTAGTTTCTGTAAGTTCTTTCTTTTGTTATTATTTTGTTCATTTTTGTTTTTTTTTGTGAATTACTTATTGTATTATATTTAAGTTATGATTTGACTATATTTATTCTGTAAAAGATTGTTAAATAAAAATGTTTTATATAAAAAATAAATAAAAAAATTGAGATCGCACAATTTTTTTTTTTTTTTACATTTTTCTATATACTATTAAAAACACATTTCCAAAGTTTCGTAAAGATTCATTGACTATCCCTGGATTCCGAGGTATAAACCTTACGGCACTCCACTAATAATAAATCTTTTGAAATGACGTGTCACCATTTACAATTAAGGAATATTCATCTGAAATATTCACTTCTACTCGCACGAAGTTACTACTGAGTTTTGGGTGCTATAAAATAACAAAATACACAAGGCTAAGTTAAACTAAGGCATGTTTTAGTACCTATATTTTATTGAAAATTGATTATTCAACAGTTGACAATCCAAAAAACATATGCCGTAATACTAGTTATAATATAAAATACTATGTAGCCTTCATTTATTTTTTTTGACAGTCTCGTCATCGTCACCTATAAGAAATTTCAGAACAGTCTATGTCATTCCGATAATTTCATTCACCGCTGAAACTGAACGTATTGCCATAATTGAAAATTAAAATGCATTCGATTGGAACGTCCGAAAGTTCCATCGCAAAAAGTCAGCTGAGCGCGCGGCATACGCTCGTTACTTTTTTAATTCAATCAATGGCACAGACTTAATCGTCAGCAATCCGCAGGCAACCGTTTCCACCGGCCCTAGATCCCGCTGAGCCGCTCACCTGTTGCGGCGCGCGCAGATCGACCCGCCAGCCTGCATTCTGGCCGATTGTTAACCTGCGAAATGTGGGTCGCGAGCTTTAAATAACGAATTTCGAACCCCACTCAACTGGCGTGGTGGCCCGGCGGTGATGGGTGCGACCTCCGTGCAAGGGACCCCGGATCGATCCCGGCTAAATTTGAAAAAATGCAAAAAGATGCCCTGGTGGTTAAAAGTCCAAGATCGGTTCTTCTTTCCTTATTGGGGTTGGTTCTCTTTGTTCTAATTCACCAGCAGGGATAGTTCAGCAAGGCGCGAGAAAAAATGCGCGCGAGTTAGACTGTACCTATCACTATCTATTTAGAGATGTCAGACAGTGACAGATAGTCTATCTCGCGCGCGAATCAACTAGCGCGTGCGTGTCACCGGCCGGTTGTGAAAAACCGACCAATTTTTAATTCATACTAAAACTGCGGAAGTTTTTATGGATGGATCCATGGGCATTATTGCCTCTCTTTCTTACAATAATTTACAGAAAGTTAGTCTAGAAATATTACAGTAACATAACGTCTTGAAATACTACTCTTGCAACCAAGTCGTAGGCAAAAGGAGTAAAATAGCTGTCTCAAACAAATGTAGCCTGTAAAAATGCAGCAGCGCTAGCCATGAACGTAAAAGCTACTATCGCAATATTGACCCAAGTCTCAAAAGGCAAGGGCCCTGTCAGAAGCATGCAGCGGCAAGTATCAGTTACGTTTGTCTGTACCTGTCTCCTGCGACCTTTTATCTTGCTTTCTATCTAATTCTGAGCCTTCTAAATGTGGGTCGCATCCAGTGGCCCAGAACAGCTGACCCAGAAGTGTCTTTACCGTTCGGTTAAACGTTCCCGGTAATATTGCAATTTTCAGATACATTGCTGTTACAGTTAAGCCCGTCACATACTACGCATATACTATAATATTTTATCTGCGAATAAATGCCATTTTTCCATATGTCGGTGACAAAAAATACCTGACGGTAAATCTGCACAGTGTGTGGTAGCTCATTGAATTGTATAGGGAGCGATATTGACAGATATATGTCCTGTAACAGATATCTTACCGTATCTGCTTAATGTGTGACGGGCTTTAGACCTTCTATAAAAACGCCTTAAACAAAAACTGACCTAACTTAACCCAAGCGCGCGGGGTGACCAACATCACAAAAGTATCGGAAACCGTTTGGCAATAACCATCCATCAAATTTTACCGCAACACGTATTGAAAATGATGAATGGCTGAACCAAAAAGGTAATTACAGGCTGTCAATCAGTCCCTTCAGTTTAGTTATTGGACACTAAAATAAAAGGGACGGGGGGAATCAACCCACTCCAGCCATATTGGAAGGAATAAAACAAACGAATGTCGACCCGCGACAGCCCGTTCGTTTTATGAATGTAGGTGGGACATAGTGTTGCTATTTGTAAAAAAAAGTCGCAGGGAGTGTTTTAAAAATTGGTTCATCATGATTCATGAATTAATGTTTTTGACGTTTAATGTCTTATTACAGTACACGAAAGAAGAAAGTATTTATGCCGCTTCTACATATACCTTATGCCATAAGCCTTACAATACGAGTGAGTGTTAACGAAATTATGATATGTGTGTGTAAATGAAAGTAGGTTTCCGTCGAATTCTTTTTTATACTCGTAACTTGGTTTAACATCACTAATAAGTGAGTCTCACTGAAGTTTTTTGTTTAAACTTGTAATTAACAAAAAAACTTAAGGAAAGGTTGACTTATTTTACTATTTTGCTTGCATTTTTTTATCATGTTTATTTTGTACGATAAAGTGTTTACTTACTTACTTTATTCCACCATTCATAACATCCATAGAAAATTGCAACACTCGTCATTTGAACGCCATTCAGTCCCATAATTCCCGCTAACCCGGTCGAACGTGTCGTAATTGGCGACGAGCCGCTAACGGGGTGTCCGGGCGCGGGATTATCCCGGGACTTTTATCCCGGGACCTTTATCGCGGGATCTTTGTCCCGGAATCGTGCCCGCCCGATCCGTTACGCATGCTTTGTTTGTGAAAATTTTTGTTTCTCTGGGATTTTTGTAACGTTTTAATGCAAGTGCTTTTTGTTTAGGTTCTTTTAATGCGAGAGCAGAGCGGCATATTAAGGGGCATATCGAAGCGAAAGTTTTACTTATGAAGAAGACTTTATTCAATTTTTAAAACTTAGTAATACTGCATTCAAAGACTTTACCTGAAAATTATTTGCTTCGTTTGGGAATCGAACCAACATTGAAAAAAAAAATTTTTTTTTCTTTTTTTATGGTACCTGTCGGAATAATTCCTTATAAATAAAGTCCTCTTTTGTAACATAGTAGCTTAAATGAAACAGATGGCGAAAAATTATCAATTTTAATTACCTTCTTAAAAACGAGTTTTTGAAAGTCGAGTTTTTTTAAGTCTTTAAATTACTTTCGTTTCAAAAGTAAAATAAAGTCTCTTTCGAGCAAAATGTCCAGTTTTTAATATTTCAGGTGTTTTCCTTTCATATACCATTCCTTTATGTATTAAACATGCAAAATGGTTACTATTGCGCTATTGTTTTCTCCCAACAACAATTTTTCTCGTCGAAAACCGTCTCAAAAACTGAAAAGTAAACAGGACATCTCGCTAAACGAGCTTGTTTTGAATTAATTGCGATGTTAATCCGAGTTGTTATTTTAATTCAATTCCGTCGGAGTTGGAGCAATAATCTTAAACGACAGGAACGTCGCGAAGGCCCGGAGCCACCGCGACTTTGGGTAAACACGACGTTTGTAGGAAAAACGTCTTGACACAGACTTCTATTGAAATAGATCACTTAGGCTGATCTCACAGCTGTCCGGGCTGTTGCTACGGGCGCCCGGAGCGGGAGCACAAACGAGGAACTAGACTCTAGTTACTAGAGCATCGTCTCACAGTGATGCGGAGCGGGTCCCGTGCGCACCAATCCGGGTTGCTGTGAAGCGATGCTCTAGTTCCTCATTTGTGCTCCCGCTCCGAGCGCCCGTAGTAACAGCCCGTACGGGTCTTCCGGACAGCTGTGAAATCAGGTGTATGTACTTCGCGTACCAAAAAGGAGAGCTCTTCCTTTGACGCGATTTCATTTACTCTTGTACTACTCAGATATTTATCCATAAAGGTTTAACTTCAAGAGACAGGACAACTTGAATGGCGGCGTCACCTTTGAATCGGTTTCACTCGCACTTTCAATTCCCATCACTAAAGCGCTCATGTGACGTCACAGTAAGTATAGACATAGAGGCACGCTTAGTTTTCATACAAATGCAGGAACTCGCGGTATCTATTTCGATATAAGTCTGGGCGATGTTTTTAGGAGGAAAAACGTCTGACGCTTTCCGGAGTATATTAATGACTTGTGTGGTTCCCTTTAATGTATGTTTTTTATTAGAGAGACATGTAAGGTAAACGTGTGCCAGGTAGAGTTACTAACTGGTTTGTAATTGTAATTACTAATCAGTTCTGTCACTTTTGAGTAGCCCCGTGTGAAAAAAGCCTACCTGTCACTTTCTGACGTCTCTAGTTAAACAATGACAGGTATAGTCTACCTCGTGCGGTTCTCTACTCGTGCCCTATCGTGCTAACCCGCAGGGCTATTGTCTAACATACATACATACATACATACATATTCTCACGCCTGTATTCCCAAGAGGGGTAGGCAGAGCACATGAATCCGAAAATCCAGTGCCACGTTTAGCAATTTCAGGGTTACGAGATGGTTCAACGTGATATTGTAGTGACAGGTTGCTAGCCCATCGCCCACAATACACTAACCCTTTCCCAGAGTCGACTTTTACGACACCCACGGGAAGAAAGGGGGAGGTGCTATTCTAACCCGGCACCACACGGGGCATCACAGTATGTTGAAAAAAAGTGGTTTTCTTACAAATCCAAGCATTCGCGGTATCTATTTCGATATAAGTCTGTGCGATGTTTTTAGGAGGAAAAACGTCTGACGCTCTCCGGAGTATATTAATGACTTGTGGTTCTCTGTGTATGCATTTATAGAAACGACATGTAAGGTATCTAAATGGGTCTCCCTCGAGAACCCTGACATCGTTTGTCCTAAAATCATTTTCCCGGACTATTTTGTCCTAACGATCAATTGCAATAACAATATTTTTCCATAATTAAAAAAATATTTGGAAAATCAAATAGGTCAGGTTAGGTTTGTTTTATGACAACGCGTTTACGTAAGAAACCCAAATTTTGAAAAATCTCACGAGAGATTGGGGGATGGAGGAGGGGGTTGAACAAAATCTCACGATATCTCACCAGTTTCAAAAATTGAAAAAACACCTCACGTAATTTATGGACGCCCCCTAACCTATTTGAATATGTAGTTACGTAGTCCTCCGAACAGATCAAGACTCAGGGATCTCGTTGAAACTCGGGTACTCACAAAAGACTCGCCCACGCCGTCTTAAGCCGCTGCGTATATTGGGGTAACTTTTAAGTGGTAGTTGCGAAGTCTCGCTGTCTTTGTCAAAGCTCGCGGTTAAAGGTTAAGGAACGTTAGGGACGTAATTTTGCTGTGGATGGTAACACCCAAAAATTCTGAAACATTATATTAACCCCGATTCCGTAAATGACATCATACATGACATCTGTAAATTCCAAACAGAGTACGTAGACAAAGCACACAAAACGTTACATAGACCAGCCATTCTCAAAGTGTGTTCCGCGGAAGCCCAGGGTTCCGTGATGTCCCTGATGGGGTTCCGCAATAATTTAGAAAAAAAAAACAAAACTCCATTCTCTGACCGAAAGTTTTGACGCGGCTTATACATGGACGGACACAACAATACTTTTAAAAACTGCTTTTTTTGTAGGGTTCCGTCAAGTGTTTCGCTTTCAAAAGGGTTCCGTCACTAAAAAAGTTTGAGAAACGCTGACATAGACTA
This sequence comes from Adoxophyes honmai, assembly GCA_005406045.1. Lineage (NCBI taxonomy): Eukaryota > Metazoa > Arthropoda > Insecta > Lepidoptera > Tortricidae > Adoxophyes > Adoxophyes honmai. The sequence continues at coordinate 136,165 of BHDV01071509.1, forward strand.
ACAACTCACGAATATGCAATACTCCGGTGTCAGTGAACAAGTGAACGACTAAAATCAGACCAAGACTTTTTCGAAATAGTCAAGTTGAAACCAACCTATCTGACTTTTTGACAGTGTTGTCAATTTAGTGACTGTCGCTAGAAGTGACGACTTTTACTCATGTCTTAGCGACTAGCGATGTATTGATAAGTAATTAGTTAATTAGATTATGACGTCTGAATTTTAATCAAAAAATTTTAGAGACAAAACTTTTCAATAGTTAAAGACTAGAGCAAAAGTCGTCATTTCTGGCGACAAAATCTCTAAACTGGTAACACTGTTTGATCTTTAAGTTTGTTAAGTCATTGTTAGCTGTAGCCAAACAAGAGAACATTACGGGCATTGCAAACAGCCTGATTCCGATTTCCAATCTGCTAACCCGAATAGTTCGCATACCGACCCACTGCAGATGCCAAATTCCTGGCATTTCGCTGCATACAGCACTGCTAGAGAACAATAGGCTACAGAACACTAGTATAATATACATACATACATATTCTCACGCCTGTACTCCCAAGAGGGGTAGGCAGAGCACATGAATTCAAAAATCCAATGCCACGTTTCGCAATTTCAGGGTAACCAGATGGTTAAACGTGATATTGCAGTGACAGGTTGCTAGCCCATCTAATATAAGCAGTGGATATACAAGAGTTAGTTTTAATTACTTTAAAAGCAATCAAACATTTGTCCCCCACAAAGTAAATAGTGAAAATTTTCTGGATTTTTTTACAGGGGTTTTCAAACCCCTATACCCGACCACTAGTTAAAATATTTACGATCAATCTCCGGCCACCTGGTATAATTTTGAAAAAACAAAAGGTTACAACTTTCAAAAAATGGTTAAAATGGCGGCAACATGATATGCCGCAATTCCGCAACAGCGTCACAGGCTCGCACTGCCAGCTGCGCCGACGTCGTATTCAAAATTCAAAATAATTTGTTTTCATCTTTAAACCATCACCTGTTTTTAAAGGTTCGAAATTTTTATGGAATTATAGTACTCAGGTATCCGTATCGATTTTATAATGTAAACATTATAATGCTAGCACAAGATACGAGTTTCTTAATGTACACCATTTCCTTATTACGTCTGAGCATTTTTGGAAATGACATTTACAACTTTACATTTTCAATTTTCACCAAAAACAAAGAAAACATGACACTTGAGAGCTTAATCCTCACGTGAGTGAGAGCTCGTCACACGGAATTACGCATAACGTAAAACGGGATAAATAGGAAAAAGGTCGCCTTGTTTTACAAAGAAAAATAGAACTTTTATGTCTTTATTGATGTAGAAGAAAAGGATGTGCCACTTTTTTCTACACCGCATTCTACTTTTCCAGTTGCCCAACACTTTTTAAGAGTTTTTGAACAAAAGTCTACCTTTCAAAAAGTAACGAAAATGTGACGGTTTTTTTTGATAAATTTGAATGTTAGTTTTGTCCGTGGTGGGGACGTTATTACTCGCTTCATTGTGATAAGAATAATTTTACTTGATGTAGCAGTAGCCTATGAAACTCACCTTACCCCTTTGTCATCCGTTCTCTCCCAATTCATAACCAAGCTACTCGCAATCCCTACACACCCCGTATTACGGCAGCAGCCCGTGGGTGTAAAGGGCTTTATATTTAATTAATGTACCGAATACCAACAAATTATCTCGTCAGAGGATGAAAAAACAGAAACATTCTTTTGAACATGTAAATTTCAATTTGTTTTTTTATAATTTGAGGCTCAGCGGGGGAAGGGATCAAAGAAAATTGTTTGTTACTTTTTTAATGCTGTTGAAGCTTCGAATCGCCCACCAAGCTGGAGAGTAAATGGTTGATCAGGGGATGAAGTGTAAGCTTACAGTAGGGTTTTACATACATAAATGGCGCCTCTGTTCCCAAATAGACAGAGGGCACGAAACATCACTTACTCAATACTTTGTCCCTTTCACGCTTCACAGTCTCTTTTGGCATAGCTTTGGGTTCCAATTTGGAAGAGATATGTACGAGGGCGGTTTGATAAGTAACTTGTTTCGGCTACTAATAGATGGCGTTTGCGGTAACTGTCTATTTATACTTAAGTGTCATCTTCGGCAGGAATTTTAGATCTGTCAGCCGATAGAATAAAAATCGGAGTAGATCGGCGAAATGGAGAAAATTGGTATTCGTGGTGTGATTCAATTCTTTTTTTTTTGAAGGTAAAATAGCAAAAAAAATCATGAAAGTATTTCTCCTACGTTGGGCGATTCTTGTCCTTCATACGAAACAGTTTGTCTTTGGGTAAATGAGTTTAAGCGTGGCAGAACAAGCATAGAAGTCGCACCTCGACCTGGTGCTCCAAAATCAGCGGTTTTACCAGAAGTGATTGATAAAATCCATGATTTAGTTTTAAACTGATAAACTGGCAGCTATTTTGGACAGCGGATTAGTCTTGCTGTCCAGCGAGGAAACGCTGCCAGCCTTCTGGGCACGATGAGTAGCGACGGCGATTTGGGGGAGATTTTTAATTTATAGTTTTAGTTTTAGTTATAATTAATATAGTTTAGTATATTTCTGTACATAATACTTAGTGCTTAATTTGTATAATATGTTTTGTATATGTATACCTTGCTGCTATTGTAACTAATTATGTTTAATCAGAATATAAATTGAATTAAATTATTGTAAATATTATTATTATAAACGATTTAAAATACGAGAGTTAGCTGAAATCTCAGACATCTCGACTGAGCGGGTGCATTTTGTTTTGCACAATGAATTGCACATGAAAAAGCTTTGTGCAAGATGGGTGCCGCAGTTGCTCACTCCAGAGCAAAAGCGTATTCGCACGCAAACATCTGCTGGAAACATGCTGGTGTTTAATAAAAATCCATATCCAATAATTAAGTCAAAAATTATAATTATTATGATATGCCAGGGGAATGAGGAGTCCCAAGAGTTCCCCTCATACGATATTAAATGTTGGGGATTTGAAAGCGAGCTGCGGTGTTTGCAGCGTGTGGCGCCCACCGTGTGCGGCGAGTCCATATACGAAAAACCCATGATGAGTCATGGTTCCGGACTCTGGATGAGAGGAGGGCCAGGAGACATCAAAGCAGCATTTTACCACCTGCTGCAATATTCTACTGCCGAGCGTGCCGAAACCTTGCCGCTCCCGCATCGGCTTATACAGCCACGAGAGAAAGTGCCTTTCAGACACTGCTTAAAGCGTCTTTTACAGACGGAAGAGGCCATTGATGATGATGATGACAGGAAATATGCCGTGTGGAGCCCTTAGGAATAGGTACAGGCATGACGAATGTGTGTCGATAGGAGAAAACCCGCTGACCAAACACAACGTAAACCGAGCCAATTCTAGAACTACCGTCATAAAAGTAGGACCTATAGTTCTAAGACTGTCCAATGACGATGCGTCGTTTGCCATCAGCAGAGAAACGCTCGAGTGCTAATTAACTCGACTTCACTTCATCCTAACGAATGCCGAGTGAACTTCAATTACCGTTTTAAAAGTTGGGAAAAAGTTTCGGAGCGGAACTCGGTCCGAGACGAGGGAGTTAAGATTAATTGTGTGTTTCGTTGCTTGCCGTGTGTCGGGTTTAGGATAACATCTGTCCAGTTCTTAAGTGGATGTCGTAAGAAGTAAGGAAATATGTTTAGGTATGCTTTAAGCGACAGGCTAGTAGCCAGGCACCTGCCAACTCAAAACAAAATAATTTTAAACAAAAAAAAACCGACTTCAAATTAGCTATATCCTGAAAGGAAACTTCTGTTTATGTACATATTTACTA
>BHDV01071509.1:141834-172695 GCA_005406045.1 Adoxophyes honmai
AACGTGGCGCTGGATTTTTGAATTCATGTGCTCTGCCTACCCCTCTTGGGAATAAAGGCGTGAGAATATGTATGTATGTATGTATGTAAGTAAGATTACCAAGTCAACAAGCAGCCCGGGACGCCGTAGCAACAACATTCACGAGGCGCCGATGCAGCGTAACGTGACACCGAGTTGACTTCATTTGCAATGTTATTACGGAGAACTCTCTTGTTTCCCACTTCGAACATTAGTCAGCTAACTTAGATACTATTTTGTAAATTAATTCCTTAATTAAATTAGTTTATAGAAGTTTTTGGTTTTTTTGGAGCTTCCGGAAGCGGCTAACGTATAGCTCTTATATTTGAGAAAAAGTAGTCCAAACTTTTTTCTATTGTATTGAAATTTTCCACTTTGTATGGAGTAGGTACATGACGAAATTGCAAAACATTTATGGAATATTTAGGTCACTTTTTTCCGATTGGAAAGGAAACAGCTCGTGATTCTAATAAAAAAAAGTATAAAAACGAAAATAAAAAATATGTAGGTACTTACATTTAACTGTTAAATTATTATTATTATTTAACGTTGAATCTGAAGTCAGTTTATGTATTTTAAATTTCTAATTGCAAAGACCGAAGAGAACGCTGTACGATCGATTCAACAAAATGAACATTAAAAATAGTCACTCTTCTCGCGACCGTTTCAAATAAAATACGACTAAATATACGTCTACTCGTTTGGTTGTGTCGACCCTACATTTAGTCTGGTAGCAACCAACTTTTAACTCTCCAAGCTACCGTACCAATCTATGTTCCATCTAAGAAAGTACGCAACTGGCGTATATTCCACTCGCTGGTAATTAATTTACAATTAATTCGTCGAGCACCGTGATGGGTTGCGTCGCTCTTGGCACGCCGGGACCTCTACGTCTAGTGTGTTTAAAACGATCATGCAGTCGACAACGATTTCGTCTGTGAGTTATCGCAAAATTGTGACAACGCCGCCAGCGGAACGTTCGCTCAACTGCCGCGGGCGACACGTCTCCATACAATTGGGATGACGACGGGGCTAAAAAAGTGAAATTCTAATTAGTCCGTTAGAAAAATATGAGACACATATTTTTTCTTTTATCAAATAACTATGTATTGATAAATTTATAGATCACCAAACTTCCGGAGTGGGGGCTTGTGACGTCACGCCTAGGTAAAAATTGTACCAAGGCGTGACGTCATGCGAAACTTTAAGGCGCTGTATAATCGCCAGTTTTGTTTGTCAAATGAAAGAAAAAATATGTGTACAATATTTTTTGGTAATTTATCTAACGGACTAAATAGTATTTTTTGTCGTCTAGCCTATTCCGCGATAACTCGCAAACGATATCGTTATCGACTGCATAATCGTTTTGAACACACTAGACGTACTGCTGAATTTGAGATACAAACGTGGCTATACGACCTATATTGTTTGAAGTATACATTGGAATAAGATTACGATAATTTGTTTAGCAAAGATGAGCTTGGGAAGTTTCTCGTTTCTCTTACGGAGGCCTGATACGTTATTTTACGCGGCAGTCCATAGGGGTGACGAAAGATACACGTTTGTATAAGATGGCATTTTGTGTCCACGGTATTTAACATGGCAAGATTTAAAGTGGTGGGGGTAAGTGCACGCATCACTTTTTCCATGGATGTATCATTCTATTTAGTCTGTCAGTTTACGGGATAAAAAGGGACGTTTTTTTTTGTTTACACCGCCAAAACAGAAATGGATTGAGTATAGGGAACGACTATTAACGCACACACGTACATACACACACACACACAATCAGCTGTCATATTCTACAGAAAATTTGACAGCTCTACTTCGAGCTTAGTAAGTTACGTTATAGAAGAACACCTCTGCGCTAGCGAAACCATATCATTATACTTTTTTGCATAAGCAAAATAATTATCCATATCATTTTACCACGGATGTGCATAAAGGCCGGTATCTATTCATTGTATCAGTTTCATGTAATTAAAAACCCACGTTCCCTTTATAAATCGCAAGTTATTCCAATTACACTGGGCTTTAATGGACGTCATGCTAGGACCGGGCCGATTCGCAGCATGCTAGCCCTTGATCTAGAAACGTCTGTATACGTTAGTCTAGTTTTTGCGTAATTAAAAGTAAGCTAATGGATAAGGGTTTTATTTTGTGAATAAATTTTATTACAATGTAAGGTGACCCGTTTGCCAACGTTCTTAAAAAAAAGATATAACTGTGATGTAAGTATGTAATTTTAGTTCATGAAATCATTAAGAATCAACAACGGTAGGCATCAAATTTCTGGATTAGAGGCTTATGACGTCATTCCTAGGTAAAAATCGTACGCAAATGTGACTGTCGAGTCGAGACTTCTAAATATTGTGTACTCGTAATATTTTGTTAGTTAAACAAAATAAACACAATTTGTTAACAATCTTATGACAGATCTGTTACAGTTTTATTAGTGATCTTGCTTTACAAGTACTGAATTCATGAAAATGTTTAAAATATTGTACCTAAAGTGAAGTCCAGAATTAGGCGAACTAACTTGACAGCCGAAAATGTTGCCAGACATAGGAAAAAATAAATAGTGATAAGTTTATGTCGACGTAAATATGTCGAAATTACCATGTGCTTTCTATAAATCTGATTCTATTTAAATTTTATCAAGTAATTCGTCGAAACTTTCACACTCTTACATAATTTGCCAAATATGGACGAACTACTGCAATTTACCGCGATTTAATATGATCTGAAGGATGTACGATTTACTAACAAAAATTTGTCCAAGTTGGTGTATTTTTAATTTCTACCAATTTTTATTATTATTCATTTACTTAGTAAAATTATTAGTTTGATTCCAAACACAATAATAAAGATAACAAAACTTTTTACTTTAAACATCGATTTTATAACAATACTTTTTACTTTAAACATCGATATTAACAGCACTGGCCAAACTGTGGTAACTTTAGTGCACAATGAACTGTCAAGCTAGTTCGCCTAATTTTGGACTCCACTTTAAGTCGTTTGCTGTATTACAAAGACTCTCTACCAAAATTAATTCGTTACTACTTTATGTAGATGCTAAAATATCGAATATAAGGGTGGTTCATCTTAACAATAACAAACATTTTTTTAAAACACATCATTAGACACAGGTACGTTGGCATACATATTCCCAATACAAATGTCAAATGTATCACCTTTCATAGTTGGAATTCTTTCATCAGGGCCATCTCGCGGCCAAGATCATAAAACATTCCGACACGGCTTCAAACGATGTATCATTAAAAATCACAAGCAATAAAAATACCGACAGCATGTCAGCAGATGTCATGTCAATCTGGCACAGATAATCAATAAAGTAGACTCTACTTAGTATCAACGTATAAGAAATTTAGTTATATTTTCATAGAAATAGGTACACCACTTTTTTGTTTATGCAGATTTGTCACTATGGATATATTCTCGAGATAGACTCAGTTACACTCGATCAGATGTTGTGAAATGTTTTTTTGTCGTATTTTATCGGAAAACTTCGTATTTCCTGTGCTCTCAATCAGCCTTAGTGCATGATTTTTTGTAATTTTGTCGTTTCACACTCAAATATTAAGTTAAGAGCACACGAAACGCTAAATAGACAAAACCATCATTATTTCACGTTTCGTGGCCACTTCCAGCATTTTTTTAGGTTTTAAATTGGCAGTTTTAATAGTGACAGGTTGCTAGCCTGTCGCCTAAAATATAACTTAGCCAATGTCCTTAGCCGCCTCATACGACAGCCATAGAAGAAATATAGAGGTATTATTCTAAACCCGATACCACACGGAAAATAAAAATAAGGCGTTCCTTATTCGAGGACGAGCACAGACTTGGTTATAATTACGCTTTAAGATTATTAGAGCACTCTGTAAACCGCAGAGGTTCACGTAGCTTGTCTATCTGAACCTACATCTGTGGCAGCGGCTCTATTAACTACCCATATTGCCGTATATGATGTAAGTACACAGTTGAAACACCATGTAAGGACTATAGCTGTAGATACGATGCCGTGAGAAGCTGGTTAACTTCTTTTTTTTATCGGATCCCATGTTAGGATCGAGCGAGATAATCGATCAATCAATAACATCAAAGTGTCAACCGATTCAGATGAAGTCGGATGCCGTTTTGGCCCCGTGTTCCTTAATGAACCTCATGTAATCTTAATGCACTTCAAACATGTCTAACTTTTGAATAATTAAACTTTTTGCTGTTGAAATAAGAGTCGGTAGAAAATTTGTTGTAGGTTCGATTTCTAGGTTAGGTTTTTTTTTCTATCCATTAAGGGGCAGCGCTGACGACAGACTTTTGTGCGATCGAGTCTGCGGAGCAATAAAAACGGCGCGCAGAGAGTTTCCATTCAGAATTTTTATTGCTCCGCAGACTCGATCGCACAAAAGTCTGTCGTCTGCGCTGCCTCTAAGTCTGTTTCTGTCAAACTTAGGATTTATCCGAATAATTAGGCAACGTGTCACTATTATGCCACTTAACTTAAAAGTCTTAACCTCGAAAGGCCCCGCGTACTTTATAAAGTACAAATTACTAGTAAGCATAACAGCCGAATGTACCTACTTCATCAAGTACAAATTATTCAGTGGAAAATGAACTTAAAGATCAGGTTACGTAAGATTCAACATTTTAAGCCATGAAATTTTTGTCTGGGTTTGAGGCCCTAAATTAAGTATTTAGAGTCAGGGCTTAGGAGGTTAAAACCTAAACAACATGTTATAATTTGCTACGAAACGCGTAAAACATGGTTAGGACAATGTGCCGTTTTGTGTGCTCTGCCTACCGCATTGGGAAATACAGGCGTGAAGTATTGTATTAAGGTTTAATTTAGATTTGTCAACAACAACATGTGTTTGTGTCAAAATGTGCTAGTAAATGTCTTTCGTTATGACAATATACATTAACCCTTAGTCGCCCTTTTCGACACCCACGGAAGAAAATTCCGTTATTTCTTGCTACCGAATACTATATACAGGGTTTACTGTCAAAGATTTCCTGATAATTTTCATTATTGACCTAGTGGGAGACAAATGTTTCATCGCTTTTCGGGTCATTGCGCCCTGTATACTTAGGTACGATAGTACTCTCCTGAAAAGAGTTAGAGGAGTTTACTCAAAAGAATAAGAAAAAAACTGCAAGCCCGAGTAGTAAAAGTGGGTCAATTAAAAAGCTAAAGCTCCGTATTAACATTCAAACATTCGAAACGTTCATTAATCCAGGTTATTAATGAAACAACTTGTCGGCTGACTCATCCATTACCAACTTTCCTTCTTTCCACAAAAGAGCGAATACATGGCGGGCTGAGTATGATCCCTCGCTGCCAACTTCCCTGGGGGACCGGTAATGAAAGGCGCATTATGTTTTTGCCCGTCTGTTACCAACTTTCCTTAAGAGACATGGTTTTTAGTTGTTATTAATGGGATACAATGACGTGGGGGTTTGCATTTGTCTAGTTTATCTTCTAGTACAGTCACCAGCTCGCATTTCTGACACAATAACACATACGCGCTTATATTTATTCACAAATAGGGTGCCAGAACACACAAAACGCTACATTTCCTGGCCACATCTAGCTTACTTTTTTAGATTAAATACTTTACAACTTTATTGTATTCTGTGTGGTGTCGTGTTTGGAATAATACCTCTCCATTTCTTCCGAAGACTTCGTAAGAGGCGACTAAGGAAATAGGTTAAGATATATTATTTTATAGTTAATATATACGTTACATGATTCAATATTTGTACCCACCAAAATACCCAAGATGCTTTTAAACTCAAAGAAAAAAAAAATAGGCGTGGACTTAAATTAAAATGTTTAATCTGAAGTGCATTGATGTAGATAGGGTGTAGGGTCATACCAAATCCATTGACGGCCGAATAGCCCAGCGGTTAGAGAACTTGACTGTGAAGCTTGAGGTCCCGGGTTCGATCCCCGGTCGGGGCAGATGTTTGTATGATGAATACGAATGTTTGCTTTCGAGTCTTGGATGGTTATCTATATAAGTAAGTTTATCCGTTGTCTAGTACCCATAATACAGGCATTAAATTGCCTAGTTTCGGACTAGGTGATTGGTGTAAATATTGTCCAACGAAATTTATTTTTTATTTTATTTTATTTACTGACAGAAAATGTCGTCTAGTTTTTTTTTATTCAGCATTGAAGTTTTCCGAAGAGGTAAAAATGGAACGTATGGGGGCTGAATATAGGAAATGATCCCTTATATTCGCCAAATTACTTTGGCACATGATGCGCCAAATACTGTACGCACAGTCGCGAACAAGGATTGTTGAGCCACTTGACACTGCTCGCAATTTAGACGTGTAATCAGTGACCGATGTGACCGACTAGGTGTCAGCTATTGGATTAGTGTTACACGACCAAGTTACAAACATAGGTAAGTGGCTCAACAATCCCAGTTCGCGAGGGTATATACAGGACGCCATGTTCACCGCCCGTTAATATTCCCGCATTTTAATGTGCTCAAACTCTTCCCTACTTCGCGGGGATTCGCAGGAATTTCCCGAGAACTTGAAGTATGTTTGAAAGAATTCACCAAGTTGGGACTCGGTAAAAACTTGAGATGTGAAGAGGTGGAGAAGTTTCCCGCATGGTAAGGTTTTGAACTTTTATCCATTGCGGTGAAGATAAAGTAAACATTACTCCTATATTCCAAAATGGGATAAGCAAAGCACACAATAGAGATGATGACAGGGTTAAAAATATATCATTCTAATTAGTCCGTAAGGCCTGGTTCACACGGCATTGTCCTTCACGTTTTTTTGCAGTATACGTCTTAACGTGTAAATAGTGACCATACAACGTACAGCCAGCTGCAGAGAAAGGTAACCCCTTAGTAATGAAACATTGTATGGGCGGGGGTTACTCTTCTCTGCAGCTGTCCGTACATAGATCTTTTCACACGACAATTGTACTGCAAAAAAACGTATACCGCATATACGTGTGAATAGATCTATTATATTATAGAACTTTTGTACAGTCTCTAATTACACGTTAAGACGTATACTGCAAAAAAAATGTGCAGTGCAATGCCGTGTGAACGAGGCCTAAGTTAGATTATGGAAAATAATTAGACACATATTTTTTAGTTTATCAAATAAATAAACATCGACAAAGGTACAGAACATCAAACTTCCTGAGGGGGGGCTCGTGACGTCACGTTTGAGTAAAAATTTGTACAATTTTTACTCAAACGTGACGTCACGCGAAACTTTTAGGCTCTGTATTATCGTTATTTTTGGTCTGTCAAATAAAATAAAAAATACGGGTACAATATTTTTTCGTAGTCTATCTGACGGACTAAAACGATTTTTCTAGTCAAATTGTCTATTGTCAATTGTACCCTATTGTCAAAACCATGACTATTTCACTTTCCGTGACAATGTTGAGCTTTATGTATGAATTAGATTTAATAGATACATCTTATAATTAATTGGGTATAATTATTGATAGGTTGCTAGCTTATCGGCTAAGGTAGGTACACCTAAATCTGTTAACTCAGCTGGCTCTTACGACATCCAAGGAAGAAAGGGAGAGGTGTTATTTCAAAACCCGATACCACACAGAAATAAAATAAACATCACGCCTATATTCTCAAATGGGGTAGGCAGAGCACACGAAACTTAAATAGTATTTCACGAGTCGTAGCAATGATGAGCATACATACACACATACATATTTTCACGCCTGTGTTCCCAAGAGGGATAGGCAGAGCACATGAATTCAAAAATCCAGTGCCACGTTTAACAATTTCAGGGTAATCAGATGAGCATAGTTTTACCCAAACCTGTTTTTTAGTCGTCTCTTACGACATACAAGGAAGAAATGGAGAGGAGTTATTCTAACCCCGACAGACACCCACTACTGCCACTAGTACCTTTATCTACTAGTCTAAGCGTTCAGAAAATTCGTAGAAACTTATATTTCACTATAGTCTGAGATCGAATTAGAGATCAAAAATGTGAACAAACAACTGTCAATATCAAAGCCTTTAAAGCCAATAAAAAACCTTTTTTGTTACTAATTGATAGAATTGATATAATTGTATTAATTTTTTAACTACTTTTAGTTTTTTGATTCATGACAATAAAGCAATGGCAACACGTTTGTTCACATTTTTGATCTCTAATTCGATCTCAGACTATATTCTCACATTATATATTATATTATACATTAGTGAGACAATAATTAATTTCTAAAAACCTGTTTAGCCACGTAAACAAGCACACTTATTACAACGTAAAGGCAACACAAAGAAATAAAAAAACGGATAACAGGCGTAGGCAAAACCGTTTTTTTCTTCGCCCTTTCCTTCGCGGCTGAAACTTGTAAAAACCCCCCGGGGGTTATTACGTAGCGGTCGACATCGCAGCCAATTAGTTAGAAACGTATCGAGCGGCCGTTCGCTAATTAATGTTTGTAAATAAAAACCGCAGCCTTGATAATAACCGCCTTTGAGATCTGAATAAGTAATTAGATTGTTACCCGCGTACCGGGCCGGATCGTAAACAAATTACGACTGTAATTGTGTAGTTTTAAAGGTTTAAAGGTAGGCAATGTCTGGGCTAGGTTTTAAAGGAGTCAATAGCTATCAATAGCGTTCACCTTGCGTCTTCCTCTGACGCATGCCCGTGCAACCACCAACCACAACAGCGCATGCCGCCAGCATGTCTTCATTGAGGACGGATCTAGTTTCAGCGCATGCGCTATGGTTGCACGGGCATGCGTCTGAGGAAGACGCAAAGTGAATGTGAAAGCGCACTGGTGAGGATATAGCTTTTGAGTGACTCATACTTAATTTAAGCCGAAATCCTTTTAATTTATTTAAGGGTTGACTGGAAGAGATCCCTTTTGGGATAAGTCCGCCTTTGTACTTTGTTTTATTTTTTTGTTACCAATCTGTATCTTTTAATTATTTTTTGTACAATAAAGAGTTTTTTACTTACTTATTTTTAACATACATACGCCTGTCTTCTCTAATGGGGTAGGCAGAGCACACGAAATGATACACAGTCAAAACCGTATCTATTTCACGTAACCACACGGTTTAAACATAGATAGATGGAAGAACTAGAATAGTGACAGGTTGCTAGCCTGTCGCCTAAAATATGCCTACCCAAACCTATTTCCGTAGTCGCATCTTACGACATCCACGGAAGAAATGGAGAGGTGTCATTGTAAACCCGAGACCACACGGGGTAATTTTTAACATCCGACGCAAGAATGCCTGTGTGTCAATACGAGTGGATGTAGAATTGGAAATCGTGATAGCTGTCAGGTACCTACATTTTTCGTCAGATCCATCAGATACTCATTTTTGTCATGGATTAGTCTATGTAGTGTTTCATGTGCTCTGCCTATTTCATTTGCGATAACTGCGTGATGTATGCGTGTCAATATTCCTTCAAAACATGTAATTTTGTATGATTTAAAATTCCGTAAAATCAGACATGCGAACTGAAATTAAAACCCACGATATGAAAGGTCTTACGTCACGACTTACGTCTTTTTTTTCACTCAAGACTAGCCTATGTAGTCTACTATCTATAGTCTATCTAGTCTATGATAGACAAGACTGCCTCATCCCAAAAAAAAAGGAAAAAGTCTTATCTAATTGTCTTCCAGACCGCCAATTTGAAAACTGTTTTTACAGTCGTTTCTTTTTAATTCCTTAAATTGAAACAAACCCTTTTCTAAATAGCTGAAGCAATATTAATTTCGCGGCTCAGGAGCTGAGTAATAGAATTTCTAATCTCCGACAAAAAGGTTGCGTCGTAGTCAATTAAAGCAGTAGGTAGGCTCATTTATATCCTTTTTTGCTGACGGGAGCCTTGCCGTTGTGCAGACGACAGGAAATGGCGGGAATGGGATTAAAAAAATATGTAAAGGTAAAGGGAAACGACCATGCAACCACATTCAGTACTATCGCGTTTTGTTGACGCTAAAAAGGCGATTATTAATCTGGTCACGTTTTATACGATTGATGCAGAGTTTTGACGTCGTTTTCGATTGTATGTTAGTTTTTCTATTGTTCTAAAAGATTTATCAATATAAAAATAAAGTCATGGGAGTTTCTCATACAATTGAAAAAAAAAGTCCCCAAAATCCACACAGATTTTAATGATTCTATTCCGTGACTGTCAAAGTGAATGTATAAAAAAGTAACGGAATGGAAAAAAGAACAAGACATTAACTGCCCCTATCGATTGTGTTCTTGATTCAAAAACATTTTTTTTTAATTGGGACTAAAAAGGAAATGTGCCTACAATAAAAAAAAATGGCCCAAGTAAACAACTGTCCAGACAAAAATATTCAGATTATAATGAGTTTACGTTTATTTTGTGAGTAAAAGCAATAAGTACCTTTCGCCTTACGTCGCACCTCCTCGCTAACTCCCGCCGCCTGTACCGACGGCCACTGATTACAGCGCGCAAACAAAGCCGACTGTACTTACCTGAAACATGAGAAAACACTTTAAATCTTCTGAGAAATTTTATTAATAAAATAAATACATATAAAGAGAGACAATTGTTTCGCTTTAGTGTTTTTACGTTAAAAGTTTTATTAATCAAGCAAAGTATTAAGATAGAGGTCAAGGGTAGTTCTGTTGGAAATAGCGGGATAAAGGATTGCAAAGATCGTGGGTTCAAGTCCCATTTTTTCGTGACAAGTATAATCTCACGCGCATCTCTACTCGAAACCGACGAGCATGTATGAAGAGACTAACGAACTTGGATGAAGCAAGAGGTATGTCAGGATCGTAGCAAGTGGAACAAAGTGGTCTCTCCCTACCCCTGTGGGAAAGAGGCGTGACGGTGAGTATGAATGTGTGTCGCGCCTTGCTATGTTAAGTGCAGATTGTTGACGTAGATGTGTATTATTACAAGGTTGCAGATGGACATATTTATTGTTTACAGTTCATCGTGGACCTCTGTGAAACGCCTGCTGAATGTTTCGTTGTAAATTCCAACAAAAGTTCCCGCACATACATACATGTTCTCACGCCTGTATTCCCTAGAGGGGTAGGCAGAGCACATGAATTCAAAAATCCAGTGCCACGTTTAGCAATTTCAGGGTAACCAGATGGTTAAACGTGATGTTGCAGTCACAGGTTGCTAGCCCATCGCCCACAATACAGTTACCCTTTCCCACAGTCAACCTCTTACGACACCTACGGGAAGAAAGGGGAAGGTGCTATTCTAACCCGGCACTACACGGGGCACTAAAGTACTCCCACGGACGTTGATAATTAAATATCTCCACGAGGCAGTGGTAAATCTAATCGCGGCCACTTGTGACTTCACTTCCTTCAGTTCAAAGATACTTCGCAAATTCTTGTTTACTTCCCCGACAATCCATTAAGAATGCAGAGAAGTGTCCGGTTCCCATTAGAATTCTTCAAGTGTTCAACAGTTTCGAATTACTTTTGGCATGAATTTTAAATTTGAAACGAAATAAGTTGATGGAAAGTAATTGGCTCTTGTAGCTTGATACATCCCTTAATTGAAATAGCCTTGTGTCATGTAAGAACCACCCTTTGGATTCGAGTTACCTCTCCATTTCTTCCGTGAATGTCGTATGTTCGATTATCGACTAAGGAGTTAGATTGAGGGATGTTTTAGGTGGGAGATAGCAACCTGTCACTTTTACCCTATTTATATCCAACTTTAAACCTGAAATTGTGCTAAATTGGCTACCACACGTGAAATAGTGTATAATAATATCTTTGGCGGTAGAAAAAAATCAAAAACAACTAAACCGATGACTTGCGAATCTCCTGTTCGCACTCCTGTTTCGAAGTCGCTTAAAAAGGTTTTAATAAAAAAAAATGGTGTTAAAAATTTAAAAGTCTTGTAAGTCTTTAGTTAGATTTTAGAAATAGGACAGTTTATTTTAAATCTGAAAAAGTGAGATTGTGAACAACTTAGGGTTTATCCGGGCTTAAAATATTAGAAATCCAATTTGCCTCGTCAGAGAAGAAATCTCCGGATTTTTGTACAATAATTTAATAGACACCAGTTCCTGAGAGACCTACAACATCTATTAACATTTTTAAAACGGAAACTTATTCGTATTCCATCTTAGATTTAAGTTATTAACCTGTAACTGGTTTGAACCAGTATTTTCCAAAAGGTATAAATTAAAAGATGTGTGGTGCCGGGTTAGAATAGCGCCTCCCCCTTTCTTCCCGTGGATGTCGTAGTAGTCGACTCTGGGAAAGGGTTAGTGTATTGTGGGCGATGGGCTAGCAACCTGTCACTGCAATATCACGTTTGGCCGTCTGGTTACCCTGAATTTGCTAAACGTGGCACTGGATTTTTGAATTCATGTGCTCTGCCTACCCCTCTTGGGAATACGGGCGCGAGGATAATGTATGTGTATAAATTAAAAGAAAAATAAGAAAACACACACGCAACTTTCATAACATAAGAGTGAAAAAGACGACGACGGACGGAACCTGTCGTTTCAGATCTTTCATTTCATCTGAAACATTTTTTCATTCCGATATTTCTGAATCTGCGTCAATGGGGTGAGGAGGTAGAGATAAAATTACACTTGTCTATTTCTTCCGTGTTTTTCGTAAGAGGAGACCAAGCAAATATGGTTTGGCATGCTGAGCTTATAGGAGGCTAGTAACCCTGTCACTATTGTGCCTTTCATTTATTTTTAAACGTAAAATTCCGATAAAACATGAAACTTCCCTATACAGTATGTCCATAAATTACATCTGAACTTAAAAATAAATCCTTCGCATTAGGTAGTCTTCGTTAGCCGAATAGAATCAGTGATTTAATAATTTTACATCACAATCTACGAACGCCTGATTTCAGTGAAACGCGTATTGTTCAAAGTATTGACTCAAGCAATTGCTCATTACGTATTCTTCTCTTTTCAGGCCGTACATTTTTTACTCACTTATTTCGATTCATTCATTGCTGGTGAAATATTTGAACATACAATTTGTCATTTGCATGTTAATACGTGTTCTCGTTATAGCATGTCTTTTTCCCTACCTAGTTATATAAATGCGGAAGTAATTCTGTCTATCTGTATGGTGTCTGTGTGGATGCTGTGTGGTAAACGAAGATAACTAACCGATTGATTCAGGAATCAACCGAACAATAGAACTGATTGACAGTAAACGTCATTGCATTGATTGACAAATGAAATAATTTACGTTTATTTTGATAATGTTCTACAGTGAGTCCAAAATCTAATTGTGCTTCCATATCGGCTTGTTAAAAGTGTTATACACCTATTGTTATAAAACATTTGTTGTATATTGACCGTCCCATAGGTTTGTTGCTACTTGTTTTGTCGGGATGAAACTGGGAGGTTATTGGAAAGACAAGTAGCAAACGGATTGAAGTATATTTTGTTAACTGAAACTACAGAAGGTTAGGAACCACGCGGATACCGGTAGGGAACGAAAGAGGCGTGCTGTATAGGCTAACGCTCTGTGCGGACTAACTGCGCGTTGGCCGGTATACGCGTGGCTTACATAAAACGCTGACCTAGCGGTATGTAGCTGTCGCTACAATACGGACAGGTTCTTCAAGTTCTCCTCAGTATTTCCTGGTAAAATCGCCGTCAACAACAAATAGATTTTTGCAGTACATTTTCAATATTCTTTGAGTGTCTGCGATAAGTAGAGAACGCCGGTCTCAATAAATGTCGGGCCGAAACAAAAGTGATTGGAGATGTTTCGAGAAATATCGCCTAAGAGCTTTTTATAGATAGCGCCTGCGAAGGCTTCTCCTAGTGAATTTGAGAGCAACAGAGACAATATTTTTTGGACTTTTCCTCAGAGTAATCGGGTAAATTGTTATTGTTATATGAACGGACGGATAGCCCAGTGGTTAGACACCCTGGCTATGAAGCTTGAGGTTTCAAGTTCGATCCCCGCTCGGGGCAGTTGTTTGGGTAACGAGCACGAATTTTAGCTCTCGATTTTTGGATGTTCAATGTGTACTTATAAGTATTAGTTTTTGCCCGTGACTTCGTCTGCGCTTAAATGCTGAATAACAGGCAATTAAGAAATGTTTCACACTATCTTTGCGTCTCACTTTTATTCCTTTAGAAATGACTTCCGATAAATTTCAATGATGAACCTATTCCAAGGGAATGCCTGTGTTCAGAAGTGGACGTCTTACAGCTGAGGCGATGATGATTTTGACCATTCTATAAATCAACATTCCATGAAGTCACACGATTCATCCACCTATCCTATTATTTTGTCTTAAGGAAAGGCTTTGACTTAATTTCACTTTCCACGTTATTCTAGCTGGCAGGCTAGCAACCTGTCACTATTATAAAACCTACAAAATTTAGAAGTGGTCATGAAACCTGAAATAATCATCGTTTTGTCTATGTAGCGGTGTGTGCTCTGCCCACCCCATTTGGGAATACAGGCGTGATATATGTAGTAGGGTGGAGCGAAAAAATTTTTTTCTTAATTTTAATATTCCTGTATTATCAATTGATGATACATAGTATTAAAAGTAATTATGCGAAATTTTAGCTTTCTAAATACATATCTTGAGGTGGCGCATTAGGTTTAAAGTTTTGGAATAATGCAATTTTTGACATTCACATTTATGATTTATTAAAAACGATTCCCGTGTGGTGCCGGGTTAGAATAGCACTACCCCCTTTCTTCCCGTGGGTGTCGTAAGAGTCGACTCTGGGAAAGGGTTAGTGTATTGTGGGCGATGGGCTAGCAACCTATCACTGCAATATCACGTTTAACCATCCGGTTACCCTGTAATTGCTAAACGTGGCACTGGATTTTCAATTCATGTGCTCTGCCTACCCCTCTTGGGAATACAGGCGTGAGAATATGTATGTATGTATGTAAAAACGATACATGGACTTATTTAACAATTTTAATCATAAACTTTAAAGAAATTATAATAGACTATCAAATTACACTCAAAAAATTAAATTTTATTGTTGAAAATCAGTAGTTTCAGGACGCTCATAAACACGAAAATATTGAGATTAGGTGTCGAAAACGGGTACGTCTTGCCGGGCTTTTGTCCTTGTACGAATGAATGCATCTCTAGCTTCTGGTCCCCAAACTGCTAACGAAGCCTCCGTTACCAGCTTGACATACCTTTTGAGAGGCTGAGTGTGGCAAGGATACTATTCGAAATCCATCAAAGAACCTGAAAGTAATCAGGTCTGAAATTTCTGTGTCGCTATACTTCACTGTTATAGGACGTCCTATAATCTTTCCTTTCGTCCAATCTATTAAATCATAATAAGTAGGTGCATCAGCCCTTAGTTCTGGAAGTCGAAATTCGCAAATCTTCTTTCCTTTGGTCTCTTTTCGTGCTTCTAACACTCTTCGAAGAGCCAGCTCCCTTATGTGAGAGCATCATCTTGCAACATAGCCAGCAACAAATTCTATGGGTTTGCGAAGACTACATTTCTTTGAATAGTTTTCAGTGCAATTCTTTTCAGATTATTTGGTAAATATTGACATCTTGTTTAACCATGTTAAAAACATGAATTTGACCATATTTACATGATAATTTCGTCTTTATGTCGAACCAGGTTGGTGCCTAAACTTTCATAATGAAAATCGCGAGATCCTTCAAAATTTGTGTTGGTTTAGCTGTTCCAATGTATAAACGGATAATTCTGTCTACGTAAATCAACCATCGGGAATATGCCAGTTTTCCTGGGTCTTTGCTAGAGCTAAATTGGTTGACACCGAACCAGAAGAAATTGCGGTGCAAATCTTAAACACACATGTTTTTGTTCAGTACTTAGCAAATTAGGATTCTAAGCTGACAATTCTATGGAAATGGCTTTGAATTTCTCTACTTTAAAATCAAGACACTTAGCTAGCTGTTTTCCTGTGTTGTCAGAAAAACTATTTGGGCCTGTTGTTGTGCCTTCTAAACTGGAGAAGAAATGATGAAGTGGTAATTCATTTGCATTTAACAAGCACAGAAACCATTGCAATGGGCGTTCCAGGTGTTTTTCTTGTAAAACAATAACTCTATTTTTAAGTCGGCAACAAAAAACACTTAATTTTTGTGGGTCACCAAATATAAGACACCTCGAATCTTTTCGAGTTTTAAGCATTTTGTAACACTTTACTTTCAATTTTCACTTCTTCGTCTCAAGCAATTAATTGTATTTACTTCAAATAAAACCAATTCATATATGAGATGATACTTCGATACAATTAAAAACAACGCGTTTATTAAGTTAAATCATGAATCGACTTCGAATAGTGGGAGTCACTTAAGCGTAAAAATTTAAGTTTTTTATAAACTACCCATAAGGTGCGCCACCTGAAGATGAAGTCCTAGATGTCTGATTTTTGGCATGAACGGACGTTTTACTTAGGATCATCGATTGATGATACAGGAAATTTGAAAAAAAGAAAAAAAAATTTTTTGGCCACTTTCACTCCACCCTAATATGTAGGCAGTATGCCATCCAAATTACAAAAATAAAAGCGTCTTTTTCGTTCCTGTGTATCTAAAAACCCTTTAACGTAGATGATATTGTCAAGCATTGAATGCCGAAGGTCAGCGAGGGTCCCAACAATACGGTTGTTCCGCGCCCGGAAAAATCATGAAGATGCTTCCTTCCTGAGCCGCGGAATTTCGGGTTATCTCGCAGCCGTTTGCGACAGGACTATACTGTAAGCCTGTATATGACCACCTGTACCATTAGCAGGGGTTTAGAGTTACTCGGTCAGGACGGCGTAAAAGATTCGTATGGAGCAAGGGTGGTCAACCGATCGGAGGAAATTTCTAGCGAGTAGAGAGGTCAGAGTGGTCACGAGTAATCTGAGTGCTTAGTGCTTCAATTGCTAATTAATGTGAAATTGTATTGAAACTGAGACACAAAGAGTTTGCACAACTACCGCGGTCGACACGTGTATAGACAAATCCGCGTTAATTAGCAAACGACGCTCAGTAGAGTGGACACGAGTAGACAAAGTAGAGCGATCAGTAGAGCGGTCACGAGTAGATAGAGTAGAGTGATCAGCAGAGTACTCAATCTACTCGTGGTCACGATCATTGTAATTGTAACGAAACCAAATCATCGAAGTAACTAATACCATTTGAAAAAATGACGTGATTAATTCCAGCTAAGTAAAATTGCTATTTATCCTCGACATAAAAAAAGTCCCGCTCTAATCAAACGCGAAAGAAAAAGACGACAAATGCTTTTTAAGCCGGGGATAAAAGCCAGTATGCTAGGCCCTTGGTGTCTTTAAATAATGCCCCTCATCGATTAGATTGCTAAGGGCGCGAACAGCCGCCGTACTCTTCCTTTGTGTCGTCCAATTGGAATGCAAATGCTAATAATCCCTTTCAGGCTGACGCCTCCATAGAGCCTGCATGATGTCGAGGGTTGTCAGGACATTGGAAAAGGTTTAAATATTAAAATTACTTTCTACAATATAGTCAGCAGATAGCCTTTACCTGTCACTGTTTAACTAGAGATGCCAGAAAATGGAAGATAAGTCGGCTGGAGACATTAAATGGTGTATTACATGAAGTACGACAAACTTAAGAACTAAGTTAAATGGTCAGCTACTTCCTTAGACGCCTCTTACGAAATCCACGGAATTTATTATTCTATCCCGACGCAGGATAACTAAGAATTATATTATACTGGTTTTCGGCCCGCGGCTTCGCCCGCGTGGAATTCGGTTATATTAAATGATAAATGATAAATGATAAATTTATTTGTCAAACATAGGTACAACAAAAGATCTTAAAATACAAGAAACAACTCTATGTTTTGCCGTTAGGCGTACAAATGTTTCACAGATATTTTTTTTTTATATTTTGCTTATTTACATAATTAACAATTGATGATTTAATTTATAATTAAATAATTGACAATTTTGGTAATCATGCAACAATAATATTGCGGTATAAACCAAGATAAATTTACACGTTTATATTCGTTTGCAATATTTTACCGTGTTTTAAACGACACAGCGCCATCTCCAATCCATCCATCAAGCAAATTATATTTTTGTTTTCCCTCGGGAATATAATTTTTTTCCGGCATAAAAAGTATTCTATTATTTAATCCGGACTTCTAACTCTACGTCTGCAAAATTTCAAAGCAATCAGTTCAGTAGTTACAGCGTGAAAGCCGAACAAACAAACAAAGAAACAATTTCACTTTCCGATTTACAATATTAAGTAAGGATTTTTTTTTAATGAAAAGTGTGTTAGTTCCTCTTCCTTTGCTTATCATATAACTCGACACCGACTGAAACGATTTGGACGATTTCGGGTATGTTTCCCGTAAAAAGACGACCCTGTCGAATGAGTTACGTACGAGGCTAATGGAGGCGACGTGTGCATTTACATATGAATGCTAAGAAAGAAGCCGTACTGAATAAAAAGATCCCTAGGGATGCCGTGTCATATGCAAAAAAGGACAAACTAAACAAATATTTGATACAAAATAACTTTCTAGTAAGGTAAAAGTACCAATGCTCGACGCCTCAACGCCCAGTAGATGATACCCATCTGTCACCTGTCTTACTATGATATAAGGTTGCAAGTGTAAGTATTGGCTCATAAGTGTCGAGCACAGGGACGTTTACCTTAGGTTGTATAAACTATGGGTAAAACTTTAAATTTAGTACATCACGCCTGTATTCCCAAATAGGGGTAGGCAGAGCACACGTAACGCTCCATGGACACAGCCACGGCTATTTCACGTTTCATGGCTACTTCTAGCATATTTTTTAGGTTTTGAGTTGACAGGAATAAGTGACAGTCAGCTAGTTTGACTGTCGCCTAAAATATTCCTTAACGCTCCTTAAAGGCCTCTAACGGCATCCACGAAAGAAATGGAGAGGTTTTATTCTAAATCCGACACCACATACATGGAAAATTACTATACGATAGGCTAGCAACCTGTCACTATTATATCTGCCAACTCAAAACCGAAACAATATGCTAGAAGTGGCCACGGAACGCGAAATAGTCATGGTTTTGTCTATGTCGTGTTTCGTGTGATCTGCCTACCTCATTTGGGAATACAGGCGTGATGTACCATCGAACCAATTGATTCCTGACCCACCATAGAACCTATTCACAGTGAACGTCATAGTGACATTACATTGCCTGACAAAGGAAATGTTCATGACGTTTATTGTGACAACGTTCTGGGGTGGGTCAGGAATCAGTTGGTTCGATAGTAACTTAGTCGTGTAATACTAATCCAATAGCTGACATCTAGTCGGTCACATCGGTCATTGATTATGATTACACGTCTAAATTGCGAACAGTGGCAACGTGGCAAGTGGTTCAACAATCCCGGTTCGCGACTGTATGTATGTGTGAAACTCGTTCTTCCATAGCCAGCCCTGACTGAAACATGGATAAGCGACATCCCTATGCAAAGGGCTTAAGAATTTCAGTAGAGAATTATAGATTTCCTCAGATCCGACCCGTCAAACATGCGCCTTGACATGACAAATACAACCTCCCCTACCAAACGACGCGTGGGATTTAAAAACCGGTCAAGTGAGTACCGGACTATTGCGTTAAAGGTTCCATATTAGAGTGAAATAATGGTATCTGTAAGGCGTCGATCTAATGGAAAGCGATAGATCGCAAAAAATATCGGATACATATTTTTTCTCTTATTTGACAAACAAGAAATGACGACGATACACTGTTCTGAAGTTTCGAGTGACGTCACCAAGTTGTACAATTTTAACCACGTCGTGACGTCACAAGCCCCTACTTCAGAAGTTGGATGATCTATCTACACCTTTGTCGATGTTTAATTATTTGAAAAATCAAAAAACACGTGTCTCATACTTTTCTATAATCTAACTAACGAACTAATTAGAATGATGTATACCTATACTGGCGCACAAGCATATTTTCTCTTGTTCCGCACCATTTGTGAATATTTTGTTAATGTCTTCGCCATGTTCAACGGTTCTCTCTTTAACAGTCTCAGTAATTAAGATTCCTTTCTGCCTCACAAACTTTGGCCGTAAGAAATGTGACCACGCCACGAACTTGCCACACCAACACCCGGAGGCTGTGACAGAAGCTATAGCGACATGGTCTGGCATTTAACCTTTGGAAGCGGAACCCAAAAAAACATTTGGTCCCCTCTTTTCTAAATGGAAAGTATGGGATGGAACACAAGGATTGCCCTTGTTCAAGTAAAATGGTTACGCTTTTAAAACAAGCTTATCAAAAAGGTAGCTCGTTTTTTGGCGTCATTTGCGAGGGAAACGGTATACGTTAACCCTTCCTGTCATTACCGAGCATCTGAGATTCCATATAATTTAGACGCCTATCGGAGTGAGCGGCAATGGGAAGTATACAACCTGAAATGGGGTTGAGCTTGTGACTGTTTACTGTGTATTTTGCAAGGGTTGTTAGCCGATTGTGTTATGGGTTTCGTAGGGCATCTGATGGGTTTGACTTATTTCATTTAGACCTCATTTGGAAACGCGTGGCTTCGAGCGTCGCGTGAAGAGGCGCGAACCGCATTAGATTCAAACTTATGGCGTTATATGAGAGCGTTTAAGCGGTACGCATTGCCAGACGGCAAGCAAGGCTTACTCTTTGAAAATGTTCTGCAAAATTCATACAAAATTACATCATTGTTATAGAAAACCTAATTAAGACTTTCTTATTTTCTCGGGCTAAAAGAGTTTTCAACCGCTAGGCAAAGCCCCATTCTTGCATTCTATACGCCATTCATCTCTACCTCAGGCATGGTCCTGTCAATCTGCTTTAAATGTATCCAAGTCATCTCGCTTCATTTTTGGTCTACGTAGCTTTTGGCAGTGACCCAATTAAGACCGGATAGCCCAGCGGTTAAAAAACCTGACTGTGAAGCTTAAGGTCCCGGGTTCGATCCCCGGTCGGGGCAGATGTTTGTATGATGAATATGAATGTTTGCTTTCGAGTCTTGGATGTTTATCTATTTATAAGTAAGTTTATCCGTTGTCTAGTACTCATAACACAGGCATTAAATTGCCTACTTTGGGACTAGGTGATTGGTGTAAAAATTGTCCAGTGATGATTTTAATAAAAAGACCTAGAGCCATGGATGCATACATATATCACGCCTGTATTCCCAAATGGGGCAGGCAAAGCACACGAAACGTTGCATAGCCAAAAGCGTGATCATTTGATTTTTCATAGCCACTATTAACTTATTGTTAGACTTAAATATACCTAGATGAAAGTGACAGGTTGCTAGCCTATTGCCTGAACCATGCTTTTAGCCTATGACCTTAGTCGAATCTGACATCCACTAACATACGTCGAAGTGGCCACGAAACGTAAAATAGTCAAGGTTTAGTCTGTGAATCTTTTCGTGTCCTCTGCGTACCCCTTTTGGGAATGCAAGCGTGTTATGAGTGTATATGAGTGTGTTATTCTAAACCCGACACCATACTAAGAGTGTACAACATAAATTTATGTATATTTTAATTAATGAACCGCCCTTTAAATTCTCGGAAAGATCAAGGAACAACAAATACTTAGCGCTTATAAGGACGGCAAATAGGGACATAGGATGGAAATATCCCCAATAAGTGAGGTTAAGGGCGGATTTACCCTTAAAGGGTGAGTCGGGAACGTTCTGCCAAATTACGATGCGAAATGAAAAAGAACGAATAAGATTGGTGCGAGAAATTCAGCGTTTCTTGTGAATTGTCAATGGCTTCGGAAAAATCTTCGGTAATTTTACCTATATTACGAAGTCCTATGCTATAGGTTGTTAAATCAAAAACAGATTTTTATTTATATACACCTAAGTAAACCATTAGCTCTTAGAAACATCTGTTTGAGTCTATTCTCTCCAAGTGTCCAAACCAACGCAACATGTCGTTCTCTATCCTTGTTACAATACTTACAATATCCTCTTTCAGACCACACTTCTCTCTAATCACGCTATTACGCACCCTATCAGTAAGTTTACCACTCATGCTTCCCAAAGAACGCATCTCAAAATATAGTAATGGCGGTAAATTTAATCGAGAATGATATAATAATGTAACTAACTGTCTCACGTTTCGTATATTGCGCTTAGAGATAAATTTACGATGTTTATTTTATATTTTATGGAACAATAAAATGTAGTTCAAAGAAAATATTATGATCATGAATTTTGTTTGGTAGGATATTTAGTTTCGGCCGTTTGACGTTCGTTTTAGAGTTAGGTCTGTTGGTTTCAGGATTTTTACGTGTCTATTTGTGTGTGTTTGTCAGTGGCAGCGTAACGATTAAACGGACAAACTGAGTTGGACAGTAGTGTATTGTTGGAGTTCCATTTGGATGTGCAAACATGGTGGGAGTGTACTACATATACCCTCACGGGCTCTTGTTCGGCTTTCGATGTAGGTATACCTACTAAAGTGTAATAACGGCAAAAAGGATAATTATACTTTTTTAGTTATTTATGTGACTGTCTCATATTAAATATATTAATATGCGAGTGTAGTTTGTGAAATAAACCCGAAGGGCGAACTCCATCAAGAATTACAAGCGTTTTGATGCCTAATTATGAACAGTCCCATACATAAATTTATCTGCATTCATTTCAATTGTTTGGCTATTTTTGAAAAAAAAACGCGGTAAGGCGCGAGTGATATCGCGCGCCAGATAGGTCTATACCAGTCACTGTTTAACTAGACCCTTCATAGAATGATAGGTATTCTAAATCGCGCACTTGTCGTCTCGAGAATTTAGCGAAAACGTCGGCGATATTCCGAGAATTTGGTGTTTTTGGTCTGCTAAACGTACTTAACGTTGTAAAAAATAACCATTTTTTTTTGCTATAATTTATTTTGATTATTGGTAACTTTTGTTTATAATTAATTTATTTATTTTGTAATTATTAAACTAAAAAAAAAAGACGTGTAAAAGTGCTCTTAGGAGCCTATTTGCATAAATAAAGTTTTGAATTTTGAATTTTTGAATTTTGAATTTAACAGCAATGAAGACTCAAGGGGGGCTTCACATTTCCCTTCCGACATACCGACACGCAATTTTTTAGCGGAAGGGCGTAGTATGAGGAAATTACGAACGTTTAAACGGCTATTTCACTCCTTGATAGCAGTTTAAACGCTATAAATATTGCTGGCAAATAGCCCCTCGCATGTAACTGGTGCATTATCAAGGGGGCCATTTATCAATGGTAAGTGGGTGATAATGATAAAGTTGGAGGCAGAAGATTCTTTAGCGGTAACATACAGGGTCCTTTTGAATCACCACCATACAGAGCTTGAGCTACCTGCCAGTTCAAAACCTAAAAAATATGCTAGAAGTGGGCACAAAACGCTAGACTACTTCAAGTCCTGGTTTTGTTTATGTAGCGTTTCGTGTGATCTGCCTACCTCATTTGGGAATACAGGCGTGATGTACCATCGAACCAATTGATTACTGACCCACCATAGAACCTATTCATAGTGAACGTCATAGTGACATTGCATTGATTGACAAAGGAAGTGTTTATGAAGTTTATTGTGACAACGTTCTGCGGTGGGTCAGGAATCAGTTGGTTCGATAGTACGTATGTACAAAAAATAGACTTTGAATTTTAAGACCATTTTTCAAAACCGCTTACGCTTTTTGGAACCGACTAAACCTGTCTAAAACTCTAAATAGTTTCCCTTCTACTCATTTTAAGTAGCCAACGCGCTCTAGACAATATATCTCCAGATATAGTGTAGTATAGTGAGATATTTTACGAGACAAGCATAGCTCCGCGGATAACTCTTTCCCAATATCAAATCCCGCGGTCAAGTTCGGATTCCCCGATAAAGAAGTTATTTGCTCTGAGGCCAATCAAACGGCCCCTACGCCTTTATTAAGTCCTTAGCGACTCGCTTTGAAGTATCAGGAGGGTATAAAAGCGATATGAATGAATAGAAACAGATCTTTTTTGGGATTCGGTGAACATCGGTTCACATGTAAGCTGTATAATATGGAGTATCAACAATCGCAGCTAGTTTTAGTATAAACTTAACGGTAAAATATCGCATTCCCGTGAGGTGTGAAGTTAGGAAAACACCTATAGGTACATTTCTTTCGTGGATGTCGTATGGTTAGGTCATGGTATGCTTTAGGCCAGTGGTCGGCAACCTTTTAGCAGACAAGGGCCATAAATCGGCGAAATGGTGTAATGACGGGCCACACTTGCGTATGCTTTTGATAGTATAGGATTACAGGTATTACGCATAGTATTCAAAATTCAAGGTTCGCGGGCCACAAAGAGGCTAGTCGCGAGCCGCATGTGGCCCACGGGCAACGGGTTGCCAACCCCTGTTTTAGGCAATAGAGTGGCAACCTGTCACTATTGAAAATTATGCTGAAAGTGGCTGTAAAACGTGAAATTTTGCCTTTGGGGCATACACAACAGTGTAGGCTCTGCCTACCCCATTTGGGAATAGTTACAGGCGTTAAATTAATTTGACGTGTATACCTGGGTCATTGTCATAACCCTAAAAAAACATGTCCATTTGTAATATATAAGACATTTTTAATAATTGCATTTAATTTACATCATAACTATAAAGTACAGGAAACGTACTAGACTATACTATATCATATTTTCTATAAATGTATTTATTTGTTTTGTTTATCACCACAAATGTAACTGAAAGTCCACTTCGGTGGACTGTCCGGGTTCTACCTGTTAATAGAATGTGGCTTTAAAAAAATACACCTTTTTTATTATTGTACAAAAATGCCATTTTTCCCTAATCTATGTATGATTTCCATTTAACATTAATAGGATTTAAAAAATTAGATGGAAATAAAACACATTTTTTGCATCATTGAATCTTGTCACAACATTTTTTGTCTTTTTGGTGGACATTACTTTAAATTCTAGAAAAATTAGGGAAATGTCAAATGAATAGACCGGGACATATAATTTAACTCATTCGCTATCGTACTATCCCTGTTAGCATCCATTTTGCCGTGACTTGTGCGCAGCAGACGATATTGTTGTGTGTAACAAGAATATTTGGTGGTGTCAATGTTGAATTGTCTTTCCGGTTACTGCTGTATTTTGTAAGTACATCGCTATAAATCCACCAAACGTTTTTAATAATTAGTTAAGCAATCAAACATTGTAAATTATGCCTTGCCTTTTGAATAATCCTTTAAATGGCTGGTGTTGTGAATGATATTGCGGAAAAAGTCCATTCGTTGGACGTCTTTTTGGTGGACTTTTTGTACACCCAAACGATAAATGACTGTATTTTGATTGATTCTTGAACTTTGGTTTAATTTTTTATTATAACTTTAAAAACTAGCTTCTGATTCCTTTTTTGTTTTATCCGTAAATGACTAGTGACTGAATAGTGAATGTTTAAACGTAAATTCTGTGAAGGTAAAAAAACTGTAGAAGATTTAACAAAAACATACAAAATAAGCTTTGGAGGAAAAATGGAATGATGCACGACGATGCAGAAAAAAAAACAATATAAAAGAAGAAACTTAAAAGTACATCGCACGCAAAATACCGCCTTCGATTCCAGTTATTTTAGTACCATGAAATGGGTGAACGTATTGCAGTGAAAAACAGAAGAATGTTGAAAGCAAAGAAACTTACTTACTTAGAAAGATGTTGATGACTTCAGAATGCAGCAACCATTAAAAATTAGTGAGTGCAGTCTGTTTGTTGATTGAAAAAAATGTTCATAAAAGTATACAATTTTTGGACGTATATTCTGAAAGTTCGGATACGTCAACGTTAAAACCAGAAAGAGCCACCAAACCCCCACTTTCATACATGCTTCTTGAAGACTTGAAGGCTTCCTAGTCTTCGGAGGACGAATGCATATTTGGTCCACCGTAAAGAATTGTCATTTCGGTAGACAGACACAAAATATTTTTTATATACTTTTTGAATGTATTTATGTGTCTGATTGTTCATGATTTTGAGAATATATCATGAACGTTATTTTTGTTTTAGATGTTTACCGCTTTTTGTTTTGTTTATTTATTATTAATTAACATAATTAGTCCACTCGGTGGACATATTAGTCTTTCCGGTGGAATCGAAATATCGTTATTTCGTTTTATATCGTTTTTTTTCGAATAATTGATCTCTGAATGATACTCAGTTCTATTGCAAGTTAGAGTAAGAGTCGTAATATACCTTTGATTTTCATAAATCACGTGTTTCATTTTTTGGCGAAAAAAATTGCCAGGCTTGACAATGACCCACCTAAGCACAAACTAGGGCGCACTTGATGTATCAATCTCCCAAGAAATGTGATTGAAATAGTGTTAGAACAATGACGACGATACAAACGCACGAATATCAACCATCAATGATCGACTCACATTTTTCTCCGTAACCGAATGGCATCGCAGAGCGTCCGATGGTCAAGTTCAAGGCGAGGCCGGCGTTCCGGAGGTCCGACGTGCCTTCGTACAATGAAGGATCGCCAAGGTTCGGTGGAGACGTGCGGATTTTGCGAAGGAACTGCCGAGTGCGTCGGATGTTCAGCATAGCGGGGTTACATACATAAGTAAAGTAAAAAACTCTTACTAAAAGTAAAGAATACAGAGAAGTGAACATTAAACTTCCGTGAGACTCACTCATGTTGAAAATTTTTCGGATAACTCACTAAACTAACTATAAACTCGATTTATTAAACGTGAGTTATCCGATTGAGTGAAGTGAGTATTCCCTGTGTGGTGCCGGGTTAGAATAGCACCTCCCCCTTTCTTCCCGTGGGTGTCGTAAGAGTCGACTCTGGGATAGGGTAGTGTATTGTGGGCGATGGGCTAGCAACCTGTCACTACATTATCACGTTGAACCATCTGGTAACCCTGAAATTGCTAAACGTGGCACTGGATTTTCGGATTCATGTGCTCTGCCTACCCCTCTTGGGAATACAGGCGTGAGAATATGTATGTATGTATGTATGTATGAGTTATCCGAAAATTTTTCAATTTGAATACAGACAAGTCGCAAATAAAAAATACAAAGTACAAAGGCGGACTTATACCAAAAGCGATCTCTGCCAGCCAACCTTTGAGTAGTAGCGGGAGCAGCGCTGTATTTAATTCTCAAATGGATTAGGTTCCATACGAAAGCTAATATAGACAAAGCCATGACCAGTTTACGTTCCAGCATACATTTTTGGTCTGAAGTCAGATAATCCGTACTTCCATACTAAAATATGTAAATTAGAAAATGTGTTTGTTTATTTGTCTGTCCGTCTTTCACGGCTAAATGGGCCGACGTATCGACGTGATATTTTAGGTGAAGATAGTTTCTCTAAAATGAAGGGTGGTAGCTTGTATGGAACATTCCACAATTTTCAATGTAGAAAGCTATAAATTAAAATGCGGACTATTTGTGACTAACAAAAAAGTCCTACATATTTTTTACTGTGAGATCTCTTCTGTGTTACGACGAATATGACGCGAGTGAAGCCGCGGGCAAGAGCTAGTAAAGGAATAATTAAAGACAGATTGCTAGCCTGTCGTCTAACATATATCATAACCCCATTTCCTCGAGACTTATAGGTACCATCGAACCAATGGATTCCTGACCCACCATAGAACCTATTCACAGTGAACGTCATAGTGACATTGCGTTGCTTGACAAAGGAAATGTTTATGACGTTTATTGTGACAACGTTCTGCGGTGGGTCAGGAATAAGTTGGTTCGATAGTACGAGAACTACGGAAGAAACAGAAAAGTGTCATTATAACCCGACAACATACGAGTATAGTATACCCGAGATGGTTCTTTCTGTAGTCTTACTAAAGGGTTTTATAATAAAACGGCAGACTTTTAATAGACTGCCACTCCCGGTAAATTATTATCACAAAAGGCATTACAACTTAGACTTCTTCAACTTTACGACGCTCGCTTCCCGTTTAGTATTGTCATTAATGTTCCTTGCGGAAAAATCTTCTTCGAAGGCAATGAAATTTAAAACTTCATACGACTTTTAAAATACGATTGAATAAAATGAATTGATCATGTTTAACTGATGTTTTTTAGTTTTAACAATTTGATCAATTACTACGGACAACGCAAAATTTTAAGTAAACATAAACATGAAGACTAGTAAAATCGACTGAATGAACGACAATGTTTCACATTTTAATAAGTTATATCACTATTTTCCCAAATATTTGAAGTTCCCAATCCGCACTGGGCCCCCGTGGTAACTATAGCCCAAGCCCTCTCATACTGAGAGGAGGCCTGTGTCCTGCAGTGGGACGTATATAGGCTGATGATGATGATATCACTATTTTAACACGATTTTATTTAATTTCACTTTTGTTGCAAGGAAGATTTGACCCACTTCCAATAGACCGATTGAGTTGAAACTTGGTATACTTACGTAACTTAGATGACAATACAATATTCCGGTAGTGGACTTCTGGTGGCCTAGCCGGGACTGTCTCCGATGGAGGGAACTCTTCAACGGTTGGTGTGATTGACTTGAAATCTGGTGCACATAATCTAGGGTGGATGACAATGAAGATGAAGTACAGTTGGCCAAAAGTACAGTCGGCAAAAAAAGCTAGTATCGAAAATGAATTTTTTGTTGGTAAGGTATTCCAAGTTGGACCACGTTTTACCTATAAATACGATTTTTTAGGCTTAAAAATGATAAATCGCCAGGCCTCACGCCCTGACGTAGCGCGTTGCTCCAGATGATGGGTCATGAATTGGCCCGAAACATGTCGAGCTAATCTCAATGAGATGTAAGTATATCCGCTTTATTTTACCAAGTCGTATGACGTTTCGACCTCCGATTATTGTTCACTTTAGATAAGTCGTAGATAGGTAAAGTAAATGTACCAATGCTCGCCGCCTCAACGCCCAGTAGATGACACCCATCTGTCACCTATTTTACTATGACATAAGGTTGCAAGTGCCGTGTATTGGGTCAGTGTCGAGCGTTGATACATTTACCTTATGTACTTTTCCCCAGCCCGGGCAACTTTCGCCGTCGGATGTCACAAATTGCCACAATACCTCATTAAGGTGAATTTCAGGCTTAAGCTATAAATCTCCTCACCTATACCTATAACTCTAATTTTTTTCACTTAAGACTAGTCGCTGATACGTATGTACCATCGCGAACAGGGATTGTTGAGCCACTTACCTATGTTTGTAACTTGGTCGTGTAATACTAATCCAATAGATAACATCTGTCAGTGACATTGGCCATTGACTACACGTCTAAATTACGAACAGTGGCAAGTGGCTCAACAATCCCTGTTCGTAACTGTACTTGTACCCAGCCACTGTTGCTCAGCCCGGGCAACTTTCGCGTTGGACGCCACAAATTGCCGCGATACCTTATTAAGCTGAATTCCAGGCTTAAGCGATAAATCGCCTCACGCTCCTTGGTGAAGGCAGTCACGTAATTCACCTGCCCACCATAAATCAAGCGGAGTAATCGATTGGACGGCGATTCATCATTTACCGATTGGGAGTAAATAGTCGATAGATAAATATTTTGAACGTTCGCTCGTTCGTAAGTAAGTAAAATACACAAAAAAAGAGTACAGATACATAGATTTTCTCACGCCTGTATTCCCAAGAGGGGTAGGCAGAGCACGTGAATTCAAAAATCCAGTGCCACGTTTAACAATTTCAGGGTAATCAGATGATATTGCGGTGACAGGTTGCTAGCCCATCGCCCACAATACACTAACCCTTTCCCACAGAGTACAGATAGGTTGCAAATAAAAGTACAATGGCAGACTTATCCCAAAAGGGATCTCTGTCAGCCCTTTAAGTAGTAGAAGAGCTGCAATTTAGGTAGCAACAAATAGAAAGCTTCATTATTTACAAATTATTAAAAATAAGAAAAACTGCGTTTGCCGTGTGGTGTCGGGATAAAATTACACCTCTAGGGAAATGATTAGGTATGCTTTAGGCGACAGGCTAGCAACTTGTCACTATTTTACCTCTTCCATCCGTTTGCAAACTGAAGCAGCACATCACATTGTTTTTAACCGTCAACGACAAACACAGCGGCTGTCAAAATTTATTCTAACTTTTATCAAAACAACTTACCACCAAAACAAAACGTAGACAAGATAAAGCGGCCAAAGATCGGCCGTTTGTCAACAGCCACGCCTGAAAGTTTGGGCACCGCTGGAATTAGTTCTACCGCCGTTTGAACATGTGCGCGAACTATTTACGAACGTGATTTATCGCCATTTGTAGATAGGGGTAAATAGGATTGAGGCGCGGCAGCTAAATTGTGCTAAGAGTGGCCGGGTTAGGTGTTATCGGATCAGCTGGTGCCTGACCATAGAACCTATTTACAGCAGCAGTACTCTACCTTTTTCCTATACGAGCCACAAACACTTTTAAGTCATGAAGTCATGATGCCACTGGCCGCAGGCAAAAACAATTTAAAGTCAGCAGCAAGTTTTAAGTTAGTAGGTACAAATAGAAACTGGATGTTTGTCTAATGCATACTTGAACCTACGCCTTTTACACATCTACGGAAAAAACGGAGAGGTGTTATTCTAAAACCGATACCACTTCGCTTTACAACTGCGTGAGAACGTTCACCGTCTTTAAAGAAAAATGACCAGCGTTATTATTTTACATTTATTATGTAAAAAAATGTATTTTCCAGCATACCTCGCACCTTGCTAACTCCCGCCGCCTGTACCGCCGATACTGATTACAGCGCAAACAAAGCCGACTGTACTTGGGTGAATATTTTCAAATGTACATATTACGCGGCCTTCAGTAAAGAACTATCTAAAACGGTCTAAATTGCTCTAACGATA
>BHDV01071509.1:175845-186938 GCA_005406045.1 Adoxophyes honmai
TTTATTATGCAACATAAAAGTACAAGTTACAACCAAAACTGCTAATAATATTAGCTTGTACTTTGTTATGCAATAGGCCCCTGTTTATGCTTTTTGAGCTAACTTTCTATCTTATTGTCTAAGCGTAATATCACATTTGATTAAAAGGACTAACTATAAGGGATTTTGTGATAAAACACGTTAACTTAAAAAAAACGCAATAAAGGCGGTCTTTTTGATTAAAAGTTACGGTGCTTAAATCGAGTATAGTACGACACGTTTCTATTCGTGGGAACACAGAAGCAGCCGAGACAGCTCTTAGATGAAAGTCTGCTAGCCTGAAACATGTCGACCTAAACTCGATTCTAGACGTAAGTTATTCATACTTTAATTTTATGTGCAAAAGCTACGGTACCACATAAAGACGCAGTCAACCACACAACCGCCTTTCCCGGCGGTGGCTAAACATCAATACCCGTAACCTTCGTTTTTGAATACAATACACGAGCATCCTTGAATTCCTTCGGGAGGTATTATATTGTATTCATGCGATTCGGAGCAGCTGATATCCGATTCTTTTTTTTCGTAAAATTTCTACGGATCCATAGCGCCAGGGGAGTAATATATCTTTCAGGATTCAGTCTGTTTAATATACTATTCATTTCAATACAGCCGCCTACGTTTCGGGAGGGAAGCGCCGCTTTAGTCTCGGCCTGGTAAAGTTTGTTCAAAATATTGGTGGGTTTTCGCGTGAAGAATTCTGTGTTCTTTTATTTGCTCGTCTATCTTGCTCTGGTTTAAGCCGTTTTTGCTTAGAACATATACATAGGGTGAAACTACAGCTATATTTTTCAATCACCACTACATAAAACAAAGTCACTTCCCGCTGTCTGTTCCTATGTTTCAGATCTTTAAAGCTACGCAATGGATTTTGATGCTTTCTTTGTAGATAGAGAGATTTAAGGGGAAGATTTACGTGTATAAAAGGTGCATTGTAAAGTAGGGAAGCGTTGATAATTTCAGAGGTTTCTTACGTGATTTCGAAACTCGTCACTATTTTTAAATCTATGATTATGGATCTACTTTTATAAACTTTCAAGTGTCTATTTTAAGCACTACTGGTGTACAAATCTCACTCGACTAGATATTAAAAAAAAATAACAAAGACTATTGCATTTGTTTAGTTCTGAATTATTCTACGCCCGCACTGCAAAAATAACAAATGGAGAGATCGAGTAAACGAATAAAAACGAAATTGCATTGATAGTTATTTTTTTTAAACGCGGCCGCCGGACCGCGGAAAGTGAATTCATGCATTGGCGGCCATTATGTTGACACAGCAATCGTTAAAATGAATCGACGAAATGTTGCGAACACACGGAAGGGTATTTGTTTATTGCCGGTTTTATGTGGTGATTAATTCAGAGGTGTCACTCTAATACGTAACGATGCGATATACTTAATAAGTGCTTGAGCTTGATGATATTAATTACAAGATCAGTCATCTAAATTATTCATATGTACAGTCAAAGAATTTGATATCTGCGCCACTTTGTACCTTTTCACAAAAAATGTCACTATGATTAGTAAGCAAAGCTATATGAAACTAATTATGAAAAGGTTCAAAGTGGCACAGGTATCAATTTCCTTGACTGTACCCATTGTGCTATTACTACTACGATGATGTGATGATGAATAGTGGTAGTA
This sequence comes from Adoxophyes honmai, assembly GCA_005406045.1. Taxonomy (NCBI): domain Eukaryota; kingdom Metazoa; phylum Arthropoda; class Insecta; order Lepidoptera; family Tortricidae; genus Adoxophyes; species Adoxophyes honmai. Next base: position 177,532 of record BHDV01071509.1, read on the forward strand.
ATAATAGTAAGTAGTAGTAGTTAATAGCTCAAGGTACTTACTTCACGCCTGTACTCCCCAAATGGGGTAGGCAGAGCACATGAAGTTCACGGTACGCAGCCACTTCTGGCATATTTTTTAGGTTTTACGTTCCAACTAAATTATTAACTAACCATTCCTTTGACAACTAATAACTGCGATATTGTAAAAGCTTGGATAAGCCTGCTTTTCGAGAAAAGCACACCTCAATGTCAGTCGCAACCTTTTTTTCCTGAGTGGTGTCGGGATAGAATAACACTTCTCCATTTCTTCCGTGGATGTCGTAAGAGGCGACTAAGGAAACAGGTTTAGGTATGCTTTAGGCGACATGCTAGCCACTGGTCACTATTATACTACCTCTTTCATTTGTTTTCAAACCTAAAATTATGCTAGAAGTAGCGAAGAAGCGTGTAATAGTCATAATCATGGTTTTGACTATGTCTCGTTTCGTATGTTCTGCCTACCCCATTTGGGAACACAGGCGTGATTGTACGTATGTATGCAACCTTTTATTCATTCACTCAATCCACTGATCAAAACACTCAATACCATTCAGCCGCACACTCTTCTCTGATTGGTTGCAAACATGGCCGCTGCTCGCCCCGCAGCTTACCTATTACTATAATGACTTAAGGGCAATTGGCGTTGATTTCTTTATCGCAACAATAAAATCTAATACAGTATTTACTCAGGGTTGGGTCCTAAGAGACGGTACAAGACTTGTCCATTACGCTGGCCGTTATGGCAGGAAACCCGATATATGTAACCCGATGATGTTGCTACAACGCAGGGTAAAGAATGAAATACATTTTTGCAGTAGGCATTGTGTAATGTAGCTTATAACGGCATCTAGGACAAATAAGCTATGAAAACTTACAAAAGTCTTAGAATTATTTTTTGTTAATTATCGTAGCCCTTATTACCAAATGGTGTGGGCAAAGCACACAATACTACGACAAAATCTGACTGTTTAACTTCTAGCATCATTATTAGGTTCGAAGCTAAGAATTATTATAGTGACAGGTTGCTAGCCAAAAATATACCTTAACCTATGTCCTTAATCACCTCTTTCGTCAATGTTCCATGTTTCCATCTGGGACTACGGACGTGACGTATGTGTTTGTTTTTTTTTTTTTCAATATTTGCACTGTTTTTTATACTACTACTACTGTACAATAATTATGTTGCTTGAATTTCCGAGCTTGTGTTTGCAAAAGTAAATCCATGTATCAATCCTAAATTGATATAACGATGATGAGAATCACATAACTGACTCGTAACCATAACATCTACAAACACTTATCGCGCCATATAATTCTGCGCCGTTTTATGAGTACAAAGGATTACTTGAAGCTGTAACAATAGATAAAGTAAATCGAGACCCGAAGTTTTCCGAGGTCGGCCGAACGCAACACGAGATCCTTTCGTAGATACGACTACAAGTATTAAACTTTCACTGGAACAATATTTGGACACCTCTTGAACTGTACATACTCACGTTTTCACGAAATTATGGCCTCCAGAAACTCAAAAATAACTAGTTACGTATACTGAAATTTGTAAACTGGAGCGTCACTGCTCATACATTTAGATTGAAGTTGGCACACGAAGGGACTAGTCACCAACTAATTAATAAACTGATAGATAGATAGATTCATTTATTTCATTTTCATGTCAGATACAAGTAATTCACAAAACGATCGTCAAATTGTAAACAATAATAAAAAAAATAGCACAATAGTAATAATAAATAGAAATGTCTGAATTCAATACAATTAAAAAAAAATGTTTAAAATACGAAAATATCTATGTCAGAATAAAATCATATCACATAATGTGAAATATGTCCAAGTCATAAAAAGATATGAAAAAGCAATGATAATAATAATAGATCAAACAAAACAAAACAATAATCAAAACAAAAAGAAAGGTAAGTACTAAAATTATGTCACACAAAATTCACAAAAGGATCGTCAAAATGTAAATACCTAATAATAACAAGAAACTAGGGGTCCTTGCAAAAAATAACAACTTTTTGGTTACTTTAAGTAATCTTTTACAGATAACGAGATTATTAGATAACGAGAGACGTCGCGTGCCGGTCGCCACGATAATAGTAACCCAAGTCTAAACACCACACGGTAGTTTGGTTTAGTTTTATAAGGGTTGCCTTTAGAGGTACGGAACCCTAAAAAATCTCTTTACAAATTAAACTTACACGATCCTAAATAAACGGTGCGCCGGCTGTATTACATAAAAGTTCAGCGAAAGCTCGGTTTTGTAGCTTTTTTGCCAGAGCTTTGCGTCTGGCAAGCTTAATTATGGATGTAAATATCAGTGTAGCTTAGTGGCGAGGTTGCTAGTCTAGTTGTTGCTTGTTTTCTAGTTGTTTTGTGTTAGTAACCAGACTCGGCTAATATTTCAGGATTAGCTGGGAAAATGTATTTTTGAGTTTATGTTGATCTTCATCTATTTTTCCTTACCCTTTCCGTGTGGTGTCAGGTTAGGAAAAACACCTCTAGAATAATCCACACGTATCGTTTTGATAAAAAAAAGTATTATCATTTTTTTTACAGTTGTGTGTGCTTACCAAGTTTCAACAGTATAGTTCTAATAGTTTCGGGAAAAAGTGGTTGTAACATACGGACGGGCCGATAGACTGCAAATCCATAGTTTCCATTTTTGTCGTTTGGCCACGGGACCCTAAAAAACTTCTACGAGTAGGGCTAAAACACAAGCATGGCGCAAAATTCAATTGACAACCGTTTTCAGTATTCCCACCGCGCGTAAACGTATTTTCCAAAATCGCCGAAATATAGTAAAACCTCTTTACCTCGTCAAAGCAAACGATTGAACTCGGATAAGAGTTTTGAAGCAGGAAGGAAGATTTTAAGATGCTCTTTAAATCGAATACTTCGATTTGCAGTAGGGCTGGCAAAGTCTGCAACTTTAAATAGCGGGATTTTGACGTTGAATTTATAGTTGCAAACTGTGGTTTTTGTGTTGATTTCGGGTAGGTCACTTCAAATCCTCACGCCCGTAATCCCAGAGTCGATTCCTACGACACCCACGGGAAGAAAGGGGGAGGTGCTATTCTAACCCGCCACCACATGGGATTTTTTTTATTGATTTGTTAATAATGTAACGTGAATATTATACCAGACGATAAATTGGTCTGTAAAGAGATTGATTTCATTAAAACAGCTTTCTAAATTTATATTTAGTAATGAATCAATGCTGATAACTTAACTAAAACTTACTTGTAAATAGAAACAGCATTTATAGCTATTTCCACTTCGTCTTATTAAAACATAAAATCATTTTCTTCTATTCTAATCTGGCATGCGACAACGCTAGCATAAACAACATAACAAACCGATTTAACCCTTTATAAGGCAGCGGGAATATTTTTCCCACCATAGGTTTCCGTTATTTTTTCGGCAACAAAGCGAGTGATCGGATTTTTCGGATTGTAAAAATACAGGTGGATGTCCTATTAAAAAAATATGCCAGGGACTTAAAAACGGATGTCATATTTTTTTTAGACTATGACGGTTACAAACTTTAAAATAAGTGAATTCCGGTATCTGCTGTCAAATATTTATGAATCTCCAAAATACGCGACTTTCAAATAAAAACTTGCTATTATTTTTATTTAGTAATATGTAATGTACTAACATTCGGTCAAATTTTTAGTGTTGGATTTGGAACTTATTTTTTATGATCTTCTTTTGTGGTGGGAAATATATACCCTCTGCCCGTCTGGACTGTCGATATTGCCGTGTTGTGGTAGTACTAATGTACTGAAACTAATATTCATCAGGCACAAAGAAAATTCAAAACTCTTTTTAATATTTATCAATGATTTGCCTAATATTACGCAGCACCATTGTATACTTTTTGCTGATGACATAGCGGTAGTAATAACTGGGAAAAATAAAGAGACATACAATATTGACATAAATAAAACTGTAAGTGACATAATCAACTGGTTAAAAGACAATAATTTAAAAGTAAATTTAAATAAAACTACGTACATACAATTTCGAAATAGAAATGCAAACATAGAAAATATAATTGTGTCATATGAAAATCAAATTGTAATGGAGTCTACTGAAACTAAATTTTTGGGCATAATTATAGATAACAAGTTCTCCTGGAAACAACATATTCACAATTTAACTGTCCGGGTTAATCGCTTTGCTTACGCACTCTGGAGGCTTACGAAAATCGCTGGTGAAAAAACTGCACTAAAAGCGTATCATGGCTACATTGGCTCTATATTGAGATACGGCATACTACTATGGGGAAATTCGGTTGAAATTAATAAAATATTTATAGGGCAAAAACAATGCATTCGTGGCATTTGTGATGTTCATCCTCTAACTTCATGTAGGCCTCTATTCAAACGACTGAATATTTTGACAGTACCCTCCTTGTATATTTTTGAAATTTGTACCTTCGTTAAGACCTATCCAGAATATTTTAAAAAGAAAAGTCAAATGTGTCACTTTAATACTAGATATCCAGACTTACTAACATATCCAAAAATTAAATCACACCTGTGCCACCAAAATTGCTTCCCAATGGCTGTCCGAATCTATAACAGGCTGCCAAAGAGCATAGCCGAATTGCCTCGGAACCAGTTTAGGGTCAAACTGTTCCAGTGGCTTATGGAAAAATCATTTTACACAATTAAAGAGTATCTGGATGGTAAATTTAATACATAAAATATGATAATAAAATCGAGCTTAAAGAGGGTAAACTAGACTACTTGTAATAAATCATAATATAATAAACAATAAAATGAAAATAAAATAATTTATAATAATAATCCAGAATTCAAAATATACCTAATAATAAATAAAAAAAACTTATTTAATACTTGTAATCAAGAAGATAAAACTTTGCATGCTAATTATATTTGGCTAAACATGTCACAGCTCAAAAACACTTCTTTACAACTTTTATACCATGTTTATAGCGAATAAATCATTTCATTTCATTTCATTTCATTTCATTTCATTTCATTTCATTTCAAAAAATCTTAGATAACTATGACAAACCGGGCTTATGGCATCTTCACCCAATCCACCGAATAGCATAATTAGTAGCTCTCGTCATTCTTCTTCAATGTTTCACCTAGTGATCTCCCACCAAGGCCAATACCTCAATATTACTTGGGCCGAGTAGAGACTGTAGAGGGCCACACGGGCAGAGGGAATATAATTTACCACCATGTTTTTTTATTTTTTTTTATTTTTTGTTTTGTTTTTCGGATAAACAGTAAAAAAACCAATCTGAAAACATATATAATATTATTATATCACCTCCAGATGCTTATGCCTTATAAAGGGTTAAATCTCTATGTGCGTATGTATGAAATAAAGTAGATAAGATACCTATTTTAAATTATATTTAGGGTAGGGTTAAAAGAGGCAACCCTAGCTCAAACAAGCGCTTCAAACTCCAGAATATTCCGGATTTCGATTCAACCGATCATTTGTCAAACTTTGACAGATTCTTGAAGAAAACTAATTTCGCGAATGCTTTTAATTTTTAACGACATCGGCGAGCATCCGTTGAAACTTCTGGATCTGAGTTGTCTGAGGACTCAGGGTTTAACAGGATCTGGGAAAGTTGGATGACAAAAGACAATCGCATTTGAGCGGAGGACATACTTCTGTGGACTATACGCCAATTAACAAAATAAAACTCTAAAACTTTGTAAAATTAATGAAAATAACTTTAAAACACTAACTTGCCTACGCAAAAGTTTATTTATTAGTGTCATTCGGGTTTTTAATCAGCTTCCTATTGAATCGAAAATGCTGGATGACATGAAATTTAAACGCAGTTTTTTTCTATTCCCTAAAATATTAGGTATATAGATTTTTCGGCTTAAACTAATGACTGTAAAATATTTTAGTCTAATTTCTCCTGTTTTATGAAAATATTGTACACCCGAAATAGGTAACCGTTGGTACCCAGTGCTTGTAATATGTAATATTTATGTTAAACGGTTATACAGTAAAGATTTTTCTATTCTATTCTAATATGGGTTCCATCTGGACCACTTGGGAACCACTGCCTTAGTCTACTTATACTTCTTAAATCGCTTCTTATTACATCCACGAAATACAAGGAGAAGTGTTAGAATAACCCCTCTACCTTTCTTCCGTGGATGTCGTAAGAAGCGACTAAGGATAGGTTTCGGTATGTGTTAGGTGACAGACTAGTTGTCGCTATACCTCTTTCACCTACGTTTAAACCTAAAACGGCTAGGAAATAAAAATCAAATGACTACGGAACGTAGAACACTCATGTAGCTGTGTGTACTCGTAAATATAAAGATACGTACCTATGAAGCAAGAAAAATACGCTTGACTCCGACAACTATGCGATAAAAATGCAATCTGTTACGTAATATCGACACCTACCACATATTTCGAGACTCTAGGAAATTTAGTCCTTTCCAACTATACATACGTGAAAGACAAACAGCTCAATTCCGTACAAACTACATAGCGCTTAAGCCCTTTTGATCACGGAGACGTTGGACGACAGTTCCTCTCATAACCACCGCCTTCGCATAGAGCTCTAAAAACAAATGCGTCTGAGTTTTGGGAATGTAGACTTTAAGTGGAGTGCCGAAGGCGTTGGCGGCCGCATTCTAGGAGACAACTATATCTTACGGACCATAAAGTTTTCGTTATTTGGGGTACCCGTTGACCTTTCCAAGTAACTGAACGTATTTTTATAGAATATAAAGGAAAAATAAACCGGCGCTTTTTCTCGAAACGCGCGGATAATTAAGTGCTACCACAAAACGCCGCCACCGGCATATTTCCTGCAGTTTTCATACATTTTATATGGACTCGCGCCGGTGGCCGCCACACGCTACAATCGTTGCAGCTCGCTTCTCGTGGCCCGCACCGGCCACTAAACGGCTGACTGAACTAAACAAGTGGCTGTCGCGCGCTTCAACCACTTTTGTAGCTGCGTCTAGCTTCTCGTGGCGGCGTTTGTGGCTGTGGCCGGTGGCGGTGGCCCGTGTGCGGCACTAAGGGGTAGAGAACACTTAAACGAGAGATTTCTAAACGTATCATTCAGAGAAGGAAATCTTAATCAACCTATTGCCATCTCTGTCTCGATTGGACCAATTTACCAATAGTGCTTGTTCGCGTCACTTGTTCCTATGTGTGCATCTTTACGAAAATTTGAGCTGTAGTAATCCCCTAATACCACACCTTCATTTATTTTATTTCTGAGACCATGAAAGCGGTTCATGTTCTGGGTAAATAAATCTCGTGCATACAGTATTGGGTAAAACGTGAGATGTTTTCGTGTTATTTTAGAAAGAAAGGGAGTAAGTAGGTACTTTGAATAGTTTCCTACTTACATGTATCACGTGCAGAGTACACGGAACGTTACATGGCCAAAACAATGACTATTTCACGTTTTGTATCCAAATTTAGCGACTACAATAGTGACAGGTTGCTAGTGTCGCTTCAAACATACATAGACCTATTTTCTTAGTCACTTCTTACACATCCACTAAATAAATGGAGAGGTGTTATTCAGGTAAGTATAGAAAATAAAAACAAGCTTTGCAAACCTAACACTATGCTAGAAGTTGCTGCGAAGCGTGATATTGTCGTAATCATGGTTTTGTCTATGTCACGTTTCGTGTGCTCTGCCTTCTCCAATAGGGAACACAGGCGTCATTGTATTTTGTAGTAACAAGCTCCGAATGATACTGTGCAATACTCTTCACTGGACAGTCGCGTCCGCAATTGTTTTAACTTTCCATCTCCAGCATCATCAGTTAAACTGACACTGACACTCGCTTCAATTGCTCCGCAAACGATCAATTCCGTTGTCAATCACCGGGATTGACAATCGCAATGGATCGTCTCAAGCGCTTTACGGCCAGCGTTTACGACTTTAGTTTATGTTAGAAATAAACAGTAAAGCGAACCTCGCTTTATAGAGAAGTGACAAAAGCGCTTAACACGTTCACGGTTCGCTGGTTTATGATATTGTGAACTGCGGAATCGCTCGCTATTGTATGAGCCTTCATAAAGTTGTTGGTGATAAAATATTGAACAAAAAATAATTTCCGATGACTTTTTTTGGTGACTGTACTTTTTGCCAACTGTTCTTGACTGTCATCCGTTTTATCGTCTATTTTTTAAACTGTCATACTAAATTGACGAGTGTAAATGTCAAGATCACAAAATGATGATACCACCACATTTTATTGTGTACTGGTGCTCTAGAAACCATCAACAATGTTTGCACCCTAGATATACGTGGTATGCCCGAGTTAAGCTCGTCACAGACTACACATATACGATAATATTTTATCTGCGTATAAACGCAATCTTTCCATATGTCGGTCCAACAGATACTTGACGGTAAATCTGCGCTGTGTGTGTTAGATCTCTGAATTGTATAGGGAGCGATATTGACAGATATCTGTTCAGTACCAGATATCTTACCGTATCTGTTTAGTGTGTGACACGCTTTAAATTATAGGAAAAATTAGGATTATCGTAATCAAACGAACAATTAAATTATCTTGAATTTTCGATAGGTGAGGAAATTGCAAATAATTGACCGTAAATATTTCAACCAGTGGTCGTATACGCGAAGGAAAATCGTTGTGTAGTTTTTTCCGAAATTTTAAACTAAAAAAAACCTAAAAAGCCCAAAAAGCGAGGCTTTAAAATTCGAGCACAATGTGCTTTTAAGCACGGGCGCGTAAATCAGTAGTTTTAAATTGGGTCGAGCTTAAAAAGCTCCGGGCTCATTGTTGTGAGGAAAGTTATGAGTGGCAGGCCCCGAGGTTTGAACAGCTTTGCCGGCCTACTTGCGCAGATAAGGGCTGGTAGTCGGCACAGATGCACAGATACGGAGGCTGGTACAGTGAGTGATAACGACACGGTCGAATTGCCAGATTTAAACATAAAACCACCATGAGACTCACTCATCTATACTACATATTATAAAGCTGAAGACTTTGTTTGAACGCGCTAATGTCAGGAAGTACTGGTTCGAATTGAAAAATATTTTTGTGTTGGATTTATGTCGACATAAAACTACCGTGAGACTCACTCATAGTGGGACAGTCACTGCCAACAGTGTAGTTTGGCGGGTTACTAATGTTTGACCAAAAAAAAATTGCCAAATTTTCACTTCCCAAAAAATGTTTCGAAGATTTCCATTTGCCAAATAAACGTTACCCAAAATAACTTTTCCCAAAAAAATGTTTGGCAAACCTATTGTTTGGCACCTGAATGTCATTGACTCGTTTAGCAACTAGTACTTTGGCCAAATTTCATTTAGTCAAATGGTTTAGTTGGCAAAACATATTTTTTGCAAAA
>BHDV01071509.1:201801-251352 GCA_005406045.1 Adoxophyes honmai
AAAGCCCCCTAAATAGTTTTTTTGTAAATATCTTCCATGTACAGACTTTCGACCCTCTCTTGCTTTATTATATGTATGTATAGATGATTATGAAGATGTAATTATTTATGTGCTTGTTGCATGATAAAAGGAAGAAGGATGTAAATATGAAGAAGGATTGGAATCAAATAGAGAGTAAAAAGAATTTATTTCCCATGGAGTCTATAATTGACGTTTTTCAATATTCGAAATAGTGTCAAAGGAAAATAATTACTTACGCGGGTGGCGAATAGTTTTGCTTTCCGTGGCACAAGCGCGGCCACAAATAGGTACACGAGTGAAGTTAATGAAATGGGCCGATGGGACAAATAGATGTCATTCATTCTTTCATTCCATCTGAAACACTAATTTGTAAGATGACGTGGACAAAGCCATCAATTTTGAAAACAAATGCATTTGAATTTTGATTGTCTTACCTTACTACTGAGGTAGCAAAGACGACGAACTACGTATTTCAGAGTTTTCGGTGAAGTATAATTTTAGGTAGCAACGTTTTATGCTGGAGGTGGCTGCGAAACTTGAAATATCCATAGATTTGTCTGTGTAACGTTTCATTAATACGTTCTCGTTTATTTTGCCTTCGTTCCGCGTCTTTCGTACTGAGAAAACTTACAACATACGAGTATTGCAACCTCATATCACGCCCGTACAAATTCGATCCGCTCAAGCGTCCGCTCCCGCTTCCTCCTATGCCTTGCGTGCTATAATACGGCACTCCTTTGAGGATGGCTCTATTAACATATTGCATATTTATTAATGGATCCACTATAATAGCGTTATTACGGCATTCTGGGAAGCATTTAGTAATTGTGCATATAAATTGCGATTGATCGGATCGCAAACGATTCGTGCAGCGGCACTCAGTTGATTGGACACTTTTATTAAAGAAAATGACCAGGTTATTTTAATATAACCTTTTATTTACTGATACACATATACAGGCACATCACGCGTGTATTCCCAAACGGGGTAGGCAGAGCACACGTAACGCTACATAGACAAAAACATGAAGATTTCACATTTCTAGCATTTTTTTGTTTTGAGTTGCCAGGTATAATATAGTGACAGATTGCTAGCTTGTCAACTAAAATATATCTTAACCTAACTTACTCGCCTCTTACGACATCCACGGAAGAAATGGAGAGGTGTTATTCTAAATCAGACACCACACGGAACTTTACTAATACTGATATTTACTGTGATGAAATATATTATTGGGCGATTGAAAGAAAGAAAGAAAGACATTTACTGACGGAAATTTGACACGGAAAGAAACATTTTTTTACTTACCTAAGCCTTAAATTACTATCTTAACAATATAGTGACATGCAATGGAAATAAAATATTTTCAAGCCAAATAGCGCCAACGGGCCGCACTCAGCGTGATATTGCGGCAAGCCACAATGCTGATTTTCAGTGCGACCCTGAAAACTTTAAACTAAAAGAGAGTTAACACTTAAACACTTGTAGCCTGTTACCAAAATTGAAATTGTATGACGTCACAAACGATTACAATAAGAAACAATATTAAAACCGGCGGGTAAGCCCATAAGTTATACCCCATAATGTAACAGCGGGTCCGGTCGTTTAAAAAACCGCGTCAGGCCCTTGCACCCTTATTTTTGATTGTGCACTACAATTTTACTGGATTTTACTGTCCGCCAGTCCGAGTTTTCTTTCCACGGCATTGTTTTATAGGTATAGACAAAAAACAGATTATCGTATGTGACCAAATGGCGGTAGTTTTACAAGACCAACTACGCAGTTAACGTTTGTCCGCGATTTCACGAGCGAGTGGACACAGTTCCCCAGCAACAAATGGGACCGCTGATTGGCCCAATCTTTCATTGACCTTTCCCCGAATTTACTACTCGATAAATGCCCGTCTTTGTTTACGGGAATCATTGGCACTGTAGCGTTTTGCGGGAGATTTCCCCGGGATTCCGGGGTAAAACAAATCAGGGGTAATTTTAGCAGATTTTGTTTTTTTTTATCAATTTTTTTTATTGCTACAAAGTCTCTTGAATATCAACAGAAATTATATTTTTGTTATCTAACTGTGTTAAGCAACAACTATTCGGTAATAACTAGTAATGAGTAATGAAAAAAGGATAAATTTAGTGATCACCTTTATTTACACCACTAAAACGGAAAACAATCAATAGGTACACACCTGATCATAAGCAATTTTATTGTCATTACCATTATGTGAAATTACATGTTATGCCTATTAAATCTATCTAAGTATCTATCTATGTTTAAACCTAACAATATGCTAAAAGCGGCTAGGAACCACGAAACAGTTTAGAATATGTAACGTTTCATGTGCTCTGCCTACCCCACTTGAAAATACATGCGCGATATTCACAAGGACAATTCAGTACAACATTTAACTCCGCAACGCTTCTTGCGACAATAATTCCTCCATATTTCAGTACTTACCAGTTTCGGGGGAACATTCTACACCTGGCAACCCACTATCCCTCGGGGGGGTTGAATAGACAGTGACAAGTGAATAGCGCCGACAAACGCATCTGCCAACAGATTTCACGGAAACTGCTCAGAAAATTGCCTTCCTAAGGCCCGCCGTTTATTGGTTTTGATAAAGGTGGAAAACGAATTGACACGAGAGGGCTTTGCTCGGATTAGCTGAATATAGACTATCAGGGTTTAGTATGCTAGGAAGGCGCCTTTATTTACATCATCATCATCATCATCATCAGCCTATATAATATACGTCCCACTGCAGGACACAGGCCTCCTCTCAGTATGAGAGGGCTTGGGCTATAGTTCCCACGCGGGCCCAGTGCGGATTGGGAACTTAACACACAACGTTGAATTACTTCGTGGCTGTGTGTAGGTTTCCTCACGATGTTTTCCTTCACCGAATAGCTCGTGATAAATATCAAATTCGATATCGCACATAAATTCCGAAAAATTCAGAGGTGCGAGCCCGGGGTTTGAACCCGCGACCCTCTGCTTGAGAGGCCACAGGTCGAACCGCTGGGCTACCACGGCGGTTTATTTACATACTTACATATGTACAATCACGCCTAAGTTTTCAAGTAGGATAGGCAGAACACACGAGACGTAGACAAAACAATGATTATGATTATGATTATGACTATTACACGCTTCGCAGCCCGCGTCTAGCATAATTTATGTTAGGTTAGGTTTAGGTTTATTATATTATACTTCTTCCATCTGTTGCCTTTATATGCCTACATATTTTCATGAAAAGTGGGTCTCTCTCGAGATCCAAGAATCATTTCCCGAACTGGTTCGTCTTAATGAGCATTAGCCCTAACAACCATTGCAATAACAATAATTTTCTATACATTCTTTCCCCAAGTGTAAAGCCGATGTAAAATAAATAAAGATGTAATGCTATATTTTTAAGCTCCGCATTAAAAGTACTATACAGTTTTTACAACATGTTTTATATCTAAGTACCTACCTATTCCCGCACGTACACCATTCCCAAGCGATTCAAAACATGTCTAAACATGTCTAAACTGGCCTCCAAATTACAAGCATGGCCCACACCGTAATAATTTCACTATGAACGTGTCGGTGCCGCACCTCATAATTTATGCACCGAATGGGCCACAAATCGTGTGCCACAAATCTCCTGCGGCACATTGATGGCCCACTTACCAAGTTTCCAGGAAATATCACACTTTCAACTCGCTTTTTTGAGAATCTGAGCGTAATGGGCGAGATAAAGCAACAATGCGCAGTATGTGATGTGTAAGGGTGCTTATATAAAGAAACAGTTTTCCTGCGGGTCGGAACCGACCGAGAAACCTGTTAGTATTGTACCTTTTACCTAATTTAAAATCTAAAAAACATGCTTGAAGTGCTAGCAAACCGTGAAAAGTCTTGATTTTGACTATGTAGCTTTTCACGTGACCTGCCTGTCCCATTTAAGAATACAGCCGTGATGTTCGTTTGTGTAGGTGTGTTTAAATAATACATCATGTGTGATGGCTGCGCCATGCAAGCAGGAAGGAAAACAACTAAAAATATTTGACTAAAATTAAATCTGGAGGAAAACGAAATTAAATTCCCTCAAACATTTCCTATACTTAAGTAAAAACTCGCGTTAAAAAGCGTTTACCAACTTAGCATAAAAGTTGCTGTATTAGAGTCCCACCACACGGCAAGCGAAGCAATTTGGAAAATAAAACTTTTCGCAAAGAAATCAGGGCATTTTAATTACGTACAAAGAAAACTTGGGAAGTCAAATCTCCTTCAAGAAACACGCGAAGTTTTATATCGATTCTCTTATAAAAAAAAGCGTTATGAAAATAATAACCTTTTAAAACAAACCTCTTACATAGACAATTATGTTATAAATTCATGTTTCATCCACTTTTAGCACAATTCTAGGTTTAAAAATAGATTAAAGAAATATACCTAATAGCCACAGATTACTAGTCTGTCGCCTAAAGCACACCTAAACCTATTTCGTTAATCGGAAGGAACGGAAGAAATAGAGAGATGTTATGCTAATCCGTCACTATATCTCTAATGTCCATTGTATGTTTACAGCTGCTGTGTAAGCTTGACAACCCTGCAAATATATTTCAGAACTGGAACGACTAAAGATTGAACCGTTCGACCAATCACAGCCGAAATGCTTCGAAAACAAAAGCCCAAGTAATCATCTCATTTCAATAACTTTCTATGTAAAGTACAAAAAAGCCATCGCTATTCATACAGCCTCGACTCGGACCCAAAATCACCTAAAGTGTTCTCAAATTAGCATGTTTTGGAACACATGAATAATTGATCGAGTTCTATAGGCAATTACATCATTCCCCGACATTTGGCATCTCGGGGGATTAGGGGAAAACGCGGGGTTTCTGGGGCCGGTAACTGGTAACTCCTTCTCAGTAATTGACAGCTATTAGTGGACGCTAATTGGACTTGGGCTATTCACGGGTTAGGTACAAAACAGGTACAGAAGTCTATCTACATGCAAAGTGCGAACAACGCACATATATACGTCTCACAGACAGGATATCTCGGAACAGTCGGGATCAGTCCTTGAAACGCGCGTCAATGAACGATTCTGTAACTTTTAGGGACTCACTGTTTGATTGAACCGTCAAATTCTAAAACGTATCTTAAATTAATTGCCTTGCGAGTGTTTCCCATTAGCTAACTGCAAAAAAATGTATCTGAGAATACGAATTTATGACAATTTAAAATACATAAATTGTTCGTTTCACCAATGTGGAAACCGTTGCAAAATATTTACCATGACAAATTTGTAATTTGTTTAATGAAAAATATTTTACTTATTGCTTTTTTACATTTAAATGGAGCAACTAGATATGAGTGCCACTGCCATGACAGTTTTACGCCACAATTGACATCCCTAGAGCAGCCACCGGAGCTTGCTCTGTACCTGTATGTTTAGTGGTTTAAGTGAGATTTGACTAACGAACAGGCATTGTCTCCTTTGCGGGGCATCCAGACTGTCTGCCCTAAAAGTGCAAAAAACGAAAGATGAAAAAGTAACTAAAATACAGTGAATCTAGCGACCCGCCCCGGCTTCGCACGGGTGCAATGCTGATACTAAAATGTTACGGATTTTTACACCCTTGGTTACATTATTGACGATTACCAAGGATCTCTATTTTTTTTTTTTCAAAATGAAACGTAGGCTATGACAATTCGGAAGAATGTAGCATTCTAATAGTGATTTTTTTTTTAATCGGCCCAGTACTCTTTGAGCCTATTTACTACAAACTTACAAAAATACAAACAAATCTTTCCTCTTTAAAATATTAGTATTGATATACACATAACATAACTGAAGTCCTAAATCGTATTTTGTTATAACTATTATTTGTCTCACAAAATTGATGTCTAATACAAATAATTATCAAAGAGAAAAGCGATGCTACAATCTACTGTTTTGCTGGGATCTCAGTAATGCACTACTTACGTAGATTTAGTTCTTAAAGTTTAAAAAATTACCTTTTTGTGCTTATGCCTAACCAATCAGAAACAGCTTTAACAATGCCGTTACTTACCAACGGGAAGAAAATCTTGAAGGACGAACCAAATGATGTCTATTCTACGTACCTGTAAGGAAAGATCAATATTTAGTCTTACATCATTCAATTTAACGTTTCAAACTTTCGTGGTTCTCATTCATATTTATTACTACGCGGGATTTAATCAAGTTTGAATATGAATTCAGTTACTTCGACGTGTCGGCTCAAGTCGCTGTTACGCGGCCGAAACGTCGAGGTAATTAAATGTATATACAAATGTGATTAGGTCCAGCGTACATATAACATTTATCAGCTTTAAAATCAGCATCAATCGCGCAAGTCGCCTTACAAAATGGACGTGTATAATTCTATTTGGATGATATACCTACCTAGAAAATTCCCTACACAATTGTTTTAAAACCCTAAGTTTATGTTCAATTTATTTTTTCAATTTATTTATTGCAACCATGGTATTTACAAATGTTCTTAGTATAGTTAGCCAGTACTGACATGGACCCTACAAGGGCATATCAATTTTCTTACAACTAAAAATTAACTTACAAATATAGGATTATTTACAACATACTAAATTCTAAACTTTTACAACACAACAATTATTTAAAATGACTTAATCAATTAGTCATATAACTCTCCTTATTCTACCAACGGTTTTTTTTTTAGTCTTCCATATACTCTTTAAGAGAGTAAGGACATTTTACTATGAGATAAGTCTTAAGCTTATTGACAAAAGTCGTGTAATTTTCTTCTTCTGAAATGTATTTAGGGATTTTGTATGTTGTGTACCTTAAGTTGATATTATGCACCACAGTGCATTGAATCTAAGTCTATTATGCTGGGTAAATTGTGTAATATAAAAGAGCCATTTTTACGTCACTGAACAGTATTTTTAAACTAGACCTATAATGTTTTGCTGGATAGTTAAGACTTGAAACACGTATCCGAGAACGTCCATTAAATAAACAACTCATCCGTGTTTTCCTTTTTCACATACATATACATATTCTCACGCCTGTATTCCCAAGAGGGGTAGGCAGAGCGCATGAATTCAAAAATCCAGTGCCACGTTTAGCAATTTCAGGGTAACCAGACGGTTAAACGTGATATTACAGCGACAGGTTGCTAGCCCATCGCCCACAATACACTAACCCTTTCCCAGAGTCGACTCTTACGACACCCACGGGAAGAAAGGAGGAGGTGCTATTCTAACCCGGCACCACACGGGGCCTCCTTTTTCCAATGCTAAAAATGTTTTTTAAAGGATTATCGGATTTTTTATTCAATTTACGCCAGATGGAGCACATCCAGTCGTACTTACTGAATAATGCATTTGTATTAAAAAGTATTCAAATCAAGCAAGGACTGTACCCTAAGTGTCGTCAGTCAAAACAGGAGTTCCTCTCGTCTGCGTTAATAAGCATCTGGTTCATGGACACTTCTAGCATTTATGTCAGTGTCCGGTTTAGAATAACACCTCTCCGTTTCTTCCTTGGATGTCGCAAGAGGCTACTATACCTTAACTGTTTAGGCTAAGAACGCACTACGATTTTTTGTCGTGCGATAATTTTGTCGCAGAAATGCAACGTAAGGGTTTATATGTCATCGCGCGCACTATGATGAAAAAATCACTATGGACAGCGCTATTTTAAAATCGTGTCGCGCGACAAAAAGTCGTAGTGCGCGCTTAGCCTTAGGTAGTTAAAACAATATAAACAATCTTGACATGTCTTTTTGTTGAAATACACAGTCTAAAATTGAAAATCGTTACACTATACAATTCAATTATGAAAGTAAATGATTTTTTCATACCTAAATTGTAAAATGTTAAGATTTCGATTTATAAAGTGTACATTTAAATAAAAAGACACGTCAAGATTGTTTATATTGTTTTAACTACCTAAACAAATAAGGTATAAGCAACGGGCAAGCGACATGTCACTAATAGGATACATGCCAAGTTGGCAACTCAAACCTAAAAGAAATGCTAGAAGTGGCCACGAATGAGCTGTTTCGAATGTTATTCACGAATTACGAATGATATCTCTGCCAATATCGCGAATATCACAAAACCACACTCGTCACATCACTACCTCGACCCACACATGTAGAACTCATATTTTCGGATTCCACCACGGGCCAGTTCCAAAACGACTTAAACGCCTTCAACCGCAGCATGACTTGTTACCTTCCCCGACTGGCAATGTCAGTAAATCTCAAGTTACAAGGCTTTTCTTTTCAATTCGCGTCGGGCAGACAAACGACGATCGGTGCTGGTCGACCTGGGACTTGGACACAGACACAGGTGTCGCTGAAGATTGCGTAGTTTTGCCTTTTTATAAAATGTGGTACACTTTTTATTTCAATAAAAATTGGTTGTTCGTATACAGAATTATACTATAGACCGATAGGTACTTAAAAGATGGTAAACAATCTTGACATGTCTTTTTATTGAAATACACAGTCTAAAAATGAAAATCGTTACAATATACAATTCAATTATGAAAGTAAATGTTTTTTTCATACCTAAATTGTAAAATGTAAAGATTTTGATTTATAAAGTGTATGTTTAAATAAAAAGACACGTTAAGATTGTTTACCATCTTTTAAGTACCTATCGGTCTCTAGTATAGGAGCGTCCCCAATTTTTCATTCCAATATTTTATTATGATTCAATTCTG
The DNA here is from genome assembly GCA_005406045.1 of Adoxophyes honmai. NCBI lineage: Eukaryota > Metazoa > Arthropoda > Insecta > Lepidoptera > Tortricidae > Adoxophyes > Adoxophyes honmai. The sequence goes on from BHDV01071509.1 coordinate 210,548, forward strand.
TGGCCGCGCAGTCGTCGAATGACTTTTTTTTGGCACATTTTTTTAAACTATTGACATAGATTTTCGTAATTTTTTCATCCATTTTAGAAATAAAATTGCCCAGTTTATTTGCCTAAATTGCCTCGTACGATATCCATAGAAAAATGAGAGGTGTTCTAAGCGCGACATCACAAGAGGTTAAATTTCTCTTCGCCACAAAATAATCCTTCGCTTGTTTCATTTAAAACTCGACAACTTATAAAAACCAACACCAACAGGGAAAGCCAAATGGTTCCATTATTTTCAATCTTGTCTTATGGAAATGGGTATTCTTTGATTTCCCTGGAAAGTGGGGGGCTTAAGGAGGGGGCTTAGGGGCGTTCGGAAATGCCGACGGTATGGCAAATGGATTGGACATTTCGAGCTGATTAAGTATGTTTGTTTTGGGAATAAATTGGCTGATTAGAAGCGTTTAAAGTGTTATTACGGATAAATGTGACGATTTGACAGACGTTTTCTACTAAGTTATTTTAGACTAATTTAGGAGAAAACATCTGTTAAATCGTCAAATACATCTAATGAACTGTATTTTGTTTCCATTGCATCTTATCTCTCACCAAAAGACTTCGTATTTTCAGTGCTTTCTCAATAATAATAGTTCCAGGTCCCTTTTTACTTTACTTAACCCTAAAACATACATAAATACATACATACATACATATCGTTACGCTTCTTTTACACATGAGTAGGTAGAGACCACTTTGTATTCCGCTTGCAACGCTTCGGACATACCTCTTTTGCTTCAACCACATTAATAAACCTCTTCATACACTCTAATAACAAAGGAATTTAACGTGAGTTTTTTACTTAATTCACATGATATTACGACCGAAACAAATCTAAATTCACAAACCTAATATTTAAGTTAAGTTCTTTCAATGCAATTAAATTATCCTCCATTTCAGCAATAATACGAACCCTGGAAGCCTTCATAATCACACCCTTGTCCGCCAGACAAAACCATACCCATCTCTCTCCAACATACGGCGGTGCAGTAAGTCTCTTTCCCACATATAAAGCCGCCCACACATGAGCAAGAACTCTGTAATGATGTAATGAACGATTAAAGTCCTCCAAAGGGAGGAAGGCTCAAATGTCAAACGTTCGGACGTCTTTGAAGATATCAACTTGTTTTTACTCGACTTCAAACAGGCTTAGGTTATGCTTCTATACGTTTGTATGAAACCTGCCTTTCTAATTAATACATACATATTGTCACGCCCAGCGCTGGCTTTGTTAAAGTCTTACTGAAAATGGCGGCAAACTAGAATGTTACAAACAATTGCACATCGCCGTCACAGGATCGCATTGCCAGCCGCAATACGCCGGCGTGTTCCAAATCTATACTAATATTACAAAGCTGAAGAGTTTGTTTGTTTGAACGCGCTAATCTCAGGAACTACTGGTTTGAATTGAAAAAATCTTTTTGTGTTGCATAGACCATTTATTGAGGAAGGCTTTAAGCTATATAACATCATTCTGCGTATAATAGGAGCGAAGACATATTGGAAAATGTGGAAAAAACGGGGGGAAATTAGCACTATTCCACGCGGACGAAGTCGCGGGCATAGCTTGTTTAAAATAATTTGTTTTCTTCTTAACGGTAACAGGCTCTAGTCGCGTGTTGCACGGGATAGAATACCCGTCATTTTCTAACGTATCTAAGGTAAACGTCCCTGTACTCGACACTGACCCAATACATGGCACATGCAACCTTATGTCATAGTAAGACAGGTGACAGATGTGTGTCATCTACTGGGCGTTGAGGCGTCGGTCATTGGTACATTTACCTTAGTTAAACTGTGACAGGTTAGAGAGTTCAGAAAATGACGGGTAGACCACTCCCCACACGAAGCGACTAGAGAGTATTGCCGTGCTAATCCTACTGATTTTATAAAGCTACCCGAGTCTTTGTGAAGAATTGTATAGAAGGAACATTATGATATAGATGTAGTTAAAATTAATTATAAATTCAATGCACAAAGCGTTTGACAAAGTACCCCTAACGTTATAATTCGATCTAGATAGTTTAAGTCCCGCCATTGTAGTGTAGGGCGGCTTTCGGCCCTTGAATATCGAAGTTGAAATTAAAACAAAGGACTTCCCACACAGTTATTCTTAAGGCTACGGGCATAGTAGTCGTTTCTAGGCGTTTCAGAGAAAGTTATAATAACAGTTGTGCCGTTTCTTTTCGTCTTGTCACATCTTCTTTGCTATACTGACCGCGGCGCAGCGGACGTTGATAACACGTCGGTTACACTGAAACGTTCGCTGCTTGCTACATACGATAATCGCAACAGTGTAAAGAAGTAGTCGGCCGCATTGGGCGAAGGAGAGCTATCACAGTGCAAGTCCAAAGGGCCAAACGTTTCTGCTTGCCCCATTTGGGAACATAGGCGTTCTACATGTACAGTTTAGAAAACAGTAGTACACGCTGCACTAGCACTACACTATACTTTCATTTTGTTAAAAATATTATAAACAGCTTGAAAAAGTTTAACGGTACATATAAGCTTCATCAACTCATCATCGTCATCATTAATCTATCATTTAACAACTGCATCGTCACATCATTATCTTTGTAATGTTTACTTCTAATTACCAGCTCAAGCTTTCGCAATCGCCCGTACTCCTCGCGAGGCCAAAGGCTCCGTTCAGCAATTCCAAAGTTAAAAAAAAAACACTACACTAGCACATGCTCTGAAAAATAACGAGTTCACTGATTTGCTTTATTACGTGATGCAAGACTGCCTTTGGAAATATCGCGTTTAGTTCTCGGCTCTCAAAGCCACAGCCTTACTCTTACAAAATTCGCGATGCCCGCAGAATTCCAGATGCGACGAACAATTGGTTAGTTAATTAGTTCTGAATTTTATACGAGGCACAAATTAGATTTCTGTAGATTTAAGCGAGGCCAAGGCACTTCGGTTTACGGCCTTTAGTTTAGGGCCGGCTAATATCGTTACGGCTGTTAGTTTTAGCTTTCGTTATTTAGCGTTTATGTCGGCTGGCGCTAATTTGCGAAACGGGTTGTTTCCTGGTGCTTTGATGCTTTAATTTAGCTCAGTTGAAATGACATTAAACACACACATACAGGTCTTTATTCACAAATGGGGGTAGGCGGAGCACGCGAAGCGCTACGATAAATCCATGATTATTTCACGTTTTGTTCCCACTTCTAGCATATTTTTAAGGTTTTGAGTTGACTTCAACCGAACTACTGACTTTAACCTATATCGTTAAACCCTTAGTTAATTCAAAGCATATATTTTTCACAATCTCGATTGCCGATAACGATTCTTACTTTCCGAGCATGTAATGTGCGGTTTTTGGAGACCCAGAATCCGTAGTCTTCCTTCATTTGACTTTTACCAATAGATATTATGTAGTGTTGTTCGTATCATTATCAGCCGACAGGCGTCCACTGCTGGACATAGGCCTTCTTCAAGGATCTCCACAATGACCGGTCCTCCATTGTTCCAATGTGTGTATGATCACGTAAAAGTTAGCTGCAAAAAGCCACATAAAGTCTACAAATAATGTCCAATAAGCGCGACTTCGTAGATTTAACTATTAAACAAACAAACAACAGTTACATCTAAGTGCGTAGAGAAGCCTCTCCGAGAAAATGACTCCGAACCCGCACAATCGCATTTAAACCGTATCTCCCCGTTTTATAACCGTTTAAGCATAATTGAGCGCGCGACAATAAGCCCGCGACACGTTTCAAGCGTGTGTGCAAACATGTTAACCACGGAGGGGTTGTTACTTATGAGCCAGTACGTATGGGAACCGCAAAGAGGGGCAATTTTCGGTTGTTGTGACTTTTGAGCATTGTGAGAGACTTGTGACCAAAGAGCACAACCGGTAATTACAATCCATTGCTTTTTTGAAAGAAGAATTAATGCAGGAAATACAGTCAATGGAGCGCTGCGCGCCTTCGTGAGCAGTCAGGTGTCAAAAAAAGCACGTCTGGCTGTCCACAGAGGGGTGCTCGTTCCCACACTAATGTACGGTAGCGAAAGTTGGGTATGGCAAGCGAAGCATAAAAGTAGAATAAATGCAGTAGAAATGAGAGCGTTAAGGAGTATGGAAGGTGTAACACTGAAAGACAGAATACGATATAGTGTGATAAGGGAAAGAGCTGGGGTGAAAGTAGGTATAGTGAATAGAATAGAAAAAAGTATGCTTAGTTGGTCTGGTCACATAGAGAGGATGGATGAAAGAAGATTGACTAAACAAATTTATACGGGGAATGTGGATGGGTGCAGTGGGAGGGGAAGACCTAGACGGACGTTCCGTGACCAAATCGCGGACGTCTTAGAAACAGGTCTTGTCAAGAGTACCCGAAACCGACGAGCATGTATGAGGAGATTAATGAATGTAGATGAAGCAAAAGAGATATGTCAGAATCGTAGCGAGTGGAACAAAGTAGTCTCTGCCTACCCCTGTGGGAAAGAGGCGTGACGTTATGTATGTATGTATGTATTGCTTTTTGTCATATTATCGCGGTCATGGAATGGACTCATGAAAAATTTATGAAACATTATTGAGGATATTTCTTTTTTTCTTTCCATTCGTATCAAAAGCGCTTGTGACTCTATGAATAAACAATCTCCATTTCTTCCTTGGACGTCGTCCTAAGAAAATAACTAAAAGTATACTTTAGGCGACAGGCTAGCAACCCACTATTGTCCCTGCCAACTTAAAACCTTAAAAATGATACTGGAAGTGGCTACGAAGTGTAAAATAGTCATGGTTTGGTCTAGGTGGCGTTTGGTGTGCTCTGCCTACCCCGTCTGGGAATACAGACGTGATGTATGTACACTTGTATCTCTTACTATACCATGGATAAGTGTGGTCCAAACTTTATTCTTCAGTGGCCCGGTGACTTTAACATTGTCCTTTTCGCGACCCACTTAATACTTTTAAAACCGAGCCACAGTTTACTACGTCCAGAACCAGAAGGTCCACACTCGAACAAAAGTCAGGTTTAGGCATAAAGTTTGCTGTCCCTTTCTGCCTCTACCTTCTTGCACGTAAAATTAAAACTTATGGAGCGACCCGAGCGTTCATATTCCGCTGGACGCCGCTGACTCAAAACCTATTTTGCAGCTAAGGGTACCACTCTAGCTAGGGTAATAAATGAAAGTGCGACATTTATTTCATTGCCGTGTACGTTTGAAAACCCAGATCGAATGATGCCTTGTATTCTTGATAGTAAATCTATTGCTACGTATAGAAAGTATTTGTTTTAGAGATCAAATTCCCGTAAATTTGTATGTCTAACTTTCTCTCAATCTGTTCTGAATTCACTTTGAGGACCATCACGCCCAATCGATCCTCGGTTTTGTAAGCTGTATTGAGTTGTTCTCTAAGCGGATAACTTCAGTGGCTATTCTAGTCCGGTGATCGTTAGCTTGTGGTAAAGCACACTTGTTTATGTAGTTAAGGGTCTTTAGTCTTTACCACTAGGAGCAACATCTAGACTTATTCAAGGATTAATACATACTTACATACATATACAGACATCAGGCTGTGTTCCCAAATGGGGTAAATAGAACACACAAAGCGCTACGTAGCCAAAAACTTGACTATTCCACGCTTAGCAGCCACTTTTGGCTGTTTTTAAAGGTTTTAAGTTAGTAAAAGAGGAATAATAGTAGTGACAGATTGCTAGCCTGTTGCCTAAACCATACCATAACCCATTTTCGTTAGTTTCGTTCCGCTTCTAACGTGGGAAAATTAAAATCTAGTCTAGTAGAGGGAGTAAGTTCGCGCCTAACCCTTCCATGGGAAAAGTGGTGCACGAACTTACCTGCACCGCCTACTTCAAACCTTGCCAAGTTAGAAGACTGGGACCATACGACACCCAAGAAATGGAGCAGTGTTTTTCAATACCTCACACCACGCAATTACTAAGTTTATAGAACATCTTTGAGAAAATTAAAAAACAAAAAGCACAGCCGCCCAGCAGATTTGCACGCGTTACTAATCTGTGCAAACAACTGTCACATTGACAGCTTAACTTTGTTTACGGCTTGTCACCTGCCATAACTGTCATTCAATTTCGATCCCAATTCGCCAAAGCTCTGGATCTGTTAATGTATGTGCATGAATTATGCCGACTCGATCGCTTGCTGTAGAGGTATCGGAAATTGTTCGCCTGGCTGTGACTCGTTTTTGTTTATTCATTCATTGGTACTTCAACGAGCTACTAGTATTGACTGGCATCATTTTTCTCGTTTCCGGGTAATTCTTGGGAACTCTCATTCCTCTGGTATCTTAATCAATTTTAACATAAGTGACGAAATGACAGAATGTGATACTTATTCAATAAATATTCTGGGCATATTAAATAAACTTTAATTGTGAAATAGTCGGTTTTGTCATGTCGCTGTAGCGCCCTAGCGCCTCCTATCATCGAATAGCCGAACTTCTACTACAAACGTCATAGTATACCAATATACGAAGTCCACTCTCTGCGGATTTCGGTCCCCAGGCACAACATCAGCCTGGAGAGATCCCTCTATTGGAGTCTTTCCGCACAGCGTTTCTGCTCTGCTTTCCCCATTAGGGAATACAGAGATGATGTATGTATTGATGTATCCATTATGTCGTCACACGAGCTGCTGTTAAGCTACGGAAGGCAATGATTAGGGTACCGCGAAGCCGTAAAAGCCTCATTGATATCGTTCCCTCGCAGCTCCGATTTATCAAAAACGTCCGCTCTCCGCCGTATTAAATCAGACCAGCGATGCCCTAATGGAATGGACTTCCGAGATTGAATACTCGCGAGACGAGGTGATTTATAACCATCTTAATTTTGGCCAATGTGTCGGGATATACACCTCTCCGTTTCTTCCGCGAAAAAGGCAACTAAGGAATGTTTAGGTATAGTTTAGGCTAGCAACCTGTCACTATTATACTACCTCTTCCATCTGTTTTCAAACCTAAAATGAAGCTAGAAGTTGCTGCGAAGCGCGAAGTAGTCATAATCATGGTTTAGTCTGTCTGCCTACCCCTTTTGGGAACATCGGCGTCAGTGTATGTATTTCTCCTTTTCTTCCGTGTCGTAAAGGCGACTAAAGTAGGTTTAGGCATGGTAAAGGCGAGAAGCTGGCAAGTTGTCACTGTTTATAAACCTAAAATTGTGTTAGAAGTTTTGTCTATGACATGTTTCGTGTGCTTTGCCTACCCCATGGGAACATATCGTTCCTATTTTATTTTGAATGCAAGCTTTTTAGGTACACCTATTGCCTTCTGCACTTCTTGTCACCAATCTTTGATTAAGTGCGCTAAATTTCAAGGCAATCTGACTAACTGTTGAAGAGTTCCATCCTACAAAGACGATCCTGGCTGAGCCGCGAGAATTTTACTAATCAGTTAACATTATACCTTAACTGTTTAGGTAGTTAAAACAATGTAAACAATCTTGACAAGTCTTTTTGTTGAAATACACAGTCTAAAAATGAAAATCGTTACACTATACAATTCAATTATGAAACTAAATGATTTTTTCATACCTAAATTGTAAAATGTAAAGATTTCGATTTATAAAGTGTACGTTCAAATAAAAAGACACGTCAAGATTGTTTATATTGTTTTAACTACCTAAACATACAAGGTATAGTAATCGGAAAATGGATCCCCATGTAGAGTCGGATTTAAAATAACACTTTCCATTTGTTGCGTGGATGTCGTAAAAGGCGACTAAGGGAATAAGTTAAGGTTAAGGTATACTTTAGGCGATAGGCAAGCAATCTGCCACTATGATACCTGCAAACCAAAAATGCAAAAATATATGCTAGAAATGTCCACGGGACGTGAAATAGTCATAGTTTCTTCTACGTAGCGTTTTGTGTCTGCACTATCCCATGTAGAAATACAGGTGTGATGTATGCATGATATAAGTCGCATCAATTTCTATTATAACACTAGCACTAGCAGTCTCCACAGGGTCACGACCTCTCCCCTGAGTCACCAACAAGCCATAAAACATCGGTAAGCAACCAACTGAGCTACTGACCCAAGTAAGTGGATTCCCGGCTTGCGAAGCCGTACGACCTTCCTAGCCTTAATACCTTCGATTTGCACAAGCCGAGGTTACACTGCTGTTTCTAGGAGACTAAGCCTGTGCACACAAATGTAATGTACCTAGACACCGTTGTAATTGTTCGCCGGGCTGGTCTTCGCAATTTGGCGTCTTAATTGCCTCTACTTTGCGTGGAAGGACCACTGCAATATTGGTGACAGCCAACTCTTGAAGGGATGAGCCAGCACACAAACATCCTTCTGGAGCGACCCCAACGTCCAGCGGTTTTGTACACACAGAAACACCCTTATTAACTGTTCGCGTTCTACCGTTGATCAGATTTTGCCGAATTTTGGTATTATTAGATATAAATTGATTCCGAAGAAATACAAACATCCTAATAAAAGGGCTTACGTCATCGCGTGCGCGTACGTCTTGTACGCAGCATCCACAGTATACGTCATCGTATTTCAAAGCAGAAGCTTTGAAAGGGTGCTGTCATACGAGCCATGGGCTTACCAGAATCTCAAAATATCTGATGCAAAGGATACCACGATCTCAAAGTACTAGTGTTGCAAATTCCCTGATGTGTATACCATTCTAGTATCATACAACTATCAAGCAACTCTGGTAATCTATGCATCTGGCATTTTGCGAATCTGGTATTTCGCCACTCCTGATATTAAGCGTCTCTGTAATTATGCTCTGCTTTTCGTTTCTTCTGTTAAAGCCACAAACGGCGACTGAAGAAATGGGTGACAGTCGGTATGTTGTAGACTATAAGCGAGTATTTACACTTTTATCCAACTTAAACCCTAAAATTGCCGAAACTGCCTAACTTAAGCTATTGTCTTTTTCCTAAAACCCACGCGCATACTTTATGATTGGGTACTATGCTCAGGATCGCAATCGCTTTAATCTATTAAGCCCATTCCGAGCGCGATAGGCAATAGCCATGCAGATAATAGAATAGACACTCAACACCAAACATCACATCGCCGTTATAAAAACCGTTTTCGCTCGCAAGCCCTTTCCGGTCCAGCGGGCCGCATCAAAGTGCAGCCCTATTTATATGTAGTGACGTCACAGGGTATCGTGGGCCCGTTTGAGGGTGTGAGGGTTGATAAAGTTAAATCAGTTACCTTGTTGCTTTTAATGTATAGATCGTTTTATGCTTGACAAAAAAGTAAGCTCAGATGGTTTGGTCATCTGAGGTTGGTAGAAAGATTTACAAAACGGATTTGTACGGACTGTGTGGATGGATGTTGGGGAAAAGATCAGGTCAAAATGAAACGATTAACGACAGTGAATGAAGCATAGGAGTTTGTTACCTCTTCATTCAAGAGATTAATAGCACAGCAACACGCGTTAGTCGACTCCTACGCTAGTCATTTTCTAACGTCTCTAATTAGACAGTGATAGTTTGTCTAGACTCGCGCCTTGCCGTGCTAATCATGTATTCAGTCCATCTCTCATTAATCATTAACGCGGTGGAAGGTTCGCAGTCTACACTTGACCGTCTCAGATCAATAGTCAATAGGTGCTTAAATTTCAATTCGCCGAATCCTGAACAATACGAGTTCAACTATCCCATTGTGAGAGCTGAGTGTGTAAAAGAGCCCTTAGGGCAGAATGATCGGATCCGTTTCAATATGGCGTAACACTGATTTAGGTCAATAAGAATATGCTGACTTGTGCCCCGAAATTTTTATCTAAATTTAAACTGCGCCTATACTAGAGACCTTTAGGTACTTAAAATATGGTAAACAATCTTGACGTGTCTTTTCATTTAAACGTACACTTTATAAATCAAAATCTTTACATTTTACAATTTACTTTCATAATTGAATTGTATAGTGTAACGATTTTAATTTTTAGACTGTGTATTTCAATAAAAAGACATGTCAAGAATGTTTACGATCTTTTAAGTACCTAAAGGTCTAAAGTATAGCCTTTTTAAAACATACAAAAACAACTTTTTTTTAAATACGGGTCTATACGCCGCCGTGGCTCGTAGCTCCAGATGGGTCAGGAATTTGGCACGAAACATGTCGAGCTTATATAAAAATGTAAATTAGCATATAAAAATGTGAGTAGATCCGTTTATTTCAGTTTCTCATGCAACTTAAAGCTACGCCTAGCTTTTTATACATCATACAGCTTTTATAAAAAAATCTATACATGTAACAATACAAGCTTTCTGTACAAATGAATTCGAGAGACAAAAACCAAAACTATCTCCAAACGTTTCGGTTTCGTCCAAACCCCACCGAAACCAATATCCGGTATCGTCCCTCCCACCTCCCTAAGACTATGAAATATTCAGATCGCTCGCTCAAATAATCCATTAGACAATGAACAAAACAATAGATGATCTAGTTCTGTTGAGTACAGTTTATCACGTTGGTTTAACGCTTCGAGCTATGCATTCTATGTTAAAACAAATGACATCATAAAGGCGGAGTTGAGGCATTAACAATTGAACAACGGGGGTATTATGCATTATAGTGCATCGGTGATGTTATTCGCCATCATGTTATACTGTCTTTATGTTTTATGTCTGTAAATAGAAATGACGACGTCATTGGACAATTGAAACCAATCACCTAGTCCCAAATTAGGCAATTTAATGCTTGTGATATAGGTACAGTCGACCAAGAAATTGGTCTACCCCCTCAAGATCGATATTCATTTGAACCTCATGAAACAACAAGGTCGATTTCCCCTCGCCATAATATTATGACAGTGACAATGTCAACCTTGTGATAAGTTTGATCTCACAGAAACTTTTGTCAAAAGTGGTGGACCACATTCTTGGTCGACCATACTAGACAACGGATAAACTTGTGTAGACAAACATCGAAGACTCAACAGCAAACATTCGTAAACACTACTAGTATATTTTTTTGGATTTGAGTTGTCAGGTATAATAGGTAGTGACAGTCGACGCTTGAAATGTGAAATGGAATAAGCGACATTTTTTTGGACATTGAGTTAAATATATGGTTGAACACAGCAAAATTGGCTGATGTGATTTTGTAGCGTTTATCCTAAAGTATATCTTAACCTATATCCTTAGTCGCCTCTTGCTACATCTACGGAAAAAATTAAGAGGTGTTATTATTCTAAACCCGACACCACACGGCGTACCTTAATTTTTCCGTGGATGTCGTAAGAGGCGACTAAGGACATAGGTTTAGGTTTAGTTAGGCTTTAGGCGACAGGCTAGCAACCTGTCACCATTATACCTCTTTCATTTGTTTTCAAACCTGAAATTATGCTCAAGATGGCTTAGATAAAGCCATAGTTTCGTGTACTTTGCCTACCCCATTTGGGAGCACAGTCGTTTATATAGGTACGTTATATACACATACGTGTTCAGCTTAATTTTCTGAATAGGCAGTACTCATAATTGCATGTATTATAACCTTTCCGGCGAAACAGCGCCGTATTTAGCCTTAACAAGCGTTATTCCCGCCATTACATAACTTTTGTGGCCCATTAAAACCGCCTTCATTTGTCCCGAAACTCTTGGGACGCTTACGGGACAATTATAGCACCTTCGGAAATTCATTTAAAATTAATTGTTGTTTTATGAGTGCAGTCAGTTAGCTTGTCTTGTCTTGAATTTGAGAGAACTGGTACAGCCATGACTATAATAGTTGTTCTTGTGATTGCGGTATTGTAAGCATTTATAAACGAGGGTGGTGTATGGTGTCGGGATATTTCACCTCCCATTTCTTCCGTGGATGTCGTAAGAGGCGACTGAGGATGGTCAAGGTATATTTTAGGCGATAGGCTAGCAGCTTGTGGAGTTGTGGCTATTATACTACCTCTTCCATTTGTTTCCAAACCTAAAACTATGCTAGAAGTGGCTGCAAAGTGTAAAAATAGTCATAATTATGGTTTGGTTGACGTCACGTTTAATAGTCAATAGTCAATATTTTTTTATTCAATTTAGGCCTATTACAAGAACTTATGAACGTCATGACTTAAATCTAGGAAAATACACAATAAAAAAAATAAAAAACATTAAATATTTATTTACAGCTTTTTCGTTTGATCTGCCTACCCCATTTGGGAAGAAGGGCTTGACTGTGTGTATGTATAAAAGCTGTGAGAACAAAAAAAAATGTGCCCTCTGCTTATTCCATTTGGGAATACAGGCTTGATGTATGTATGTATGTATGTATGTATGTATGAAAAATTCTAAAATATGAATCTTCCTGTCTCGGACTGTAACACCAAATCAGTTGTAAACAATCTTTGCAAACGATCGGCGATTGATAATCGCAATCCAACTTTCCCTACTTCGAGGTCACTGACCATAAAAGTGTCCCACCCCTATTATTATTTACGTCCATCGAGTATCGAAACTCTTCTACAACACTAAAGCGGCCGAGCACTAAAACAGATAACTCGGCAATCCAATATTTACAGCCCACGCCAGTCGTTTGTTTCCTTTGGAACTATAAAACGGCACCGTCTTTGTTGCTGTGTACGTCTCTATCGTTTGTAAGGTGAAGGAGCGGGATAGTTCGAAGCTCGCATAAATGTGGAATAGGGATGTGGGCGATATCCGTATCGGTATCCGAGATTATTTATTTATCGATCCACATCCCATGCAGTGTCAGGTTTAGAATATACTTTTCCATTTCTTTGTGGATGTCGTGAGAGGCGACTAAGGATATAGGCTAAAGTATGCTTTAGGTGACAGCAAGCTTCTTTTAAGTATAAAATTGTGACATCACAACAATATCTTTCAGGTTCCAGAAGTTGGCTTCAGAAACTCCTCTTTTCTGACATTTAAATTTCTCACATTTCTTGTGTAATTTTATTTTTCAATTTTTAGGGAGTTTAGTGCAAACTTTAATGTACCTACAGATAAAAAAATACTTCTTTATGAACAGGGTAGCAACCTGTCACTCTTACACCTGCCAAAAACAATGCTAGAAGTGGGCACGAAAGGTGAAATAGTCAGTGTTACCTATTTAACGTTTCGTGTGCTCTGCCTACCCCATGATGTATGTATGTAACAATGTCTTACTTAAATTTAATATTTGGCGTTCATTGACAATCTAAAAATAGGTAGCAAGCAACGAACAAGTCGTTCTCAAAGACACAAGAAAGCTCTCTGAAATTTCTACACGAACTTTTAGAAGACTTAGATGAAAGTAAGATTCAAGTGTGCTATGGAAATATTCATTCACTGCTTTTAACATTATCATTTATTACTTCGAAATTCACTTCAAAAAGTTAAAAATATCGAGCGAATTCTAAATTTGCTTTCAATGTTTGTCTAATTTTAGATCCATCCGCTTTCCGTTCTGATTTAAGAAAAATGATTAGGTGCCTAAGTTTTATGAAGAGGCGGAAATGTTATATTTATTCAATAATCGTTATCCTAAAGATCAAGGCAGTGAAGCTCATTTATTTTTTATTCATTGATTAATTATGAGGTTGACATTTGTAGACCGATAAGAGTTTTGTCTTAATGTTTAACAAAAAAGAAAAAAACAAATAGCGTGACACTTAGTGTCATAAGAAAACAAAACAGCTTTAATGAGATGTTTGAATGTTTTGTAAGCAAAACAAAACAAAATCTAGAACTATACTGAAATTAAACTAAAATTATAATTAAATAAAATACTAAAATAGCCGTTGCTTCCTCTTAGGGTCTCCTTCCCAAAAACTGGCAGCATTACCTCGCTGGGCAGTAAGGCAAATCCGGTGCGTAGCTCGAGTTACCGAAGTAAAAGGCTTTACTTGCGCAACTTACGTACAAGCAAAATTTTATGCGGTAAAATATCCGAAATTTCGCTGGCTTTATACGTACACACATACGTAAAGCGTGTCACGCACTAAGCAGGTACGGTAAGTAATCTGTTACTGAACAGATATCTGTCAATATCGGTCCCTATACAATTCAATGAGCTACCACACACAGCGGAGATTTACCGTCAAGTATCTGTTGACACCGACATATATCACGGAGAAATGACATTTATACGCAGTCTGTGACGGGCTTTACGCCTGTATTCCCACATGGGGTAGCTAAACGCTACATAGACAAAACAATGACTATTTCACGTTTTGTGGCCACTTCTAGCATAGTATCTTTTAGGTTTAGAGGTGGCAGGTACAATAGTGACAGGTTGCTAGCCTGTCGCCTAAAGTATACCTTAACCTATGTCCTTTATGTCAATATTTTTTCAATAAATTATCCGTACCGGATAATATCGATATGCTTCACATCACTAGTCAACGTACGGACGCATTTGTATCTCCCGCACGTCGGGCGGGATAGTTTTACGGGCGATATGGGGTTTATGGTGGATATGACTGGCATAGGGTGGGGGGCGTAAACGGGAATTCCGGGGAATTACTATGCAATTAGAAAAGGTATCAGGGTGCGTAAGATGTAATAACTTTTTGATAAAGTGTTTTGTTTTCTTAATCTTTATATCAGTATCACTACTAGTGTTGTAAATGTGATTGTAACTCTATGTCTATTACCTCTTCACCTTTCCATGTACTCGACCAGAAATTGAATTTATGCTTATTTTATTTGTGTAACATGACTGTTATAATACAAACTAACAGCATTTTGCTCAAATAAATTTTGGAAATTAAACTTTGTTTTTCGTAAAACTTTACGGATCGTCCTGTCACGTCACCGTTTCACTGACGGAACAACCCAAACAAATTCAAGATTCACGTAATCTGCACATTGAGGCAGTGTATTAAAACACTTTGAATTAGTAGGGTTATTTCTACATTTTTAATGGCCGGGCACAGATACTAATATTTTTGCCAAATATCTCGCTTTCTCAGTCTTTCTTATGTAGTTTGGAAGAGATAGCACAGTTTAGTGTGTGCTAGCCATGTCAGTTCGTCACGTATTGAAAACTACAGTCGATATCGACTTAACCGTAGCGAGTTTATTTAACTCATGGTGCCGTTTCTATCGAAATCTATTCGAAGCGCGTAATTACGTTGGCGCCTGTAGTAACGTAATGAGATTTACTACGACCAACTCGTGGTAGCGGTACTGTTCAACCAAATGTGGTAAGCGAAGCACATAAAGCGTAAACGTTAAATACATGAATTTTCCATATCCACTTTTACCACAATTTTTAGGATGTAAATTAGATAATCGAGGTATAATAGTGACGTTGCTAACCTTTCTCTTAAAGTACATAACCCAATTGATAACTCACGCCAGCGATATCATACTCGTAAATATACTACGCCTTATATCGTATTTTGAGCATTCGGTTGGCCACTTCACTGAGCATTAGAGAACGAACCGTTAACATACAATGTTAACGAGACGATTATACATGTATCGCAAACAAATAAGAACAGCTTCAGATGTATGTTATGACACTAAATACACGAATGGATCGTCGTTCAGCATAAAAAAATACTAACTAAAAATACTATAATAATAATATACTATTTGTTTATTTTAGGTCAATGGTTTTTTTTTCTCAACTTTCTTTGTGTGTCTACTTTATTTTCACGTTTTGTCAATCGCTTGAAGGTTAGCAGGAAGAGATCCCTTAAGGGTTACTTTCGCCTTTGTACTTGTGTTTTGTTTTGTTTGTTATTTTTGTCATGTTTATTTTGTACAATAAAGAGTTACATACATACATACATATAAAAATAACAAACCCCCAGCTACGCATACATAGGTACTTACAGATGTAGTGAGAAACTATTTTCCTTCGTAAATTTTCGGACAAGTTCGTATTTATCGTTTTCTCTCAAATAGCTTCGGTACCCATTTTAAAGGGAATTCATTCCGTAGAATATATGGTAAATATCCAGTTTTAAGTAATAATTGTAATTGTTTTAAGTAATAAAACGATAAATACGAACTATTCCGAAAATTTACGAAGGAAAATAGTTTCTCACTACATCTGTAGGTACTCTTTGATCATACATACACCGCGCCTGTTTTCCCAAATAGGGCAGGCAGAGCACGCGAAACGTTACATTCCCTGACTGTTCTACGTCTAGTAGCTACCTTTAGCATATTTTGCTGGTTTTAAATCATTTATGTAGTATAATAGTGACAAGTTTCACGGAATAAATGGAAATTCCCGATACCACACAGCATCAAGTATCTTCTAAACACCGAAATTGGATCCCGATTGTATTAAAAATCATCTAAGGTAACGGCACCAGTTATGGACGGTTAATTTGACAAGTACCAGTGATGGACACTTCATTCATAATTTAAAGATCATAGAGTTGTGAATTGATTGTTGTAAAACAAATAGTGGGTAGTAAATAAGAATCATTGTTCATTACTGGTTCTTTGTCCATTACCGGTGACTTTACCTTAATAGGTTAACCAAAAACTTACAGATCCAAGTGCGTATGATCTCATTTAGCGTCTTGCCTACAAGCCTCCCTCCCGAATGATAATTGCTACCACAGACTTATGTCGAAATAGATGACTCAAATGTATGTACTTCGCGTTCCAAAAGGGAGCCAAAAGGGAGAGCAACGCTCTTCCTTTGACGCGATTTCGTTTAGTTTTGTACCACTTACATTAAATTTAACTGCCTAGAGACAGGACAACTCGAATACCCAGTATAACTCGAATGCCGGGTAGCCCAGCGGTTAGAGAACCTGACTGTGAAGCTTAAGGTCCCGGGTTCGATCCCCGGTCGGGGCAGATGTTTGTATGATGAATACGAATGTTTGCTTTCGAGTCTTGGATGTTTATCTGTATATAAGTAAGTTTATCCGTTGTCTAGTACCCATAACACAGGCATTAAATTGTCTACTTTGGGACTAGGTGATTGGTGTAAGAATTGTCCAGTGTCCAGTGTATTATTATAATACCGCGGCGTCACCTTTGAATTGTTTTCACTCGGACTGTCAATTCCCATCACTAAAGCGCTCATGTGACGTTACAGTAGGTAGAGAAAAGTGGCACGCTTGCTTTTCATACAAATGGAGGATCTCGCGGTATCTATTTTAATATAAGTCTGTGATTGCTACGTAGTTTTTTCTCAGATTAACAAAGCCCAGCTAATGAGGCCCCCTACGCCCCCTTGCGGCGAATTAGGTACGACATTATCATTTCTCCGTAGTCGAGTAATTAGGTGTGACCAGGGGACTCCACGGGAATTTGGGGAAAACGGAATTTAGCGATGTCTCGTTCGTCATACCGGCGGAATACGGTTGAGTTATTTTGTTCTTTGGGATTTCGTAGGGGACTTCATAATACTTTTGTCTGAGGTTTTAATGTGTAATACGCTTAAGAGGGGTAAAAATCGATGTAATCTCCGTAATAAGTGCGCCTAAAGAATTTTATTTGGATAACTAGCTAATTATTTAGACTCAAAATTAATTCTCTGAATCACGGCAAATATCACGCAATTTTTTTCTTGTTTCAAACAAACAAAAAAACTACTATTTTGGTCCATTTAATCCAGATGCCTAAGGTCTTAAAAAGCGAAGAGAGTATGTGGATGGCGCTTTACATTTTGACACTTCATGAGTGTATCCGAACGAAGAAAAATTTAAGTTTTTTTTAAAGTTACGTCTTCATTTTCTTTTTTCTTTTTACTATAACGTTTTGAAAAATCTCACGTGAGATTTGGGGGGTGGGGGAGGGGGTTGAATAAAATCTCACGACATCTCACCAAGGGGGGTGGGAGGGTCAGAAATTTGAAAAAAAACACCTCACGTAATTTATGGACGCCCCCTTATTGAATACTTGGCTCAATAATAAAATATGAAGTTACTAGTAATTATCACCAATTATCAAGATAATTGCAGGTGCTTTCGTGATTTATTTCCATTACAATTATTTAATTTCATGTTTCAGACAGATAATAGCACTAGCAATTATGCTGTAATATTCATTTTCAAAAATAATAATAATAAAAAAATAAAATTTATTTCATACATCATGAACATCAGGAATACACACAGGAGAATATCTGGCAGATCCCAAAGTATATCTTATATCTTACCTACTTATATACTTACATACATACCGTCATGCCTCTTTCCCATTAGGGGTAGGGAGAAAGTAGGTACTTTGTTCCACTTACTACGATCCTGACATACCTCTTTTGCTTCATCCACATTCATTAATCTCCTCATATATACTCGTCGGTTTCGGGTACTCTTGACCTGACTTGTTTCTAAAACGTCCGCGATTTGGTCACGGAACGTCCGTCTGGGTCTTCCCCTCCCAATGCACCCATCCACATTCCGTGTATAAATTTGTTTAGTAAATCTACTTATATCTACTTTTACCCCAGCTCTTTCCCTTATCACACTATTTCTTATTCGTCTTTCAACGATACACTTCCATACTTCTTAACTATAGTAGAGAAAATTTAACATACTTACTATAAAGTAGAGATATTGTGCAGGTTTTTTTAACTCCATTACGGAAGAATTTTAAATCCTGGGCGATCTCCTAGAAGTTGAAAAAGGGTGAAATTTTAACTAAGTTTTGTTGAAATCCGATCAAAAGTTTTTGTAATAATATTGGTTGATTGATACAAAAATGTAGGTAATCTTTCAACATTTTTATGTTATGTAACATGAGCTAATCTCGGTATTAAAAACGTGAGCAATTCCGTTATTTCACTATCAACATTTTTATGTTGTACAGAAAAATTATGCATACAGCACATTTATTCAAGTGGTCATACTATTACTGGTACTTAGGTAAGGAAACACAAAAACAAGTTTTATACAGAGTGTTGAAAATATCTATAAACATACCAGAACAGAGGAATACAATTAAATATAGGCTCATACATATTGATACTTTTCTTAAATCTCAATACGTCGGCAAAACATTCGATCCCGTTTGTTACTAGTAAATTAATATCGCCAATTCTGTATTCAGTCTCAGTGAGGCGACAATATTTCGATCAAAGAAATTTCAATACATATTTATCAGTTCCATAATGAGATACAGAGTGGAGCGCGACGCATAAAAGAAATAATTTGAATCGCTTGTTTTCATAACATCGTACCGTAACACCGTAACCAAGTTTCATTTCATTATACCCAAAAAATAACCTCGCATAAAAGAAAAAGAAAGTTTTTTTTTATTTATTTTTTATAAATGTTATAGTTAATAGGTGTGTGACAGTAATTCCATTTATACATAGTCCTTCCTGGAAAAAGCAAAGCGCGAAACTGCCCCCAAAAAAAATCTTGCTAAGTTTTAAGCTTTTACATAGTACACACCTCCACGCCTCTTTCTCACAGAGGCAGGCAGATATTACTGTGTTCCAGTTGCTACTATCCTGCCATACCTCTTTTGTTACTTCTTTCATTCTTCTTCTGTCTCTTTTGTTGAACGTGGGTACGTTCGTCAATCTCATACATGAACATCAATCCTTAATTTCCAATCCTTAATTTTGTCACAGAAAAGATAGGATGTTTAAGAAGTAAACAGGCCTATCCCGCAAAATGTTTCGATCGCCCTTCAAAACAAAATAACTTCGGGAGTTTCGACGTTTTTTGTAAATAATCGAACAGTCTTAACCTTTTCACTGTCCAGAAGTTTACTTTGCAAACTTTAATGCTTATTCGGAAATATAATTCTGATAACTTCGGGTCGCTGCCAGTTTCTGGTTTCTTCGGCCCTAATAACGCGACGCCTATTGTATAAATATTTAAGTTTAACTTTTGTGCCCCTAGATGTCGCTGTCCCGTGAATGCGTAAATTCTATATGGCGCTATCGTTTGTCCGCCTCAGATACTATAAAGCGGCCGAAAGATTAAAGAGCGCAAAATACCGAGGTCTCGGCCCTGAATACGTTTTCGTACCATTCGGGGTCGAGACTTTAGGCCCGTGGGGTCCCAGCGCCACCAATCTTTTAAAAGAGCTCTCCAAGCGCCTGGCTGATACAACTGGAGACCGAAGAGCTGGCAGTTTCCTCGCTCAACGCATCAGCATTGCGATACAGCGAGGAAACGCTGCCAGCGTCTTTGGGACCATGCCTCGGGGGTGCCCTTTTTTAAATTTAGTTTAGTTTTTAAGTTAGTTATATTTATTATTATTATTTCTTCTTAATTGTTTTGTTTTTGTGGAATAACAATATTACATACCTAATAGGTTTAATATTTATGTTAGTTTTTAAGAAGGAATGAATGATTCGTGCTACGAAAGAGGTTGTTATTCCATCCTTTCCCTTTTAGTGACCGAGGTTATACGTAGGTATACAATAAGAAACAGGTAAATCTGATACAATGTTTCTTTATAAGGGAGCGCATAAGTAAACAATAGTACATTGAGTAACTAGGGGAGGAAATGGAACATTATTAACGAGAGGCTGTTAGAAGCCCGACGCCGCAGGCGGAGGGCTTTTATGACTCGAGTTTATAATGTCCTTTACTCCCCGTGTTACACACAATGTTTTTCATCACATTTGCGAGGAAAAACTAAAAATAGAAAATGCATGACATCACGTCACCGCGCCGCGCTATACCGTTTGCGCTGTCACTGCTGTCAGTGCGTTTAGGTCTATTGTCACTTTTTTCATCATTTTCCACAGACAAGAACTATGTTTCGCACAGAATGCGAATGGTCAACAGCCAGATTCTGCCAAAAAGGTTCAAACAAATTTACGAAAAAAGCATATTAAAAAACGCGTTGACATACATCCAAAGTATTAAATTAATACAGTTTCATAATGCATGTATACATTAATTTTGCATTTAAAAGTTGGTCCTTAAGTTTTAATAGCAGAATTTTTATTTTTACATTTGTAACCTCCTTAGTCTGAACTTACGTACCTATACTAACTTTTGCAATTTTTAAAACTAAACTTTACCTCCCATAGGATGTAATGATAACTCCCGCGGTTACAATTTAGGCCTTTGTACTAAAGGACACGCTCTTGTAATAACACCATTGACGAGCAAGTGTGATGAAAATGAATATTGTACATGCACGGGTCGGTAGGTACTGGTCTGTACTGATTTATCTGTGCCGGAAACCTGTTTTTCTATTTAAGCACCCTTTTCATCACACTTGCTCGTCAATGGTGTTATTACAAGAGCGTCTCCTTTAGTACAAAGGTCTAAATTGTAACCGCGGGAGTTATCATTACATCCTATGGGAGGTAAAGTTTAGTTTTAAAAATTGCAAAAGTTAGTATAGGTACGTTAGTTCAGACTAAGGAGGTTACAAATGTAAAAATAAAAATTCTGCTATTAAAACTTTAGGGCCAATTTATAAATGCAAAATTAATGTATGCATTATGAAACTCTATTCATTTAATACTTTGGATGTATGTCGACGCGTTTTAAATATGCATTTTTCGTAAATTTGTTTGAACCTTTTTGGTAGAATCTGGCTGTATGACCATTCGAATTCTGTACAAAACATAGTTCTTGTCTGTGGTATATGATTAAAAAAAGTGACAATAGACCTGAACGCACTGACAGCAGTGACAACGCAAAAGGAATAACGCGGCGCGGTGACGTGATGTCATGAATTTTCTTTAATTTTTAGTTTTTCCTCGCAAATGTGATGAAAAACATTGTGTGTAACACGGGGAGTAAAGGACATTATAAACTCGAGGCATAAAAGCCCTCCGCCTGCGGCGTCGGGCTTCTAACAGCCTCTCGTTAATAATGTTCCATTTCCTCCCCTAGTTGCTCAATGTACTATTGCTTGTGGTGGAGTATAACACCATAATTTTTCGTTGAGGTCCTTTGACTGCAGAACCCAAACAATCGAATCATACATTCACAGTGCAACCAAATACAGCCAAAATTGATTATTTTTCACGCAATTTGGCCGGAAAGATTTATTCATTTTATCACACTTTTGTATTCGACAAGTCAATTCCGAAGTTAAATTAAATCCGGAATTCCGTCATAACTCCACCTGTGAATTATTTTATGCTAATTCAATTAGCAATTCAGTTTAGGGTTGCCTCGTGCCGTAAAATGTTACTTATACGGGTTATATTATACGTTCTTAATATTTATAATGAATATAAAATCGCGTATAATGAAATGGCTTTTTAGACTTCTTTATGGTTTTCGTTAGGCAGATAAGAGAAGGATATAATAACATGGTATTTGGAAAGTTTATTTCATAATACACTTTATCTACATCAATATTATAATGTCCCTACTATATGTTAAGAACTACAGACGCAACAAGTACTTATTTATGTTCAAGAGTTTTACTATCCTACTAATTCTACAGACAATACAGTTTTTGTGGGTATGGATGGATACATAACATACATCACGGCTGTATCCTGAAATTGGGTAGGCAGAACACACGAAACGTTATATAGCTAAAGACTAATTCATGTCACGGAGCCACTTTTAGCACAAATTAGATTTTACTTAGATAAAAGGGGTATAGTATAATAGTAACAAACGGCAAGCCTACCGCCTAAAGCTTACTTATATCTTCGAACGCCTCATGCAACATTCACAGTAGAATATAGGGAAATGTAATTCGTAGATATTATTTCACGCATAAACTACCAGAAGGATTTTACAATATTTTAACACATTTAGAACCAAGGACCCGGCTCCCGGGTTCTTCAAAACATTCGCGAGATACCAAGAACCCGGTAGCCGGGTTCATTTTGTACTAGCTATAGACTACTTGGATCCGCGAAGATGTTTTGATTTTAGGCTGGGTCGTGAATGCGTTAAAGCTTATAACCACATCAAAAGGATAAATCGACACTTCAGTCAATACTGTTTCTTCATATTCGCGATTCTTCACATAGACAGCTGTGGAGAATATTGTGCAGAAACGTGGATAGGAAGACATAATAATGGCATAAGTATTGTATACTCCCATTGAATCAGTCTCTAAACTTACGCCATTTTCATGACCTCTACGAGATCCACAAAAAAATAGAGGGGTACAATTCTAAACACCAGTCTGTTAGTTGTAAATATTAATTACCGGTAAACGCTTTCGGTGCGCCCATCCCTAGCCCGTGAATAACCGGCAAACCGGCGATCGGTACCGGCCGAAATTGGTTCCGCTCCCTACCTGATGCCGTTAAGATCCCAAGCGATAAATTTATTTTATTTACAGCATTGAAAATACCCTTATCTGCAGTTAATTACATTTTGAACGCAACATAGCTTACAACGGGAGCTGCCTTGTACTTATCTTCGCATTTTACAATACCACATGTTTTAATTCCAGGCGCGAAAAGGATGTTAAACACATACATACATAATATATCACGCCTGTTTTCCCTAATAGCATACAATAGCAGAGATAGTAAAAACTACGACTTTCATGTTCTGTAGCCACATGTCGCATACTTTGAGGTTTGAACACTGGCGGAATAAGTATAATAGTGACACGTTGTCGCCTATACCTAAACCTAGTTCATAGTCGCCTCTTACGACATCCACAGAAGGAATGGAGAGGTGTTATTTTAAGACACAGGTACAGGATGTTAAATAAAAATAAATAATCCAGCCTAAGTACCGTCCGTCCCACTACTGGGCACATGTCTACTCTTCAGTAGGGGAGGATTTGGACTGTCGCTCCCACACGAGCCCAGTGCGGATTAGGAATTAATCGATTATCTCGTGGTAAATATTACATTCACTTTCGCATATAAATTCCAAAAAATTCAGAGGTGCAAACCCAAAAAAAAAATTGAACCCCCGAACCTCTGCATGAGAGGCCACAGGTGAAACCGTGTTAAGGCGTTAAGATATGTAAGTTATATGTAAACCGTGTGGTGCCGGGTTAGAACAGCACCTCCCCCATTCTTCCCGTGGGTGTCGTAAGAGTCGACTCTGGGAAAGGGTTGGTGTACTGTGGGCGATGGGCTAGCAACCTGTCACCACAGTATCACGTTTGACCATCTGTTTACCCTGAATTTGCTAAATGTGACACTGAATTTTTGAATTCATGTGCTCTCCTTACCCCTCCTGGGAATACAGGCGTGAGAATATGTATGTATGTATGTGTTATATGTGTGTTTACTTTTCTGTAAGTGGCATTGTAGCTCTCAAGAGGAGGGAACGTTTTCGATGAGGTTCCTTCAAAAGCCGGTTTGATAAAACGCGCTTCTCCAGTCCTCATTAAGTGCTCTAAGCTAACAGAATATTTGCAGAGAATTGTGGGCAAGTGAAAGCCATTTCAGCAAAGTCTGTAGAGGTATACGAAAAGCCGCAAAATGTGCCGCGAAGTGGCGGCAAATTAAGACTCAGTTTTCACGGCTTGGCATAGATTTTAGTGGCAAGCCGAACGACGTTTTGCTTTTCATTATGAATTACATTTACGGTTTATACGACTGATATACGATGTTATTAAAACACAAGCGTTTTTATGCTTTCAACATGTCACTATTTTTCTTAGTCTCTCTAACTTGGTACCCTAAAATGTATGCTAAGTGGCTACGAAGCCTGAAGTAGTTCACGGCTTTCTCTATGTAGCGTTTCGTCTGCTCTACTTATCACGTTTACAAATACAGGCGTGATGCACGTTTTTATGAGGATTGAGGTTTGACGAGTTTCATAATAAGTTAACACTGGTGATTTTATAATTCTACCGTATAAAACTTGAAAATTGTATCAGTTGTTTTAGTTTATAAAAACACGTTTGAAGACGCAAAAGAAAACTATTAAGCATTAAATATGTACCGCGGTAAAGATTTTGAAAGTAAATATTTCATGCCATATCAATTTAAATATTTTTACTAGATGTAACGTTTTTTCTTCAAAAGATATTATTCCCTCTCGAAAAACCGCAATGCCAGAAACAAACGCTGGACGCTAGCATAAGGTAATAGTAAAAAAAGCAATGGAAAGAGATGAAGAGGTCACCCTGTAAGGCTTAGCGCGCGGGATAGTCTACCTGCCACTTTCTGACGTCTCTAGTTAGACAGTGACAGGTACAGTCTATCTCGCGCGTATCTCTATTCGCGTCCTGTCGTGCTATGAGGACTGGATGCCCTTAAAATTGATCAAATAAAGGAAGAGGCTGGTGTGTCGTATCGGGGAGCCAAGAAGCTGGCTCATAGAAGAGTAGACTAGAACAGTGGCGTGCAGTACATACATACACGTTTGGCTGCAGCCGCCGCGCCTTCTATGACGAGCTACAGACGATCCCGAAAGTCGAGGTAAACGCGATTGAAACATAAAATTTACTAAACAACTTACTTAATCGGAATATACCTATGTTATTGATATAAAATAATAAACACCTAACAATAACAGACTGTAAATTACTTCTTAGTAGGTATAGTTAGGGAAAAGTAGCTGCCAGCCCGTTGGTAGCCAGTTGCGTCGACCAGGCGCTTTTCTAATTCGATAAAAAAATCGTGACGCTGAGACCTCACGGAGACGTCGCGATGCCCATAGCAACAAAGTTATAGCCAGAACCACGACCCTGATATACTACCTTTTTTATTAGTTTCTCATTAGTTTGAGAACAGCTAATTTTATACACCGATTACCGCAATCCCGTCGATCGGGAACTTTCCACGGCCCATCGATTGTATCCCTCCCCTAGTTCCAGCGAAATTAATTCCTTTTAAGCCAAAAAGGGTTGTTTGGAGGTCATTTGTTTGTGAAGGGCTTAAATGAGGCGGGTGATTGCGAGGTATCGAAGCTGCTTTATAAGTATTGGGAATGGCGAGAACAAACTTGAACAATCTGCCTTATTTTTGGGACTGTTGCCGTTACCTGTCTTTTGAGACTGTTATCCTTACGTCTCGTCTGTTTAATTTCACTGCAGCTTCACCGCGGAAATGAAGGATTGGAAGGAATCAAGATAAGCTCGAAATGTTTCATGTGTCATGTATAATAATAAATTATAATAATCCAGCCTGAATACGTCCCACTGCTGGGCACAAGCCTCCTCTCAGTACGAGAGGGCGCCATGAGGTGAGAGTGTCATGTATGCTTGCGTCAAATATTGGCACAAAACATGCCGAGTTCGCAGTTTTGAATAGTAAATAATGTGCGGAATAATGGATACTGCACCGATAAGAACTCCTGAATTTGAAGAGATGCAATTCTGAAATATTCTCTCCATCTTGTAGAATTCACCTACTTGTTTCATAATCCGCGCTAAATACGTCCTTTATCCAGATTTCTCTCTGTCAGTGTTGTTCGAAGTTGAGGTAGATCCGAAGAATATTACATACCTGTAACAAAAAAAAACTTAATTAGCAAACAACTCAAAACACGTCAAACTTGTTTACTATCTTTATAGGTCTCCGAAACAAGCTCAAAAATCACCTCTCCTAATTAGTTTATCCAGATAATGTACAAAAACCTCGTTGAACAAAGTATCAATAGCAAATCCCCCGCGTCATGTTTCAAAACACAATAGGTTTAATCTTCAAGGGAACAATCCTTTTGTGGTGGAAAAATAAGGTAACAAAGCATCGGTTTTTTAAAAGACTGTCCTCGTTATGTTCCTCGCGGAGCGGGAAAATAATGACGATATTAAATTTCGAAATAGTTGTCTCTTAAAAAGCCAGTTCGCGAAGGAAACTTCTGTGGAATTCAACTGACTGGAAAAGCTTAGTTTGCAGCAGTTATTTTTATTGTGGCCAATATTATTAGTGGCAAGACTTACTAAGGAATCCTACAAGATGTCAAAACATAGAATTGATTACAACTTAGGCGAAGATTCCGGCAGAGGAACACAATTATCTAAGGAGAATCAGTACTTTGAGGAATTACGACTAGAATTATTTAACAAACAAACATGCTTAAACATCGGGGAAGACAAAGACAAGAGCGCCATTCGCTTCTATTCTGGCAAACTTCTCTCGCTTCATTCACATTCATCCCTCTCGCCGTACATACTCGTCGGTTTCGGGTGCCTTTATCTAGGCCTTTTAAGAACATCGCCGATCTGAAAACATGTAGGTACATTCACGCCTATTTCCCCAATTGGGGTAGGCAGAGCACATAAAATGTGACAGACTGATTATGACTGTTTCACACTTCACAGCCACTTCTAGCATAATTTTAGGTTACAAATGAAAGACTTATAATAGTGACAGGTTGCTAGCTTGTCGCCTAAACTACCTAAACCTATCTTTAGTCACCTCTGACATCCACGGAAGAAATGCAATTACAATTACATGTTCATGGATGAAAACACGTAATTGCCCGCTAATTCTAAAATTACCCTCAAAATCCACGCCCTTCTGCCGTGTCGACTATCACCTCGGATCAGCTGTTACTGCAATTGACATGGTCCGCCATTTAACGTAATTGAATTTACTCATAGGTTTAATACCATTAAGGTTTCCGCTACACAACAAGCTTTAGCTATGGAAGTACGTGAATTTGTTAGCTTACTGTGTCTCGGTTTCCTACAAAAGAGAAAGATATAATAGATCTTCTGTGAAGTCCTTTCTGTACACGGGATGTGGGAAAACTACTATTATTATATCTTCATCACATTTACACGTTAATTATGTTATTTACAAATCCGATAGCATTACGCCCCGGAGAAGTTAAGATTTTAATTTTAAATTTTGCAAAAGTTAGTATAGGTACGTCACTTCAGGCTAAGGAGATTACAAGTGTAAAAACTAAAATTGAACAGTCGCTCACCTAATGGGACCAACTACCGTGTTATTTACATTTTTGCGGTCGACCGAAATCACACTACGTGATTGCTACTTTAATTTCCGCAGGAGAAGCCAGTTTTATATCTTTTCGTATGTGGATTGTTATGAAGCATGGCTCCACAGTGCTACAAATAATTAATCCCTTATTTTTCCACAGCACACAAATAGAACATCCTGTTTCCGCTGGGTTCGCGATCCCGGGTAAGGATACGACCACGACAACGCGCGACTAGCGGCGCGATAAGCGGCGCGAGGAGCGACGCGACTAGCGATTTATTTGTTCATTGCGTGACCATGAAAGTGGAAGTTGGTATCCAGACTGTTTATAAGATTGCTGTATTTCATACATACAAATGTTACGCCTGTGTTCCTATATGAGGTAGGCAGAGCACACAAAACCCTTCATAGTCATAACCAGGACTATTTCACGTTTCGTAGCCACTTCGAGCATAAACCTAAACCTACTATATTAGCATTTTTACGTCGTGTTAGTGTTTTTACATCGAGCTAATCCGTACCAATATATAAATGTGAAAGTGTGTTTGTTTGATTGTTTGTTTGTTTGTTTGTTTGTTTGTTTGTCCTTCTTTCACGGCTAAACGGAGCGATAAATTGACGTGTTTTTTAGGTAGATATAGTTTATGATATGGAGAGTGACATAAGCTACTTTTTGTCTCTTCAAAACCCCCCATTTCCCTAAAGTGAGGGGTGGAAGTTTGTGGAATTTTTAATGTAGAAAGCTATAAATTGGTATGTGTGCTATCTCTTCTGTGCTACCCCGAATTTAACGCGAGTGGAGCCGCGGGCAAAAGCTATCTCGATATAAAAACGTGAGCAGATCTGTTTCCTATTTCCTAAACCTATTTCCGTTTGTCGCCTTTTACGGCACGCACGGAAGAAATGGAGAGGTGTTATTCTAAACCACACAATGCCCCTGTCATATTGTATGGTATTTTGACAGCTCAGCAACGAGTTTAGTAAGTAACGTTAGAGAATAACACTACTGTCCGGACGTAGACTAATCTTTATTCGCGTCGCTTATCGCGTCGCTTGCCGCGTCGCTCATCGCGTCACTTGTCGCTATTCGCGTCGCTCATCGCGTCGCTCATCGCGTCACTTGTCGCGTCGCTTATCGCTATTCGCGTCGCTCATCGCGTCGCTCCATCGCGTCACTTGTCGCGTCGCTTATCGCTATTCGCGTCGCTCATCGCGTCGCTCATCGCGTCGCTTATCGCTTGTCGCGTCGCTCATCGCGTCGCTAGTCGCGCGTCGTCGCAGCCATAAGCAATGTTGACAGGACCCGCAAATACGCTGGCCCAATACTAGTATTATACTTACACGCTGCTGAAGTAATGTTTGCTCGTTTGCTTTGTCAAAAATAGCTGAGTACTTTTCTTTTCTTCGGAACGCTTTGGCGCGATTCAGACAAGCGAGAATAGAAATTAGTAGAGTAAGTCACTCTTTATTTGCGAGTGTTATCAAGTTTTAACATGATAAAAAAAGAGGGAGAGTGACAAAAGCCACAAGTTACTAGTCTGTCTCCTAAATCATATCTACCTGTCTCTATTTCTCTTGGTAAATAGGTACATAAAATAAACAAAAATGTGTAAGATTTGGTCAAAACACACTTTATTTTTGACAAGTATTTTGCAAATACCTATTTTACATTTAGCATTTAAAATACAAAACGCACACGATTTCGTATTTTTACATTTGACATAGTAAATCAATAAAATATTTTACATTTTGTATTAAAATGCTTTTTTAAAACCATTTTGTACATCTCTGCTAACTAGAGACGTCAGAAAGTGATGGGTAGTCTATCTCGCGCGCGAGACGATTCGCGTGTTGCTGTACAGTCACCAGCATTAACATCTGCCACGACGGAGCGTGCCAAAATATCTGACACGTCCTACTGCCCCTAGTAATAGAGTCGTATCAGATGTTTTTGCAGCCTTATTGCATCAGATATTGGTGCTGGTGACTGTACTGTGCCTACTGATCGTGGTCCTGCTCTGTGACCGTGTGTCATCGTCAGCCTACATAGTTGGCTGAGTCACACCGGGAATACTAGATTGAGGATATCTGTTTTAAACAGCTATCTTTTATACACATACATTCATATTTTGACGTGACAACGTCTTAAATTAGGTTGAGCTGGGAGTCACTTATGAAAAAGTGTAACGCTCGGTAACGTTACGATGACGTCACACTATTTTTTATAGTTTTTTTCGCCAATAGGTACCAGGGGAGCATAAATAAAAGCCGGTATAGCGTGCAATAAATGAAAGAAATTTGTACTGATTTATGAAATTTGAATACCCTTCTGTACAATAAAAGTGTTTAGTTACTAACGAGAAATCGATCAAGTTTTTTTATAGTTTTTTCGCCAATAGGTACCAGGGGAGCATAAATAAAAGCCGGTATAGTGTGCAATAAATGAAAGAAATTTGTACTGATTTATGAAATTTGAATACCCTTCTGTACAATAAAAGTGTTTAGTTACTAAGATCTATTTTTTAATACGGGAGACTAAAATGACATTTCAAGTATTGCCTGTTTTTTTCACTTCATAAATAGTGATGTGCTACAACCGGTACTTACCGAAAAAAAAATGTAAGTGTGCTTGTTAGGTAATATAGTCAAGAGAACAAAACTAAGTAAGTATCTAAGTACTACTTAACGTGATAAAAAATACTATTCATTCTAGTTTTTTTTGTAGAAGTCTGTTTTTAATTTTCTTTTACAATTCTGCCCTACATTGCACATACATATTATAATGTTTTTATACAATACGACAAAAGACAAGAAATTAAACGAGCCTATATTTTGATTAGGTACTTAAAATTTTTATTTTAATTTTGCGTTCTACTTATAACTTGCGCTGATAACGCCCGCGGCGATTTTTCTCTAGTGGGACAGCAATTTCTGCCGTCGTGGGCGAGGGCGTTGTAGGCGCCATTTTTTTAAATTATTATTTAAATAATTATATTTAAATTATAAAACAGGAAAACCTAGTGTTCACGTTTCGCGGACGTTTTTCAAGCAAATTACATCGAATTGAATATGAAACTGTGAAGCCTGCACTAAAAAAAAGAGCACACTTTTGTTTTTCACGTAAATAACGGAGATGCAATCACAATAATGTTATACTTACCCGCTATGCTATGCACAAAATAATAATATTATTTTTGACGATTCGTTTCAATCGAATCAGAAACCGGAATTGTGACAACACTGTTCGTATTAAGCAGGTCACATTATTTTTACGTTTGACATTTCAAGCTGTCATTTTAGTCTCCCGTACTAAAAAATAGATCTTAACGAGAAATCGATCAAGTTTTTTATAGTTTTTTCGCCAATAGGTACCAGGGGAGCATAAATAAAAGCCGGTATAGTGTGCAATAAATGAAAGAAATTTGTACTGATTTCATTTTGACGTGACAACGTCTTATAAATTGGTTTGCCGGGTGACACTTCAAGAAACTGCGTTACGCTCCGCTCACGTTATGCGCTCACAATGAGAGCGAGTGAGAGGCACGCGTTCCTTCCACTCGGGCATGGTTAGCCCGCCTAAGAGCGAGAGAGACAGACATTAAAAGTGAAAGTTACTATTATTTCATCCTTCTTCCTACTATACGAATGAATATTCACTTTAAAATTATTTTACCACTCAAAGTCGTTGTCACGTAAAACTTTCGCCCGTATACCGACTTTACAGGCAACCAGTTTTTTTATACGGGTCCTCGAGATCCCTAACATCGTTTGTCCTAAACTCATTTGCCCGAACTATTTTGAAAAAGAGTTTCGTTCATACTATCACGCTATGGCACCGCTACGCTTCTGCTGGCAGTGTTTTTGTAGTTTGAAGCATCCAAAAGGCATCACAAAATGTCAAGCAGTCTATCGCGCGAACGTACAGTCACGAACCGGGATTGTTGAGCCACTTGCCACTGTTCGCAGTTTAGACGTGTAATCAATGACCGATGTGACCGACTAGATGTCAGCTATTGGATTAGTATTACACGACCAAGTTACAAACATAGGTAAGTGGCTCAACAATCCCTGTTTGTGATGGTACAGTGCTTGGCACTCAAATTGGCCATACTTGCTAGTGCGCAACTGGGTGCGGGAGGCAAACATCAAACAGCGAACCAATCGCGCGGTCGGAGCACTCGCGTCCCGCTTTACCTAAAAAACCACCTGTCAATTTTGGTCAAGTTGAATGCCAAGCACTGAAAAGTAAATGTACCAATGCTCGACGCCTCAACGCCCAGTAGATGACACCCATCTGTCACCTGTCTTACAATGACATAAGGTTGCAAGTGCTATGTATTGGGTCAGTGTCGAGCACAGGGACGTTTACCTTCCAAAAATGTGAAAACTTGCATCTGCCGTCATGGGTCAGCCTTGGCACTATCTATCTCTTCTGTATCCTCGTCTCCCGTGGCAGTCTGCCCGTGACGTGTAAAGGCATCTTTGCTCCGGTCCGCAGATAGCATGATATCCGCAGATAGCGAATCGCCCGCTAATTGTGAAGGGTCAAGGGGTTGGTGAATGTGGCGTTTGAACCCCTGTCATTATTCTTAACAATTATTTTAACAGAGATTTTGGAATCGCGTCATTACTTTCCAGTTTGCGCGAGACACTTACTAAATGGTAAAATGTGGGTCCCATGCAACTTATATGTAAAACAAAACAATGATAAACAAAAAAAATATATGGTGTACATTACCATGCACAATTCAACCAAAAACTGGTTTGAACGAGATCTGGTAAGTAGCTTATTTTATACGACAGAAATAGTGAATCGCAATTTACCATTCATTCAATCAACTCGAATATGAAATTAATAAAACATTCTTTTATATTATGTTACTTGCTGCTATGGAAACCTTCATGGGCGAGTCCGACTAGCACTAAGCCACTTTTTTTTCTAAATAAAAAATAACGATTCTACTACCCGGAATCAAGAACACGATTCGTACCGATAAATACAAAAAACTACAAAAAATACAAGGAAGTCACGAAAAGGATTCGTAAAACGCGCACAAAATTTTTTGTTTTTGTTTTTTGATGTAGATAAATCGATTCTATGTAAAAACCAATTTTTATTCAAATTGAAAAAAAAATATGGACAACTTGTAACATAATGGGCAAGATACACAGTTACTCTTCGAAACTTTTGCTTATCATAATAGTAGAGAATACGGAATAAAGTTTTGAAAAAGTCGTCTGTTATTCTGGCGGAGTTGAACTGAGATATCAAGTTAGGAAATTTATGGGGTGATGGCCGTAATGTTTTTTTTACTACTAGTACCTAGTACCCACTGTCATCTAAACAACAATAGGTAACAGTAACCTCCAATATTTGCTCTCTAAACAGTGGTACTATTTTCTAAAGTAACTAACTAAATTAACCGACGAGCAAGACGTCGAAGTGTCAAAAATTTGCTGCCATACGTACAGTCAAGGAAATTGATTACTGTGCCACTTTGTACTTTTTCACAAGAAATGTCACTGTGACATACCATACTTCCTACTACTCAAAGCAATATGAAACTCACTATGAAAAGGTTCAAAGTGGCACAGGTATCAATTTCCTTGACTGTACATACAATAACGTCTGTATTCCCAAACGGGGTAAGCAACGTGCAATAGACAAAACCATGATTATGATTATGACAACTTAACCTAACTTTAAACCCAAAAACATGCCAGAAGTGGCTATAAAACTTGAAATAATCATTGTTTTGCCTATGCAGCGGTTCGTGCCCCATTTATAGTAAAGTAAAGACTTTTAGGTACTTAAAAAAAGGTAAACAAACAAAGTCAACCCGACAAAGTCAAAAATCACGTAAGGTACGTTGCTACATTAAATACGACACTTTCTATTTTAGTCGCATTGTCTTCACCTTGTAATGCGACTAAAATAGGAAGTGTAGTATTTAATGTAGCAACACATACCTTACGTGATTTTTGACTTTGTCGGGTTTGTTTACCTTTTTTTAAGTACCTAAAAGTCTCTACTATAGGAATACAGGCGTGATGTAAGTATGTACATGTAAAAAAAATGTTTAACATGAAAGGACGTTACAAATGACACGACTATTATACACAGGAAGTTTACATACGGGCTTGAAATGTAACAGTGACCTAGATGTTGCCATATCCCGACAGACCAAAAGAAACCATATCGCAAACTCTTACAATACAATATCCTATGACAACGAACCCACAGTGAATTGTAGTGGTATCAGCAAGCAACAAGTCTCGATATGGAATGCGAATTCGCAACTCAAATGTGCAAGCGATATGGTTCAGTTTGGCAAAAATGCGGGCGTCGTTTAGTGCTTTTTGGCATTGATGTGTCATTGAGCTAGCTGGGTCGTTAACAGTAGCGGTTGAAATTGAGCCTTGTAGTAGTAAA
Organism: Adoxophyes honmai; assembly: GCA_005406045.1. Classification (NCBI taxonomy): domain Eukaryota; kingdom Metazoa; phylum Arthropoda; class Insecta; order Lepidoptera; family Tortricidae; genus Adoxophyes; species Adoxophyes honmai. Next base: position 244,653 of record BHDV01071509.1, read on the forward strand.
ATTAAGTCACATTTGCAATGGAATGGTGCATTAAAATAATTGATATTAAAGAGACGGAAGGAAGAGATCATTGCTGTTATAGGCGAGATGATGGAGACTGCCAAGTGGTATCGGGTTCAGAATAATACCTCTCCATTTCTTCCGTGGATGTCGTAAGAGGCGACTAAGGATAGGTTAAGGTATACTTTAGGCGGCAGGCTAGCAAACAGTCGCTATAACACCTCTTAGCTTCAAACTTAAAAATTATGCTTAGAAGTGTTTCAGTGTCCGATTTCAGTTCGCGAATCCACCTCTATAGGCTCCTTCAAATACAACTTGAAGAGGTTGTGGATCACAGATGTTTAGATGTGTGTGTGAGAGGTATTTATTTATTTATTGTATATTTAAGGTTTATGTTAATTAGTATGTGAAACTACATTTATGTGGAATACTGTCATACTACATTTATCACAATCATAATATTTGTAAATAGTGAAAATTTCTATTTGTTATTACCTAAATTGCTGCTCCTCTCTACTGCTCAAAGGTTGGCTAGTAGAGATATCCTTTTGTAATAAGTCCGCCTTTGTACTTTGTTCTTTTTTTTTGTACAGTAAAGAGTTTTTTACTTTACTTTACTTTACTGTAAGTGTTTACAAAGCGTAATAGTTATGGACGTAATGTAGCATTTAATATGCTCTATTCTATATACCCCATTTGGGAATACAGGCGTAATGTACAAGTGCATGTATCAAATAAACTACTTTTTTTTAAAACAGCTGTACAAATAATCAGGTCACCTTACGGCAAGTGATCACCGTCGCCAATCGACGCCTACAATAATATTAGAACTGCGGATACGTTGCCGACCTTGCTTAGGCAGTGCTCTCGCTTTTTAAAGGCACTCAAATCACAACTAAGGTACATCGCAGACGACAGACTTTTTGTGCGATCAAGTCTGCGGCGCACAAAAAGTCTGCATGGATTGTATGCATTGTGCGCCGGACTTTTTGCGCCTCGTGTGACTGCATAATAATTGCATAGGTTCTATTTTCAGACTAAAAAGTCTGTCGCGGATAGTCTGTCGTCTGCGCAGGGCCTGAATGGAAAAACCTCAGCAGTGAAGTTATAGAATCGCCCCAAGTATTAAGCTACTCGCTTTTACAGAATAATATTTAAACTTCAATGTTTTTCCCCAGCGAACGAGGCCCATTGAATATTTATGGGAAACGCGAAAGTTTGAAGCGTTGTGGTGGCTTTAAATGGTGTATGAGCGAGCTGAAACAGGAACATGGTGGTGTGAGGGAGACAACGCTACATCAGTTAAAGAATTGGGTACTGGCCTATGAAATTGGTGATTTTTGGGGTTCCGTACCCAAAGGGTAAAAACGGGACACTATTACCTGAGACTTCTGACTGTCTGTCTGTCTGTCTGTCTGCTGTCCATCTGTCACCAGTCTGTATCTCACGAACCGTGACAGCTAGAGAGTTGAAATTTTTACAGGTGCTGTATTTCTGTTGCCGTTTTAAAAACAAATTATACTAAAATCAAAATAATAATTAAAGGGGGCTCCCATAGAATAAATGAGTTTTTTTGCTGTTTTTGGTACGTAACCCTTCGTGCGCGAGTCCGATTCGCACTTGGCCAGTTTTTCTATAACTCGTTTCGCGAAAGTTGGAGTGGATGATTACACACAATTACACGAAAAACGCATTGTATAAAAGGATAATGATAATGAATGAACTGAACAAGTGAATGCCAAAATCCCGCTGCCATTACAGGACATGTTCCTGTATGCGTGACCTCAACTCTCTTGGAGAGGTGTAAATATCAAAATCTAACAAATGTAGACCATATTAAATGTTATACAATATTTTGACTTCATTGTGCACATTTATTTAACTAAAAGTTAAGAATATAGTAATCCCAAACACAGCGATTTGCTTGACGTCGTAGCACAGCTACAGATAATGCTACGAGGCTCTACGCCGTAGCTCGTAGGCTTTCGACTTCATGCATTCCATTTATAATTTGGGTCGGCTGGAATGTCGGCTCTACATGGTTGAGTGAATCTGCTACTTACGACTGACAGTTAAAATACTTCAAGGAAAAGTCGTCTACTGAAAATGCTTAAAACGATTTTATTCCACCAATGAAGACAACAGAGATTTTTAAACAAGAAACTGCAGCGAAGATCACTCATAATGAAATTTCGGATTACTCACGTCTTAAATCGGAAATGGAAAGGTGCTTGCCGTTTCACGCCTCTCCATTTCTCCCGTGAATGGGGTAAAAGTCGAATGTAGAAATATGTTCAGGTATGACTTAGATGACAGACTAGCAACCTCTGTCACTATTAAACCTCCATTTATTTTAAAGTCTAAAGTGCTATAATAATAATTGTGTCTATGAATTTCGTGTGATCTGCCTGCCCATTAGACAATACAGGCATTTAATGTTGATGTATGTTTAAGATATTTTTGAAAAAATAAAAAACGAGAAAAGCCAACTTAGAATACCGCCGATAAAGCGTCGGCAAAAAAAAGGACGATGTATTCCGGCGAGCATATTTATATGCCTGAAAATATTTTCTCAGATGAAACCTAAATATGTTTATTTACCTTTATTTCACCCTAGGCACCGGAGCGCTTACAAATTCATTTCGAAGCCCAGGTACCAACGGCGACCCAACAAAATACAAAACCGCTAGAAAAATTGAAAACAGAAATAATATTATGAATTGAAAATGTCGGAGAAATGGAAACCAGATTCAAAGCGCGACGAATGAAAAGAGTAAATGAAGCTGTCTTTGAATCGAGGGTACAGTCAGCGGCAGAACGGACTGTAATGCCTCGTCATATTGCATATTCTATACGAAGCTTGAGGTTTCTGCTTCGATTCTGCGGCGGATATTTGTGTGATGAATACGAGTGTTTGTTCTCGAGTCTTCAGTGTTCCTAAAACTACGCATTTAACTTGTTACAAAAATACGAGTAAAGCAGAAAGAGGGTTAATGGCCCATTATAAGGAGTCAATTTACAAAATTTTTTTGGAAAAAAAAATGACATTAATTCATTTTTGAATGAAGAATTGAAAATCCGTCAAAGAATACACTCTGTTAAATAATCTACTTACAATAACTTCAGATCTATTATAGTGTGAGATCGAATTAGAGATCAAAAATGTAAACAAACAACTGTCAATATCCAAGTGAAATTCCAGATGTAGTCAACCTTTTTTGTTACTAATTGATATAATTGTACTAATTGTATTATTTTTTTAACTAGTTTTAGTTTATTGATTCATGACAATAAAGCAATGGCAATATGTTTGTTCACATTTTTGATCTCTAATTCGATCTCAGACTTTAAGTGACAGCTTACTAGGGTGTTTTGTAACACGTTGTTTAATTTTAAACCATGACTATTTAACACTTCACATTTAGAACTAATTAAAGTCTAAACTTAGACAACAGAAGTTTAAGTGTCAAATTGCTAGTCTGTCGCTTATCATATAGTTTTACAAGTGCAACTAGAAAATGTACCGACGACTTTCTCCATACAATAACTCGTATACGTAAGACGTTACTAGTTCACTTGGCGAGTTCGAGAAACATGTCGAAACAAGATACCTTGCGGAACAATGGCGCGTTGTGAATGGCCGCCGCTAAACGTGTGTCAACTTACGGACAGACTGGCCCGAGCATTTGTAACTGTCCACGATTAGGTAGCCATATGGATTCCGTGATCCGTGACTGACAGTTAGTTTTCTTCTAATTTTTTTATATCCTGTATGGTAGTGAAAAATAACGGAATTACTCACGTTGTTTGCACCGAGATTAGCTCGACATGTTTCGGATCAATCCGTGACCCATCATCCGTTGCTGTGGCGCGTAACTCCAGATGATGGGTCACGGATTGATCCGAAACATGTCGAGCTAATCTCGGTGTAAACAACGTGAGTAATTCCGTTATTTTTCACTATGAGTGAGTCTCACGGTAGTTTTGTTTAAAATCCTGTATGGTGGTTAAAACGCCTCTTTTTTCTTTCGAGGAAGTCGTTAGAGGCGACTAAGGAAATAAGTTAAGGTAAGATTTAAGCGACAAACTAGCAACCTGTCAACTTCTGTGTATGGTATGTACTTCATAGAAACGGATATACACCGGTAATGATATGGACAGAATTAGAAATAGTGTGATAAGGGAACAAGCTTGTGTGAAACTAGACATAGTGACAAGGATTGAAAAAAGTATGCTTAGCTGGTTTGGTCATATAGAGAGGATGGATGAAAGAAGATTGACTAAACAGATTTATACGGGAAGTGTGAATGGGTGTGTTGGGAGGGGAAGACCTAGACGGACGTTCCGTGACCAAATCGCGGACGTTTTAGAAACAGGTCAGGTCAAGAGTACCCGAAATCGACGAGCATGTATAAAGACTAATGAATGTGGATGAAGCAAAAGAAGTATGCCAGGATCGTAGCAAGTGGAACGAAGTGGTCTCTGCCTACCCCTGTGAGAAAGAGGCGTGACTGTATGTATGTATGTATGTAATGATATGGCCAACATAAAAATGACCAACATGAATACCGACAAAAGTAGGTATAGCCAAGTTTTACATTAATAGATAACACCTACATAAGTGAGATTTTCATGTCCGTTTCTATGAAGTACCATACACAGAAGTTGACAAGTTGCTAGTTTGTCGTTTAAATCATACATTACATACTAGCAACCTGACACTATTATACTACCTCTTTCATTTCTGTTTCTTCTTGCTTGCACGATCCTCAACCATGTTTCTGATTGTTATAACTCAATGGTTATTTCCTTAAAGACAAGATAATGCCACCTCCATCATTAGAGACGCCTCTATCTGGCCACTGAAGCGTAAAAAGACAACCGCGGACACACCATTAGGGGTTTCGTTTTAGCGCTGTCATTTTTAAAGTGCACGGTAAATAGGGGCGTTGACTGAACGGCAACGTCGCCCCCTAGTGGCCGATTGTTTAACTAATCGATAACATAATAAACTATCCGACATAATGTGTTTCAAATATATCATGTCATAAAACACCCATGATATGTACATCACGCCTGTATTCCCTAATGAGGTAGGCAGAGCATACGAAACGGTATACAGGCAAAACAAACCTCACGTTTCGTGACTACTTCTAGAATAATTTTAAGTTTGAACATAGATGGAAGAGATATAATGGTTGCTAGCCTGCCGTTTAAGGGTCTCATCAAACCAGTCGATGCCTTTTCGGCAAAACGCGGGTAGATAAAGCTTTATGTCAACGCAATAAGGGCGAATAAGACGTCAATTGGCTCGGCTCGCTCGGCCGAGAATGACCATTTATTAGAAATAGTTTTTTTGACGTCTAGCCCATTTTGGCTAAGTTGAATGCTGAGCCTGTATTTAGGCCGAAACCGAAACCATCGAGCGCGTATGACAAGAGTAATGAATGTGAGTGAAGGGAGAGAAGTATGGCAGAATAGGAGTGAATGGAACTCTGTTGTCTGTCTACACTCGCAGGGAATAGGGCGTGACGTCTGTATGTTATGCTGGATTATTATTGCGCACAGAGTAAATAGTGTTTGAGTCCTACCTATCTACCTAATTAATTAGCCGTGGGGATTCAAAATTGCTACAAGACCTAGTTAAAATAAACGTACTACAAGCATTTTAATTGAAATGAATGTAAGCACGGTGCAAATTAATAGCTCATCAGCTGCACCCTCTACTCTCAATGTTAATTAAACATCCAGTAATTGGTCGTCTGTAAACACGCGAGCGAAATTTTGATGTAAACGTTGTAGTTTTCATTCGGATTTGTTAATGAGAAATGTCAAATACACAGTTGTAAATGGCACTGAGGTTTTGTTGTTGGGATGAATTAGAATCGAGGCAATCGAGCAGAAGATATTTTCAATTCGTCTACATATTTACAATTAGAAACAATACCTTTTTAAGCGATCGAGCGCGTTTGAAAACATGACTGATAACATTTTTAGTTCTAAACATCTAGAGATGACTCATAAAAATAAAGGCTTTATATGTAAATCACCTGAGCGCATACTAATTTATGTGCCACTAATCACGTTTAACCATCTGGTTACCCTAAAATTGCTAAACGTGGTACTGCTGGTCATTATCGTCTGCGTCTGAATTGGTTCAGAGGGATAGCCAGAGGAGAAAACTCAGAACCACGAGGAATTTCCCACTTATTCTAAGTATGTAAGTAAATATTTCACTGTATAATACAACCTGCCGTAACCGTGCCGGGTTAGAATAGCACCTCCCCCTTTCTTCCCGTGGGTGTCGTAAGAGCAATCTGTCGCTCCAATATCCCGTTTAACCAACTGGTGACCCTGAAATTGCAAAACGTGGCACTGGATTTTTGAATCCATGTGCTCTGTCTACCCCTCTTGGGAATACAGGCGTGAGAATATGTATGTACCTATACCTATACCTCATTCATGCATCTGCGGCTCTCTGGTGGAGAGCAATGGTCATCATGCACTGAGTTGCTGTCGCTGTGCGGGAAGATTTCCGCGCCATCACGCACTGAACGACATCGTCCGCAGGGCGTTGGTCTCGGCCAATGTGCCTTGTGTTCTAGAGCCTCCGGGTTTAAGCCGCTCCGATGGGAAGAGACCAGACGGGTTAACCTTGGTGCCTTGGCAAAGGGGGAAGTGCCTTATATGGGACGCCACG
>BHDV01071509.1:251382-269376 GCA_005406045.1 Adoxophyes honmai
ATTTGTTGTGTTTTGTGTGACATGTTTTTTATAGAACTTAATAAATATTTCGCAGTATGTTAATAACCTGACAATAAAGGTTTATTCATTTGGATTTTTTTTTTTATATGTATGTATAATACAACACGAATAACAAAAAGATCGTAAGCAAGATGTTAAAGTATAAAAGGGGAATTCTCTCTAAAGGGATCTCTTACAAACGGCTCTCTTACGGTCAAAGTTTGACAAAGAGAAAAAAAGAGAGGAAACTTAATTATTGAGACCGACAATATAAAGGGTGAAACTCTAGTAAATATTCCTTTACATCGCCTCTACTAAAGCGGTACGTTTTTAATTAAAAAGTACCTAGTTATATAATAAAGCTTTGCGCTACAGATTTACGAGAAAGTACTTGTTTTAATTAAATTACCTGGAAAACAAGTACAGCCTATACAGGCAGTCTAAGATAATTTACAATTTAAATTTGCCGTCTGCCGTGTGTTGGGTTAGAATAACACGTGTTCATTTCGTCCGTGGATGTCGTAAGTGGCGACTACAGGTTATTAACTTATTAATTTAGTGGTTAGTTACTAAAGTCTTGTAGGTACACCTGTTTTCATACATACATACATATTCTCACGCCTGTATTCCCAAGAGGGGTAGGCAGAGCACATGAATTCAAAAATCCATTGCCACGTTTAGCGAATTCAGGGTAGCCAGATGGTTAAACGTGATATTGCGGTGACAGGTTGCTAGCCCATCGCCCACAATACACTAACCCTTTCCCAGAGTCGACTCTTACGACACCCACGGGAAAAAAGGGGGAGGTGCTATTCTAACCCGGCACCACACAGGGGTTTTCAATCACTTAAAAATATGCTAGAAGCAGCTTAGAAACGTGAAATAGTCGTGGCTTGGTCTAAGTAGCGTTTGTTAGCCTAAAATATACCTTAACCGCTCCCTACTCGCCACGACATCCACAGAAGAAACGGAGAGTTATTCCAAACCTCGACACCACACGGTACCACAGTATATTCGTAATGAAGAGTTCAAAGGGAGGCACAGCCCACTGAGCTGGAAGTAAGGCGCGAGTTGAAATGTAACCGACTGAACGGTTCCCACGGGCGCGGGTTATCCCGGAATTGGACCAGTGTTGGACAGCCAATAGAGATTTAGGACATGTACATATCTGACTTATAATAGTGACAATACGTTGAGCGAGATAGACTCAGTAACATAAGTCAGTAACGTATCGACTGAGTGAACGGTCGAGTGTTCAATGCGTTTATCAGACTCGTATTTTGTTCGAAATGACGACACTTGGGGTACCGTATTGCATTACGCAACTTATACCTAATACGCGAAGCATTCGTCAGATAAACATGTGACAACACTAAAGGCGATATTTCGACACAATCCTTCGGGGTATGTACGTATGTACGAGTTTCAGAAACGTAATACAATAAATTCGGGTCAAAATCTTTCAACTCTATTCATGGTACAGAAACGGGCAGTGATAAGTTTGTTATCCTGTCGCCTAAAGCAGCCATTCACAAAGTGTGTTCCGCGGAAACCCAGAGTTCCGTGACGTCCCTGATGGGGTTCCGCAAGAATTTAGAAAACAAAACGCCATTCTCTGATCGAAAGTTTTGACGCGGCGAATACATGAACGGAAGGCTAGATAAATAATACTTTTAAAAACTGGTGTTTTTTTTAAGGCTCCGTCAAGTGTTTCGCTTTCCAAAAGGGTTCCGTCACTAAAAAAGTTTGAGAAACGCTGGCCTAAAGCATAATATAAACCTATTTCCTTAGTTGCCTCTTACGATATACACGACAGAGATGGAGGGATGTTATTCTAAGCCTGACACTACAAGGGGTTTTTTAATAGTCGAGTACGGATAAACAGATACGTCTTGATACGCCCTTTCAAAGTATTTCGAAGGCTGTACGTATAAAACATGAACATCACCCTTTTTTATCTCGTACGCGGCGAAAATAATCAACGACTTTTTAAACAGAATAAACAAGATGAATTAGTAATTTGCATCTTTATTTATCGTGGGTTTAAGAGTTAATCCGCAGGGCAAGCAGCAGCCGGGTTCAGCTAAACAATGAACCTTTTCATACTGGGATTATATTTTTAATCCGACAGTAATTTTTCGTCTTATTTGGAGAGAAACGGTTATACAGAATTAACTTGGTTAATTGGGAAACGGGGTGGGATATGTGTGTTTAAAGCAGCTATTTCACTAAGTTAATTTCTATTCGCATACAAAATAATGAAATAACAAACTTTTTTGCTGTTGACGGTCTATAGCGATGTAGAGGAAAATTAAGGGGAGAACGGCAAACTTAAGTTTGTATTTCAATTCGTTGTACCTGCCTGGCAAAACATCTTTGCTCGATTACGACTGATGTTGAATAAGTAATGACTAAAGAAATCGCCTTTTAAGGCTCAATTCATAAACTATTCTCGTGTGTTAATGTATTTTATTAATAATTTCATAATTATGAATTGTTCATAGTATAAAATCATCATACGATGACAATGTTTATAGAAATCTGTTAAGAGACAATAGACTATCATCTAAATATGTATATCTATAGACATAAAAGGAGAACCTGACTGACTGATTGACTGACTGAAATCAATGTCGGGCCTAAACTATTACAGTTAGAAACTTCAAATTTTGCACGTTGTTGGTTTCTTTTACTTAAGGGAATGGATTTTTAAAAATTCACCCCTTAAGGGAGTAAAACAGTTCTTTTTAATAACTCGAATGAAATTCAGTATTAAGATTCTTCACTGAAAACCTTTCAAAATCATTCTTTAAGGGGGTAAATGGGAACGCAAAGTCAGCATGAAAGGTATCTAAATTGCATGTAATACATTCAAGCGCTGACAAATTCGCGGGCAACAGCAAGTATTTTTATAAAATACCTTAAGATAAAAACGCTATACAGAAGCTGCAACTGAACTTTGAACTACGCTGCACTGCAAAGTGTGTCACCCACACAGCACAAAGCCACGGGCCGCGCGCCGCGAGCAGGCCGCGCTTTGTAAGCCCTGGCGCAAACATACAATGTATACTCGTATACTACGCGTGACATAAATCGCGATATTGTCTTTAATATGGCCCCACTGCAAAAATATATTGCTTAGTTGTTAGCCGGGAAGTATAACACCTAGTTTAGTTCCGTGTGGGTTTAGCATCACATATCTCCGTTTCTCCCATGGATATCGTAAGAGGTGACTAAGGAAATAGGTTAAGGTATGCTTTAGGCGACAAGCTTTCAAACTGTCACTATTGTAAGTACTTGCCACTTCAAAGCTTAGGCTTTTTTTAGAAATATGCTAGAAGTGGAGACGATGTCAGTCAGTCATGGTCATGGTTTAGGCAACAGGCTAGCAACCTGTCACTCCTCTACCTCTTCCATCAGTTTTTTAACACATTCAGAACCAAGGACCCGGCTCCCGGGTTCTTCAAAACATTCGCGAGATACCGAGAACCCGGTAGCCGGGTTCATTTTGTACTAGCTACAGACTACTCGGTTCCGCGCAGATGTTTTGATTTTAGGCTTGGTCGTGAATGTGTCAACTAATATTAAGTAAGAAGTGGCTTCGAAGCGTGAAACTATTGGTTTTGTCTAAGTCACGCTCATCAAAACACAAATACAAACACAGAGTCAAACTTCCAACGCTCCATTTATCATCCGGGTTTAAATAAAGCTTACTATTCTGTGCTTTCCCTACATACATACACATACATACATATTCTCACGCCTGTATTCCTAAGAGGGGTAGGCAGAGCACATGAATTCAAAAATCCAGTGCCACGTTTAGCAATTTCAGCAGGGTAACCAGATGGTTAAACGTGATATTGCAGTGACAGGTTGCTAGCCCATCGCCCACAATACACTAACCCCTTTCCCAGAGTCGACTCTTACGACACACACGGGAAGAAAGAGGGAGGTGTTATTCTAACCCGGCACCACACGGTACTTTTCCAGTCTGCTCTAAAAGAAAAACTGTAAGAGACCTGTAAAAAATCACTTGATACATCATACATACATTACTGTAGTTGCCCACGCACGAGCAATACGTTTGCGTCGTAACCGAAACGCTTATTTCACCCAAACGCCTCGGAATTTAAATAAGACGTTACCACAAAACAATAACTCGAACATGACACTAGCACGATATGCTTTATCTTTATTGCGTAGAGACGCGACGAATACTTGGATACTAAATACTCGGTATTCTCGCGTCCGCACGTACAGTCGACCAAGAAATTGGTCTACCCCCTCAAGATCGATATTCATTTGAACCTCATGAAACAACAAGGTCGATTTCCCCTCGTCATAATATTATGACAGTGACAATGTCAACCTTGTGATAATTTTGATCTCACAGAAACTTTTGTCAAAAGTGGTAGACCACTTTTTTGGTCGACCGTACCTACTATGGTTACAAGACCAGTACTTTTTGTTGACATCTAAAAACTTGCTAAGATTCATAAGCATCTTCATCATTAGATAAGATTAAATTACTATCACTGTTTTCATAGTTAAACCTATTAGTTTTCCGAGGGGTGTCGGGTTTCGACTAACACCTCTTCATTTCTTCCGTGGACGTCGTAAGAGGCGACTAAGGAAATATGTTAAGGTATATTTTAGCTGTAAGGCTAGCCACCTATCTCTATACTACTTCCGAACTTAATAATGTAATACTTGGTATCTAGGAAGCTGACAACCTAGTTTAACAAACCCTATTTTTAATCCAGCGAAATTATCCTATCCTGCATCTTGTTTTTCGTAATTGTTTTATGTGCAATAAAGAGTCATACAACACAATTATTAGCTAGCGAATTCCGCGCAGTTGGATCACATTTTTTCTTGTAATATAACACGGACAAGCCACTTGTATCCAGGGTGCAAACATTGTCGATGGTTTGGAAAGCACCACTTAACAATAAAATGTGTCAAAATTGTTTGCAAATTCGACATTTGTCAATTTAGTATCTAAGATTAAAAATAGACCGTATTACGGATAAAATGTGACCAGCAGCGCTATAATGCACATTTGACATTTGAAATCAAAAATCGCTTCGAAATTGATACATAAGTTGTTTTTAAAAAATTGTTCATAGTTAAGGGCTTTAATGAAAACAAAAGTTAATTGATTCATTTGTGTAACGACAATTACCCATACATTTTGTATAGGTAATTTTCGTTACACAAATGAAGCGATCGTGATTTTGTTTTTATTAACCCTTAATTTATGTACAATTTTTTTGAAATTCACTCACATTTCAAAGCGAACTGACACTGAAACTGTCAAATTAAATTAGATTTTTAGTGCGTTGGACAATAGAGCTACAGATAAAAGAATCAAGCTCAAAGTATCGCCCAGCAGTACAAATACTCGGTACTCGGTCGACAAAACCCCGCCTCGTCCCCTCACTACCTTCTTTTGTTTATTCAGTGAAAAAGCGGCCGAGCATGCTAGGAATAAAAACTCGCGTCACTGCAATATGTGTTGTAATACATCGTATTACAATTTGTATTCTAAGCACATCGTTCTGAGATCTGATGGGACAAAGGGAACAAGACTGAACATGGAAACATTTGTTAGGGCCCGGGCATACTTAGCGTGTTACAGTCCCGACGTTTAACCTGACAAGAATTTAAGTAGTGGGTTAAGTTAGTTTTTCAGTATTAAACTTAGACATACTAATAAATAAACCTAACTAACATTCACTTTGCGAAGTTAGATTTCTAACCATTTTGAACCCCGCTAATCGGGCGTTAACAAGACATTGAACGTCATTTTGAGCGTTTAGTACAGTGATTCCCAAAGTGGTCCAGGTGGACCCCCAGGGGTCCATAGGAGACTCGATAGGGGTCCATGCTGGTGTTGATAAAAATTGGTGTATTTAGGAGATTTGTACAAATGTAGCAGTAGAGGGTCCACCGGACCTGGTAAAATTCTGAAAGGGGTCCATTAGTAAAAAAGTTTGGGAACCTCTAGTTTAGTGTAATGAAGTAGGTCAAGAAACGCGTCTATTTCGTTTACGTATTAACGCAAAGAATTGTTCGGAAACTGAGACACCGCCTCCCAGCGGCACGTTTGCACAACAGCCGGTCGACACAGTTTCTTCGCGTTGCCCAAACGAAATCGACGCGTTTCTTGACCGACTTCATTACACTAGGCATTAGTTAGAACAGAGGTTCCCAAACTTTTTTACTCATGAACCCCCTTCATAGTTTTATCGTGTTCGGTGGACCCCCTGCTGCTACATTTGCACCAAATTCCTTAATACACCTATTTTTACCGCCTCCAGCGTGAACCCCCATCGAGTCTCCCATGGACCCCTGGAGGTCCACCTGGACCACTTTGGGAATCACTGAGTGAGACGATACAACGAAACTCAAAAGACGCTCATTGTGCCCGGGGCCTTATGAGAATATAAGGACAAAAAGGGGGTGGAGGGAGTTTTTGCAAGTTAAATCTAGACTAGATTTCGCTTTTTAGGATTCCGTACCGAAAATGTTTATTTTTTCATCTTTCATAGCCAGTTCTAGCATATTTTATCGGTTTTAAGTTAAGAGGTGTTACAATGATAGGTTGCTAGCCTGCCGCCTAAAGCGTATTGTCCAATGGTATAAAAATAAAACAATTACTATAAAATTTCTCTGCAGTCGGGTTTAGAAATCAACTGCAGCGACATATCGTAACTGCGCGTCGGTGCGACATGTCGTCTGTCGTTGTATGTCGTCGACTGTCAACTATATCGTTCCCAAGGGCCGACAACATGTAAGTAGAATAATCTTTAGTAAACGGAATAAAAAAGGGTGAAGCAACTCGAGCCTTTGCTACGTCGCTACGAAGTTCGTAGCAGTCGCGTAGCTCGTAGCATTTCGTAGCGCGTAGCAGACATGAAAATTAATTAAACTATACTAGCTTGTTGTTTTTAACTTTACTCGTTAGTAAATGAATTTTTCGTATAAAAAAGCGGGTAGAGCGACTTGTTCGAAGACATTTTTTAATTTAATTACTAAAATCGATCCTCGATTATTTATAATAAAATATACATACATACATACATATTCTCACGCCTGTATTCCCAGGAGGGGTAGGCAGAGCACATGAATTCAAAAATCCAGTGCCACGTTTAGCAAATGCAGGGTAACCAGATGGTCAAACGTGATATTGTGGTGTCAGGTTGCTAGCCCATCGCCCACAATACACCAACCCTTTCCCAGAGTCGACTCTTACGACACCCACGGAAAGAACGGGGAGGTGCTATTCTAACCCGGCACCACACGGCATTTTTTTATTATAATTACTAAAATCGATTCTCAATGATATCTAAACATATACCACAAGTTTAATTTGTCAAAAAAGAGTAATCATATTTAAACTAGGTTTTTGATTAATTCCAGAATTCTTTCAGTATTTTTGGTACAAAATATTTCGCAACACGTTTCTCCTCAAATCTAACCGAAATTCTCTTGAAATCACACAGCCGCCGCCGCTGTGTTCTCAGCGAAATCAAAGATAATATTAATTTTCTGTTAACCGTGGAACGTAAACGTAATTCTGTGTTTACCAGTAATTCCGAGACAGCCATTATAAACTTAGACCCCATTTGGAAATAATACAACAATATTAAACGAAGTCTGGGCAGAATTTCCCTTGTAGTGATTGGTTGGAAATAAAACACTGTTTTACTATTGTATCCTTTTCTCTAGCATAAAATATCTATTAACTTAGTCGCCTCTTTTGACATCCACGAAAGAAATGGAGACGTGTTATTCTAACCCGACACCTCACAGGTAGGTTAAGGTAAGCTTTAGGCGACAGGCTAGCTACTTGTCACTGTTATACCGCTGCCTGTTTTCATAGCTAAAATTTACGCTTGATGTAGCTACGGAACGTGAAATAGTCATGATAGGATTGTAATGCTAAGCGTCCACTTGTCGGTATCGTACGCATCGGACGTATCGCACGCAACGGATTGTAGTATTCTTTGTATAGAAACTCATACAAGTGCGTCCACCTGTCCGCATCGTACGCATCGCACATCGCCACATATCTGATTGAATGCGATGCGTCCGATGCGTGCGATGCGGACCTGTGGACGCTTACCTTAACACATTCAGAACCAAGGACCCGGCTCCCGGGTTCTTCAAAACATTCGCGAGATACCGAGAACCCGGGAGCCGGGTTCATTTTGTACTAGCTATAGACTGCTCGGTTCCGCGCAGATGTTTTGATTTTAGGTGTGGTCGTGAATGTGTTAATGCAGCGTTTCGTCTGCTCCGCCTACCCCATTTGGGAATACAGGCGTTATGTGTGTAAAGTCACAGAGATACATCGTGTGGTTTTATTGCCACTCTTTCACACGCAAAAAGCTCGTCTAGTATTTTTCTCCAGCGGTTGAAACAACGATAATTAGAAACTGCATAGGGGCCAATGTGACACCTCAAACAAGGAAAGAAAGGGAAGGGAGAAGAAAAAGGAAAAAAAAAAAAACTAGTTGTAATTAATTTTAAGATTATATTATTGTAAAACTGCTGTGTCTTTACGCGAAGCGCACAGTTTAAGCTAGAATAAAAAAAAAAACTAGAATCATCAAGGTACGGACCACGAGTCCGTAGATGAAAAATTTGTTTAAAAAAAAAATGTGACACCTCTGTGTGAAGTCTGTTGAAAGAAAAAGGAACTGCATGTACAAAACATGTCAGGATTGATTTCTGAGCTGCCAGGCAATATAGGATCCGGCTGACAATTCCATTCCCCCATAACAATAAACAATAAACAAAAACGCATATTGTTTTCCAATGTTTATGTTCCGCAACGTGTCATTGGCAAAGCGTAAACACCAGTAGTTAAAAATAAGTGCATTCTGACTCATACGGAAACTCGACTTTGACACAACACGCTAAAGTCGCTTTTAAAGTTAAGAGTGATTGGTGGTTATTGCCTTTCGCTGCCGAATGTTTTTGATGGTTTTTTCGGCGATGTTTTCATCTCGTTCTGTTGTGTGGTGCTTGAGTGAGAGGTAATGATGATTTGGGTTATTAGCTGTTCCAGAGCCAGGGTTATGCACAAGGCGCAATATTCCTTTATTACGAATTTTATTTGTATTTGTCTTTTATTTGTTTCAAAGAGTTTTATAGGTCTGCTATTTGAATCGAAAATTAAAAAAAGAAGAAAATAATGCTTACCTACGTCGTTTAAATATTTATGCGTACGTAGAGTCAGCTATTGTTACTTTAATGTCTATCATCCAACCTATATACGTCCCACTGCAGGGCACAGGCCTCTTCTCAGTACCTACACTAAACAAAAAGAGAAATTTTAAATGTTGACTGCAATACTGAGTTATATGACATAATTTGAGCAATAGGAATATTAATACATAGTACAGTCAGCTGCAGAGAAAAGTAATGTAATGTGCCCATACAATGTTTCATTACTCGGGGGTTACTTTTCTCTGCATCTACCTACCTATATAAAACAAAGTCGCTTCCCGCCGTCTGTCCGTATATATTTTTCAAACAAAACAACGCAAAGGATTTTGATCCGTTTTTTTAATACATGAATGATATAGTGAAGAAACACGGATAATTTTAAAGATTACTTTTGTGACGTCGCAAATACATATTTACGGCTCAAAAAAATATTTAAAAGATACTTCATCTCGATCATACAACAATTATAACTAAATTCATACTTCAAGTTCCTCAATACAGCAATTAGTCAAAAAGTTTCTCCAGTCTGTTCAGGGCTCGTTAATTCTTTCAAGCTGTCAGTTCAAGAACGTTCGAGAATGTTCGAGAAAGTTCCCGATCTCTGCCATAGATAAACTTAAAGTTTAGGACCAAAGGTTTTTGTTTGATAAAGCGGTGGTCACACTGAGTCTTATAATGCGGTCGCCTCACGAGTTGTAAACTACAGGCAATGAACGTAATAGTCTTTAGCGTCATGAGACATACATCACGTCTGTCTTTCCAAACGGGGTAAGCTAGATGAAACGCTACATAGACAAAGCAATTAAATATTTCATGCTTCATAGCCACCTTTAGGATAATTTTTAGGTGTCAAGTTAGGTAAAAGAGGTAAGATATTGAAAGGTTGCTAGCATATCATAGCATAAGGTTAGCAGGAAGAGATCCCTTAAGGGATACGTTCGCTTTTATACTTGTGTTCTGTTTTGTTTGTTATTTTGTCATGTTTATTCTGTACAATAAAGAGTTACATACATACATACATACATATCGCCTTTAATTGTGGACAGTTCAAAATCAAAGCTTTACATCACTCAAACGGTTCTCTATTGGAAGGCATAAAGTTTTTTTGACTAATATTGTTTCGCATAACACTTTTCGCCGAAATTGTTTTTTGCATAATCATCATTACGCATATTTTTTAACGCATAACATTAAAAAGCATAAACACTGGAAGCATAATTGTCATCAAGACTAATGTCTATAAGCATAAGCATAAATAGGCATAATAATCAAATGGCATCATATCAATATGCATAACAGTATTATGCCAAAAAATAGTAAAGTTTTGTGCCAATGGCTCGTAGTAATTATTGCTATTCATACCAATGGTATGCATACTTATGTATTATTTAGGAACTAAATCAATGTCGATGATGGTCCGCGAACTATTCCACGATGTTTAGGCGCTTCGCACCAGGATTTCATACTAACCTAACCTAACCTAATAATAGTAAATACATGGTAACAACGAAACTGAGTTTTTAAATTATGCATAAAGACATTTATACCAAATAATTATTAGCCCAAACAAAAGTATGCGTAATGTGTATTCGGCCAATACAAATTAGTCCAAATGAAATTATGCTATTAGCGTAGTATGTCAAAAAGTATTAGGCCAAAGTATTATTATGCGAAAGTAGTGTTATGCCAAAATTAATTATGCCAAATCAATTATGCGAAACGATAATAGTCTAAATAAAATTATGCATTCCAAGGGGATCCCCACTCAAACAAATGTTACTATGACATTTTGTACAAAATTGTATGCGAGAGGTCTTAGAAGGCTAGACTGTCCGTCGACCGCCGTTGCCTAGTCAAGTAACAATTGTCGCTCGCTGAATGTCGACAACAGAGTTCTTTACACATTCGCGGTCGCCGCATACAGCATACTACTCAGTGTAACTGCTGCTTAATGGTTACAATGGCGAGATTTGTTTGCGGTAATTAACAAACCTAGCTAGATTCATGCTAATGTCAGTATCGCAGACTACATAACACATTTAATCACACCTCTTTCATCTACTATTAAACCTAAAACTACGGTAAAAGTAGCTTCTTAACGAGAAATAGACATAGTATAGTTAAAATCGTGTCTATTTCACAGGCATATAGTTAAAATCGTGTCACAGGCGTGAGGATATCCTCACGCCTGTATTCCCAAGAGGGGTAGGCAGAGCACATGAATTCAAAAATCCAGTGCCACGTTTAGTAATTTCAGGGTAAACAGCTGGTTAAACGTGATATTGCAGTGACAGGTTGCTAGCCCATCGCCCACAATACACTAACCCTTTTTAACTATGCAATGTTTTGTGAGCTCTGCTTACCCCATTTGGGAATACAAGCGAGATATATGTAGCCACTTATAGGTTTTATTTTCAGTTTGACGTGAGATAAAAGTGGTATAATAGTGACAGGTTGCTAGCCTGTTGAACGATCGACCCGACCACGGTGCATTTTGCCTGCCAACATAAAACGTAATAAAAACAGGCTAGAAGTGGCCACGGAACGTGAAATAGTCATGGTTTTCTCTACGTAGCGCTTCGTGTGCTCTGCCTACCCCATTTGGAAATCATAGACAACAGAACCTATAGAGTACTAATGTCATTGGATTTGTTGTTGAAACTATGGCGGCGTTCGCTGTGCTGTTATTGGCCGGCCCAAAATCGCGCGTAACGCAGTGGCTTTTTCCTCTATTGTTATTGGCTCTTTACAGTTTCTGTGACAGTTTGTAAGTTGAAATAAACTGACGGTTTGCGGAACTGGGTGGCCATCATTGTTTCTCTAATTGGTCTGTCCTCTATGTTGGGAACACAGGCGTGATGAATGTATGGAACATTAAAGTGTCATTCAATACGTCACTCTGGTTACGTCGTAGTCCCGTACGGTAGAATAATAAGTAGCCACAACACAAAAGTTTAAAACAATTAATAATATTTAATTGTTAGGATTAAAGAAGGGTCGAACAAACAACTTCCGTTGCCCTTCCTAATTGAATAATGGAATTATTTTGCTATTCAAACTTCTGCATATCATTAATGTTGTTGTTATATACTGACTGATCAGGCTAACTTGGTAAAACTTAGTATTGTTTCAATTATTGGCATGTCTGTTGTGTTCAGGCGAGAAAAATGTCTAGTGCAATTACAATCATGCTGTATATGCTATAAAATAACACCTCTCCATTTTTTCCATGGATGTAGGCGACTAAGGAAATAGGTTCATCCGGGTTAGCACGACAGGGCGCGAGTAGAGTTGTGCGCGAGATAGACTATACCTGTCACTGTCTAACTAGAGACGTCAGAAAGAGACAGGTAGCCTATCCCGTGCGCGAAAAAACTCACGCGTGTTGCTGCGCTAAGCCTACAGGTATATTTTAGGCGACAGGCTAGCAACCTGCCACTATACCTGGCAACTTAAAACCAAAAAAATATGCCAGAAGTTGCCACGTAGCGTAAAATAATCATAGTTTTGTCTATGTCACTTTTCATGTGTCCTGCCTACGCCATTCGGGAATACAGACGTGATTTTATGTATGTATGTAATATAATTAACCGTGTGGTGCCGGGTTAGAATAGTATCTCCCCCTTTCTTCCCGTGCGTGTCTTATAAGAGGTCGACTCTGGGAAAGGGTTAGTGTATTGTGGGCGATGAGCTAGCAACCTGTCACTGCAATGTCACATTTAACCATCTGATTACCCTGGAATTGCTAAACGTGGCACTGGATTTTTGAATTCATGTGCTCTGCCTACCCCTGTTGGGAATACAGGCGTGATTGTATGTATGTATGTAATATAATGTCATTGACCTGCAAGTTGAACACGGCTACAATACCGAAAGCCACTCAACCAGGGCTCCCAAATCGCTTTAACCGGTCCAACCCAATACCTGTGCTAGGGATGCGAAGTTTTAATCGACTAATCGTCCGCAATAGTATCGATTTCTAGAACGGTTTGAAATACTAACAACACTTAACGTAACTTCCTGAATCGCTTTTATAACAAATTTAGTTAATGCCTGAGGCCACGAAAATTGCCGATTTTGAAATTAATACATAAGTATATCATCACGCCTTTATTTCTAAGGATAGACAGAACACACAAAACGCTACATAGACGAAACCATGGCTATTTCAGATTCCTTGGCCATTCCTAGCATATGTTTTTTTAGGTTTTAAGTTGGCAGGTATAATAGTGACAGGTTGCTAGCCTGTCGCTTAAAGTTGTTATTTAACCAAAAAACCGCTACCTGCTGTGATTTTGATTAAATTTAGCACCGAATAATCAATTTGGTCATAGTTGTTACATACATAAACATAACGCCTGTACCTACTCCGAAATTCACGTAGCCACTTCTAACACAAATTTAAGTTTAAACTTAGATAAAATATACCTTAACCTTTCCTTATTCGCCTCTCACGATGTCCACGGAAGACATAAAGGGGTTTTTTTTTTTAACCATCCAAAATGTCCCATAGCCACAAATCACAAAACCTATAACTCAAGTTATGATTATCAATGTCTTTAAACTAGAGATCGACGTCTACTCCCGATTAAATCGACAATCGATTATATTGCTTCAATTTCAATCGCAAATCGATTATGTCCGGAAAGCATCACTATCACTGTCCTAATACCGGTACGAACCGGTATAATCCGGCACCCAATTTCACTCCACTACTGCGTCCAGTGAATGGCATGGAATGAGTTTATTGGATCACGAAATTCGGAATCGGATCAATTTGGATGCAGTTACGGCTCTTTTGATGACACGCGTCGTACTATGAACGCCAGTATTCTGAACATGCAAATCACGGATAAAATAAATATAATTTTAAACAAAAAAAAACCGACTTCAATTCTATACTAATATAATAAAGCTGAAGAGTTTGTTTGTTTGTTTGAACGCGCTAATCTCAGAAACTACTGGTGCGAATTGAAAAATATTTTTTGTGTTGGATAGACCATTTATCAAGGAAGGCTTTAAGCTATATAACATCACGCTGCGACCAAAAGGACCGAAGAAACAGTGGAAAATGTAGGAAAAACGGGGGAAATTTGTCACTATTCCACGCGGACGGAGTCGCGGGCACAACTAGTTAGCAATATTTTGAAAGTATTCTGTTTACTGAATGTAAAATCTTGACTTCATCAACAAATTACCGAAAACGCCGTACATCTCCATATAAAATTTGAAGAGTTCCCTCGATTTCTCCAAGATTCCACCATCAGATCCTGGTGTCGTGCAAATGGGACCAATTTCGAGTTATACCCTTTCGATTAAAAAAAAAATTTTGAAAATCGGTCCACGGGTTTTCGAGTTATCGAGTAACATACACACAAAAAAAAAATAAAAAAAAAAAAAAAAAAAAAAAAAAAAAAAAAAAAAATTAGGTCGAATTGAGAACCTCCTCCTTTTTGAAGTCGGTTAATTAAATGCATCCAACTTAAATACGACATTTAAACGTTCGACATTCGAAATTCAAATTAAAATAAAATCGATTGATCCTTCTCAGAATTACGAGTGCAGTCAGTCGATAAAAAAAAACATAAAGCCGATAGATACAGCAATAGGGTCGGTATTTTTTCGAATTTGCCTGATAAAATGTAGGTACCCAATATTTAATGTAAAGTAATACTACTGGTCAAATTCCATTGAAACTTTGCAAGAAACTTTACTACAGCACAAAAAACTTCTTCCAATACACACCTGCACACCCAAAGAGAGAAAAAGAAAAGAAACAACAAAATAATTTCAATATTACCTACATACCAGCATTCCAATGTGAAATAAAACTCGCTCAACCCTATCATGCACACACACCCACAGATACTCACACACTACCAACAGACGCAGCCGTTGATCAAAAAGTAAACTTGTTTCCAACTTACAGGAACGCCGATTTCATAAGTAAAATCATCCCCGCCCTGATCAAACTGCCAGCTAACTGGGTCAAAGAAAAGTAAACTTTAACTTCCACTTAATTGTGTCTCTTGTTCCCTGAAGTTTCGGACGTGGATGTTTTTTTTCATTTGCAGGCATGTGAGACTTTCCGGTGCAATTTCTGCCTTGTAGCAGGGTACCGTGTGGTGAGGGTTAGAATAGCACCTCCCCCTTTCTTCCCGTGGGTGTCGTCAGAGTCGACTCTGGGAAAGGGTTAGTGTATTGTAGGCGATGGGCTAGCAACCTGTCACCGCAATATCACGTTTAAACATCTGTTTACCCCGAATTTGCTAAAAGTGGCACTGGAATTTTCAATTCATGTGCACTGCCTACCCCTCATGGGAATACAGGCGTGAGAATATGTATGTATGTATGTAGCAGGGGAAGTCCACTCCTCAGTATAAGTACGCTCCGAGGCGAGTCCGATGAAGGCTACGGCAAGCAGGTAATGGTAGAAAGAGACAGCGATAATCTTAGATTTTCAACTGTTCAGGAGCGGATCTTCTGTACTTACTATCCTGTAAAACCTTGACTATTTCTGGTTTTGTAGCCGCTTATAGCATATTTTTTAGGTTTCAAGTTAAAGGAGAGGCTAAGGCAAGGCTGCCCAATAGATTTTCCAGGTGGACCAAACTTTTTAAGTCTGTGGCGATGGCGGGCCATAAGGATTTTTCATGACGAACAATCATGTGTGAAAGCGCTGTCACCGCGCGCCGCTAGCTTGCCGGTCGAATGAACTGGGCGGGCCAATTCAAATTCCTTGGCGGGCCTGGGTTTGGCCAGCCTTGGGCTAAGGTATATTTTAGGCGACAGGCTAGTAACCTGTCACTATTATTCCTGTCAACTCAAAACCTAAAAAAAAAAACCAGAAGTGGCCACGAAACGTCACGTAGTCCCGTGACCACTTTATCTACGAAGGGTTTCGTGTGGTCTGCCTACCCCATTTGGGAATACAGGCCTGATTGTATGTATGGAGTTAAAAGGTACAAGTTGGTAGCCTATCGCCTAAAATGTACATACATACAAACAAACATACATATTCTCACGCCTGTATTCCCAAGAGGGGTAGGCAGAGCACATGAATTCAAAAATCCAGTGCTACGTTTAGAAATTTCAGGGTAATCAGATGGTTAAACGTGATATTGCAGCGACAGTTTGCTAACCCATCGCCCACAATACACTAACCCTTTCCCAGCCTAAAATGTAGCAGCAACAATTTCCTTAGTCGACTCTTACGGCACCCTCGGAAGACACAGATAGGTGTTATTCTAAGCCCGACACAAGACACAAAAGACGCTTCTACACAACTAAATCAGCTTCGTTTCAGAAGCCCCACGAATCGTATTTAATCAGGTTACTTCGTAGATCTCAGCAGAAGAGCTAACTAACTTAACATCCAGTTAAATGACATGAAACAGTTTCAACGCCGGAGTATAACTGGATGCATTTAATGAATGCCTGATTATACCCCCGCTGAGAAGGGAGTTGTGAACTTGAGGTTGTGTGGGGAAGACGCTTGAATTATTAGTTATTAGTAGGTAACTCTTGCCCTGAACTGAGTCTTCGTATACACCGCGAGAGAGTTATACATATGTACGACAAACTTTGACTGTCGATTATACTACCTAATTAGAGTAAAAAGTGGTGTAAAACATAAAGTACATCGTATATGCATTTACCTACATTTCTTTTATTATAGAGCAGTCACAAAAGTAACTATTACTTTTTGTTTTATAATTTTATTTCTTCTCATCTTACACGTTCATCCAAGCTTGCAGACGAACGCACTCGTCATGACGAGTATAAATAAAGGAAGTTTTTCGTGCAATAAAACGACAGGTACATACTTTTTAAATAAAACTTCAAACAATTCGTCAGCTATTTATAACATTGCGTCTTTTCTCTCTCGGGTTACATTTCAGGCTAAAATTAGTTTCTTGTCACCGAAATAATTTAATGATGTTAATTCAAGACGCGTTTGATTGTGAAACTTCAAAGTAAACATGTTAGATTAAAAGCTTTTGTTTAATTAATTCTCTGTCACTGTCGCTTCGTTGTTTGTTTTTATTAATGCAAAACTAAATTGGAGTCGTGTTGTGTAAAAAACTAGAACAACTCTAATAAGCATACATTTGTTACTCGTGGCGTTTAGGCACTTGTCACACAAAAAGCGAGTACCTATTAAGCTGTAGTATGTTTATTTTAAGATTAAAAATTTAACAGATAAAAATTTATTTTCTCTCTGGAATTCAAAAGTAATAGTGACAATTCAACCTTCTAGCTATCCTGGTTCTTGAGATGGACTTAGCAATTGGTTCCCGTTTTTACCCTTTAGGGGGCGATTATTCGAGCGCTTTACTGCCTTACGTACTACTTACCTACTCACGTACTTAACTGTCTCATTCATCTGGCTACATTTTAGACGAATCTGCTGCAAATTTTTGATATCGATTTCGACTGTTCGTTGGAGTTCCTGTTTCTTTAATAAATAACTAAACGACTGAATCATAATTCTTCCATTTTTACAGAAAAATGACCAGATTAATGAGACGGTATATAATATTCTCCCAAGATACGGATCCCTAAATGATAGAGCATCCGCATCAAAAGTCGATGGCTATTTATTCCCAAGATCCCGCCATTGCTATTATTTGGCATTGGATAATGATTATAAAATCCGACCATCAAGTTAACGACGGGATCGGCCTTCATTTTTATATTGTTCTTGGCAGCTGTAGGTCAAGTGTAATGAGATTCGCATGAATTCGGAATCGA
>BHDV01071516.1:0-64346 GCA_005406045.1 Adoxophyes honmai
AGGGTCCCTGAGAAATCGTCTTAAGCGGGTTCTACTGTACTTACATCCTAAAACGTTGAGAGCCACAAAAAAGTCTTACAGCGCCATCTATGGAGCCATTCAGAACAATGTGTCACAACAATGAAACATTCTTAGGTGGTGATCTGGTGATAGTTGGAAAATAAACTTTTAACAGTCTTGTCTGTAACTGTTTGAATGTTATCTTGTTGAAACCAATTTCGCATCAAATTTGTTTACCTTACCACCACCTCAAAAACATTACAATTTGAATACATAATAAGAAAAGCTGGAAAATTTTACTTAAATAAATACCAAATTCGGCAAACTACATATGAAACAAATTACAGACCACTACCGTTTAAATATAATAGAGCAAGTCATCAGAATAATGAAACGATTAATAAACAGCCTACAAAAAAGACACAAAACAAACTGTTTAATTTACTTTGAAATAACTACGTTATAGCGCCATCTAGCGAACAGCGGCTAAGTTACTTGGCTTCACTGATATCTATTTAAAAGGCGTGGCCAAAAATACCGGTCCTGAGCAGACATATACAGTACTCTTTTTAACTGATGAAGAATTACGTTAAAAGAAAGAGACAACAACACTTGTTGAAACGAAGTACCGCTATTCGTCACTAGATGGAACTAAAATTAATATGACCTCAAACAGCTCCTTTGTGGTTATGCTATCCTAGTACTTGGCGATCGTAACTGCCTGCTCCAGATTCTCCACCAGCGGGACGCCCACGTTCCAATCGTTCCATTCTACCAACGTATGGCGCCACTCGACCAAAGAAACGTCAAAGCATTCTTCGCTTGAAATAATTCAAATACCATAAGTAGAGTAAGAAAATACTACGAAAACTCGCCGATTACTCCACGTTACGGTAAAAATCGTAAATAAGGAATTGCTTTGGAAAACTCTTATTACGGAATGTTGTGAATTAAAAATTCGTTCGTGCAACTGAATAAATTGAACAAATAATAGATAAAATTCCATTGCACTTCCGCAAAGTAACGCCTGAATCTATTTTTTTTTTACCTGGTTTTTCATATGAATTTATGATTTTTATTCCGAGAGCGGAAAGACAAGTTACATTACATCATTGTTTGTATGATGCCACACAGTTCTAATTTGGTTGATATACATATTCGTTAACTCATTAATTACAAATTTCTGAACTAATCGTGTTACAGTTACCTAATGCCGTTACTTATACTCAAATCTGTCATCTTAATGAAAAAAAATATGTAAATATGATTTTTTCATCATTCTCGTAATAGTCGTCATCAATAGAGCACGCAAATTAATTCCATAGACAAAATTGTATTTTTCACGTTTCGTAATTTTAAACCTAACACCACACGGAATACTAGGGGTTAGTACTTTCCCTCTTCTTAAAAATTGATTTTTTTAAAGAGGGAAATAGAAGCTTAATCGATTAAAGTTTCAAATCTTTGAAATAAATTAAAGATAGGTACGACACATTTTTATAATCTAGAATTATGTATTTAATTTAGGCGTGTCCTTTCTTTTATGTGCAAATGGCCAGCCCGCCGTGATGCCGATTTTTTTCATTGGTATGTTTGATTGATTTGTTTTATAACTGAAGCTACAACGCAGTCCTTAACTAGGTAGGTAGGTATGTACGGTACGACGTCTCTAGGTGTCTCTAGTTAAACAGTGACAGGTAAAGTCTTTCTAGCGCGCGACTTTACTTGTACCTCACCTTGCTAAGCCAGCTGATCATAGTGACAACGCAACGACACAGCAGGCATAGTAGTTTCATACATACATATTCTCACGCCTGTATTCCCATGAGGGGTAGGCAGAGCACATGAATTCAAAAATCCAGTGCCACGTTTAGCAAATTCAGGGTAACCAGATGGTTAAACGTGATATTGCAGTGACAGGTTGCTAGCCTATCGCCCACAATACACTTACCCTTCGAATACCAAAACCGTTTAATACTTACGCAGTTACCTACCTAGCACGCTGATCTCAATTAACTAGAAAAAAATCACCTTAGCAATTCAAAAAATTGAAAAAAACGAAATCTTCCATGATTTATTTTACTAATTTTGTTCGGAGCTAGCGAATGACCAAATTTATTAAAAATTTCATTCGCGGGAAGAAAACTACATTGGAATCGGTTTATCTCCGTTCATGAGCGACGATGCCACGGATAGACTCGTATACACAGACACAGTCTCTGACTGAAAACACCTCTCTTTTTCTCACTGGTGGGAATGAGTCGTAGCCGTAATAAACTGTGAAGTATATGGAATGACAGAATCCCATTAAGACTTGTATTATTAGTCTGACATTAGTAAACGAAGGGCAAAAGTTGTGTTGACGGACGGCACTCCATAGGAGTAAAGTACTGGAGTCAGTGTTATTTTAAGACAATTACTCATGAGCTATTCTGGCTCCTTGTTACCTTGAACCGTGGCGGTGCCGAGACGTTATAGGTACACACTGTTAAAATACTACATCTACAGTCTTCCTTGCGCTTTCTTGGCAATAATTTTGTTAGGAAAAATTTTAGCAGTGTATGAGAACGTCGTTTAAAAGTGGCGTTGCGTTCATGGGTGTGGGTGACGCATTGTCAAATGAGCAGACAGATACCTAATTTGTAAAATTAGACACTTTGAAGCTTCAAAAACTATGGACGCAATGATTTGAATTGTAGCCTCATAGGGATGAGTTGCAATCCCGGGTAGTATTTCTGTATTTTTTTACATAGTACCCAAAAATGTACGATAACTCTGCAAGTGGACTGTATTATCTTTACGATATTTTAAATGTACGAGACGACACGACAGTGAATATTTCCTTTAGAGAGATCTAGAAAGAAACTCACCTTTCCTTGGAGAACCCGGTGCTTGCGACAGCCAGGCGCAGGGCTGCTAAACTTACTAGCGCTAGACTTACCGTTCAGCAAGAGCTACCTGCCACCTACTGCGTCACCGGTTCTGGAGCTGAGCTTCTTCCGATATCTCAAGGAATATTCTTCCAATATATGCTGTTAAGAGTGCCTCCAACGACACGACAAATGAAATACTTTCTCTAACAGACTTTTAACAAAACGATTTAAACAAACGATATCAACAACGATTTGAACAGAACGATAATTCGAATAGCACGTACATAGGTACGTATGTAATGTGACATAGGCCAAGATTAGTTCACGTTACGTAGCCATTTTTAGGACAACTTTAGGTTTGAAGTTAGTAAATTTACTATAGGTCTAATTTAAATACAAAATGTTGCAACCTGATTTTGAAATTTACCACAAGCTAATCGATGAAATCTGGACAAAAATGAAGCGATGAAATAAATAAATGAACATAAAAAACCGCTGTGGAGCAATAGGGAATGGATGATTTTTTTAGATATGCTTGATTATTTTTCTAATGATAGGAATAACCTTCCTTAATCACGGGACAAAGTATTAGATTTTTCCGATGCGCGATGTATTTTATAAAAATAAAAACATTTTACAAGGTCCCGTTTTGGACCACCGACGCCTGATAAGATATATTTCACAAGTCCGGTTCTTTAAAAAAAAAACAGCTGTTTGTATCTGTGGTACACCCACAATGTCATTCCGAGTGACATTGACGGATATTCACCCCATTCACGATAGCTCCGGGACGTGGGCAAGACCCACATCCAAATGGAGCGACGCCGGTAGTACTGGATTTGCCCATTGACTGGCGTCGCTCCGGCTCTTCAGTTCTCAACAGTATTGCCAACGCAATGCTAAAATTAAGCCTAAAATATGTTAATTGTCGTAAAATAATGCTAGAAAATATGCAAACATTTTTTTAATGTCAAATTAAACAGAACGTCATTTAATTTTATAATTATTAAACTGTGAGAACTGAAGAGCCGGAGCGACGCCAGTCAATGGGCAAATTCAGTTGTCCTAAAACTACCGGCGTCGCTACGTTTGGATGTGGGTCTGGCCCACGTTCCGGAGCTATCATGAATGGGGGTCATTTCATATCCATCAATGTCAGTGTCAAACGTCATTGTGTACCACAGATAAAAGTAGCTGTTTTTTTTTAATTAAACAGGCTTATAAAAAATGTCATATCAGCCGTAATGGTACCGCATCGGGGGCAGGTAAAATGTTTCTATTTTTATAAAATACATCGCGCATCGGAAAAATCTAATACTTTGTCCCGTGATTAAGGAAGGTTATTCCTATCATTAGAAAAATAATCAAGCATATCTAAAAAAATCATCCATTCCCTATTATATGTGCAGTTTTCTATGCACTTCGGAGTCTCTGGACCTGTCTGGAAACTATAGATCGAACTTTCTCCTACTCAGGATTCATGGTGTTATTCTCTAACAAATAAAACTCGTCGACGAGCTCGACGTCGACATGTCAAAATTAGCTGTCATAATTATGCGAAAATTTTAGTTATGTTGGAAAATGTCACCACTCACCACTGTTTCTGGGTCAATATTCTGTGTGTGTTGGTGTGTTTATGAGCTCTGATATAATCACGGTAAACAATCGATAAACAGAAAAAATACGGCTATAAAACTTATGAGTATCAGTAAAAAAACAATAAAATAAAACTACGCATAAATCTGTAGCTATCACAAAGTACGTACTAAGGAAATTCTCGCCAATTCGATTTATTTTGACACAAAATGTAACATTACGTGTTTGAGTAGGACGGACGGACGTCAAACTTTAGAAAGTGACTCAACTCCAATTAGTTATGGTTAAAAATAAATATTTACCCGACTGTGCGAAAGCGAAGCAAGTTATTTTTAAACTTCTGAAAAAATAACGACCCACAGTGTTGCCAACAGTGACAGCACATTTTCTCTGTGCAGGTTTTTTCCATGCCAAAGCCTGACGCTCATATAAAAACTTAAAATTTATTGTTTTCGTACTTTTAACCGACTTCAAAAAAATGAGAATTTCGCATTCCGTGGGATACTTTTTCTTGTCTATATTGTCTTGTCTTATATGTATTTCTATTTTTGCAACTGAGCTGGTTTCTTTGTAATGGAATTGTGCACTAGGTACATTTATTTTAAAATCCGATAAATGTTTGTGTATAATAAAGATATACTTTACTCGAACATATGTCTACTGTTATTCGTCATTTACATAGTAACATTTGTACAATTCCTAAAGCTCGTCACACGTTAAGCAGATACGGTAAGATATCTGTTACAGAACATATATCTGTCAATATCGCTCCCTACAATGAGCTACCACACACTGCGCAGATTTACCGTCAGGTATCTTTTGACATCGACATGTGGAAAAATGGCATTTATAAGCAGATAAAATATTATCGTATATGCGTAGTCTGTGACGGGCTTAACATGTTTATTCTTCCAATAGAATTAAAAATGAATCCCTATCCACATTGCTTGCTTCATCACACATTGGCAGCAGCAGAATTTGTTTTGAAATCAGAAGAGCAGCATCAGCAATCAGTTTTATGAAAGCTTAGAATGGAGGCAAAACCACGAGCACCAAGTATATAGGTATTTTATGTAAAATAAATGAAATGTTTTATTCTCGATGGCTATATGGCTGTCTTAACATGGCTAATTAGAAATTAATGACATCTCCGATGCTTTAACAGTGTGCAACGACAAACAATGCAGCGCGAACCGGGTGACGTCATCATTCGGTGCAAAGTGCATGTATGCAGCTCACCTCCACGCGTTCATGCTGCCTTAGTGCTCGTTCCTTTTGTGAGCGACACCAAAGGGGCCCTATCCCCTTCGAGCACCCTTCTCTGGGTCACTGCTCGTTTCTCGGTCACTGGCCCGACCTTCAAAGTATTTTGTTTTGCTCATTTTAACGATTGCACTGGCAATCGAATGAAGATTTTTTTAATTAAATTAAATTGCATTTGTAAAAGAAATGAATAACATTTTCTAAGCAATTTTCAAAATACCTGTATACGCTCAAAAGGAAACTGCATGCTGACTTAATTTCCTGCTTTATAAAAATGTACCGCTGGTACAAATATATTAACACCTCATATTTTAAACTCACCAGTATAAAACAAAGTTGTAGATACTTAATTTTTAACTGTTTACATACTGCAGTTATATTTTAATCAGTTAAAAAAGAGACCGAAACCACCCAGCCAGCCGACTCAGATCATACATTCATACATAACCCGTTTGGAAAAGTCGGCCAACGACTCTTCGTACCAGGAACTTCTGGACAAGGACTGCAGAATGCAAGAGTGGTTTGATGCAGTTTTTCATATTAATTGAACAGAGGTGTCGCTTCGGACACGCAGAGATCAAATTCGTCATACTTGATGACGCATAATTACATTAGAGTCGCATTTTATGCCACACTCGACAGAGTACAATTGTAGTCCTAAATGAAGTAGCCTCACTTATTTTTTGAATGCATCCATGAAATGCAGTTAATTTTAAACCAAAACATTTTTTTACTAGAAACATAATTATAACTACGTATTTATATGCTACAACCTCGTTCCAGTTTGCCGCAGAATCTGGCGGTATGCTAAAAATAATTCGGTTTGGGTAATCGAATATAGAGCACATAGTTGAGGATCGTGATTTTGCAATACTAACTAGCATGTTATATGCACGTGCCACTTTTCAAAAACATGTATAAAGACCTTTTATGACGGTATTATTCAGGAATGCGCTACTTATAAGAATAAAAGTACGTGGGTCGATTTCGTCAGGTGTATTTCTGTAACTGAAAACATCTCTATACTCCTTTATGACCAGTAAGGGGTTATTCGAATCGCTTCTGTGTTTTATCCATTAGCGCTACAGTTTATTTACTCGCAGCGTAGCGCTTTTCAGGCGTATAAAACAGGTTATTTTCGCGCGTACCGCTTATTTAGTCCTCAACGTTGGCGAGAGAGCCATCTAGCGAGTGTTGCGCGAAATAAGTGCGTGTAAACATTTTTGTGTTGTACTGTGACTTGGAATATTTTCAAAATGCCTGGACGTCCCATTTGGCAGGTAAATAAGAGCTTAAGTTTTTTTTTTCAACGTAACTGTAGTTACCTATACGTATACCCAGTTTAGTTTAGTACGCACATAGTTCGAGTTTACTATAAAACATCCACAGAATTTTTGCTTCTGGATAAAACTGTCTTACTCGTGATGGTTGTGAATAGTTATCACTATTATTATGTTCCTGTTTCCATGCTTATGATGTGAGCGTGAGCGGCGATATTATATTCACTATTATTCACGAACACATAGTTAGAAATGACAAATAGTTCGTTTTGTTACGTACCTACTCACTTTAGTTACTCATACATACATAAAACTCAAACCCGAGTTCCCTAATTCGTAGGGGAAGCATAAAAACCTTGTGCACGCAAAAACATGACTATTTCACGTTTAGAAGCCACTTTTAGCACTTTTGATTATACAATTAATATTGATACCTGCCACCACCCGACTTAATATTATGATTTCCTGACCTTGTGAGTATAGTTTTAGCTCCATCTTTGTAAAATGCCAAGTTCATATATTTATTGTTTTACTTAATTTTTTTAACTTACTTGGTGAAAAGTTTACATGAAAATACTTCTGAGGTAATAAAAAAAAACTTATTGTGCTCTAGGATTTAATTTAACGAGGCAGATAATAGATAATTATTAACGAAATTAAGGAATATTTCATTAGTCGATTGGTAACCCGTTTTCTTTTCTCCAAAGACAGCAATTAATAACAATGGAATTGACAATTTATTCAACTTAATCAGTATTTTCAACAAAATCCACGTAAGTAATTAACTTCGTCCGCCTGTCTTCATTATTTTTATGATGACCTAGCACCTGATGCTCTTAACCTAAATGATTCTTAAAATCAAGCAATTAATTGCGAATATTGTCCCAACATTCTTTATTTTATTTGTACGTATATCGATTCTAAATAACTTTATAAAGCCCCAGTAACGAAGTACCTAGTCTTAAAGCCTATCCCAAAATTCAATCCGTTGGTTCTTTAGAGGTAAGAAAATAAGATACAGATAAGGTAACATAATGGGCAGTATTTTTTTTTCTATCTCTAGAACGAGAACGAGTCTTTGAAGGCTTTTGTTTTTATTACACTATCCTGGCGGTATCGAGATGGAGAATGTGAATGAGAACGTGAGTGTATCGATTTTAATTCACTATGAGTGAGTCTCACGGTAGTTTTATGTTTAGAGTTATGAGATGGCCAAAATGCCGCGTTGAAGGTACCTATTTATTCCTCTAACCACTGATGTGAAAAAGTGGGAGTCATAAATTAATTACTCAAATCAAACTCGGATATGGGTTTTGGTTTTATAAAGCTGCGCAGCGTATACTCCGATACATACAACATTCAATAATTTCTAAACTTTATGTACAGAAAATAAATATTGGTTACCTTAAGCGCTCGTTCAGACACGGCGGGAACCGCGCGATTATGGAATCGCATGGAAATCGCGCGGGTCTTATTTATATGAGTTAGTTAGTAATCGTTCAGACATAACCGCGCGGTTAATGTCTGAACGATTACTAACTAACTCATATAAATAAGACCCGCGCGATTTCCATGCGATTCTATAATCGCGCGGT
Organism: Adoxophyes honmai; assembly: GCA_005406045.1. NCBI lineage: Eukaryota > Metazoa > Arthropoda > Insecta > Lepidoptera > Tortricidae > Adoxophyes > Adoxophyes honmai. The sequence goes on from BHDV01071516.1 coordinate 8,608, forward strand.
CCCCGCCGTGTCTGAATAGACTCTAAATATTAAATATTAACTTTTTCTTTTCTAGCATGAGCTGGCATTACCGTCATTTGGTCACTCTAATCCCTCTGACCATCATTTACTGATTCAAACATCAAAAAACGGACAGGCACATTGAACGGCAAGCGATAAACCAACGCGCAAGCTAAACAATTTTTGTTTACGGAAAACCTAATAGTCACAAAGACTGTGGCGCCCTCATCGATCGAAGTTCTTCTAGCGACATGTGAACACTTAAACCAAGCATATGGGTGGATGACTAAACTCACACCTTGACTTACCTGAAAATAACGTGGCGTAAACAACATGTTATACCTTGGCTCGCATCCAAACATTCCAGCCTTATACATAGCTCTAAATAAAAACCACGATTTTCTTCACTTCTTTACTTTAGAAATACAATTTTCCAACTTCTTTCGACAAAAAGGCGGAGAACTTGGAGATACAAAAATAAAATACTTAGCTTAAAAAGTAGGTTAAATTAACTAAATAATTTTATCAGTTAAGTTTTGGCATTGTGGTTTAAATTAATTCCAATTTACATTTTTGACTTAAAATTAGATGTAAATTATAAGACGAATCTTAAACTTATAGCAATACGTTACGTATAAATAAAAAATGAATGACGGGTCACATTTAAATCTTTTTTTCCGTTTTTTTACTAACAATATTGTTTTTGACATCGCCAATCATAAAATTGCCAGGAAGATTATGAAAGAGTTGTTGCATGAATTCTAACAGAATATCTTCAATTGTTTTTGTTAGAATGGGACGCAAAGATTCAGACACCGGCCGCCAATTTGCGTTGAGATAAGAGTTGGTACTGTCCTCTGTAAAGTGAAAAGAACAATTAAGACATTGTTTTAACGAAAATAAATAAATTAAAGCTATGACAAAACGTATAAGATAAGACTAAAAAAACATGCCAACATTATTTAATCTGTGGTTCGTGTTAGCGTCATTTGACGTCAGCTCTGCTCAAAGTCCTTGTAATATTCGCACAAACAAACCGTTTGTCATCGCTGTTTCAACGTCTCAACGTTGCAATTTTGCAACACTATAGTACCAGGGTTACATGGATTGAAGAAGCTTTGTGGAAGCGATATTGTTAACAGCGTCCTCTGTGAGCGCTATCTTGCTACTGCTGAAAAACTTTAGTAGCGCTACTCTACAATAGATGTCGCTAGCTATAACATTAAGCACAAAGTGCTGATTAAAATTTTATTAGTCTTACCTAACGACTTGATTCCATCAAATAAATTATTCATTCGTAGTTTCATTCCACCAATATTGTACTTGACATGTGCTGCAGTGACGTTAAAGAACACGTAGCCATCTTTATCATACGTTTTCACGTCACTGACTATGTCAATCGTCATGTTCGCTAAAACCAAATTCACAGTTTACAATAGAACATAATGTTGACTAGATACCGTAGAAATCTGCAACATTGCCTATATGATGCAACTTTGCCTGATTTGAAAAACTGCTATTATTTACCAAACGGCTATGTCTAATCATAAAAATTGGGTAAACGGTATTTCTCCTTTTACCCAATCATAAAAATACATAGCCGTTTGGTAAATAATAGCAGTTTTTCAAATCAGGCAAAGTTGCATCATATAGGCAATGTTGCAGATTTCTACGGTAAGTTTATACCATGAGCACAGAATTATTCAGTGCTTACGTCAAGGTTTTAATAAATTAGAATAGATGTACGCCACACAAATTACTACGTACATGGAACAAATTAGTCTACCTAAGGTACTTACTGGGTTCAAACCAGCAAAGACCGCGTCCAACTAACGGAATTAACAAAATCTTTCCTTTGAGATCGTAGGTTCCCTCGATTCTCATTTTTGGCACACGTACTCTAGTGTAGAAATCGTAAGTTTTTGCATCCACTCTGAAAACAAAATAATAGGAGATTAACTATAACTAACACTAATTCTAAACACTTCATGTTCAACTTAATTAATACAGGAGGTTTGAACTTGAACCGTCTGCCATTGAAACAATTTCGAAGTTGCTGTATAGGTTTTATACCTACTTGTTTATCTAGCAGCATATTGAAAAAAATTATAAAAGCTGATTTTGAAAGAAAAATAACAATCGTTCTAGAGTCTGAAGGTAGAATAATATTACGGAAAGATAGAATAAGGGACCGAGCTAGGGTGGGTACTTATTCGAAGCCGGCGAACATGAACGTAAAGAAAATGATGAATGTCTCTGCCTATCCGTGTGGGAAAGTCGCGTAAAGGTAGATATGTATCGTGTGTATGCGGTCTAGAAGTGTACGCTTTGCTCCAGCAGTTGGAGTCAAATTAACAAAAATCAGTCGGTACGGTAACGGTAAAGATATGCCTGGCTAACTCATAAGTTATCCTAGCTCGTTCCCTTACTCTATCTTTCAGTAATATTATCTAACCTCATTCTTCTAGAACCGTTGCTTTTATCTTTCGAAATCAGCTTTTACAATTCTTTTCAATTTGAATATCATCTAATTCTAAACTATCCTTGTCTCGCTCATGACAGCACCAATCTTGTTCAACGAACAACTCTGCGCGTCAGTCACTGGACTCAGTCGATCAAACAGTCGCTCATAGTACTAGGAGTAAATAAGTTAAAGGCGGTCTCACTGGCTCAATAATACATCCGTATGGCCAAAACCAGTAACAGTGACGTTATCCAATGCAGCGTTTACGTTTACTGGTCCTTCGCCTTGCAGAATTCTTATTTTGGGAATATTTAACGGATCCAAAGGCGCCATTCCTATTTCTGGAAGACCTGGAAATTTTCAAACAAAATTATTTCGCATCTGCAAACTAGATGGCGCTTATTTAAGCAGTCATAGTAACAAAGTAATCACACAAATTATTATAAAAATGTTGTTCCGTATTTTACATTAAATTTATGCCTTGTAATTATCGAAAATACAAGCCGTATATGAATGTGGTTGAGAAATAGCACTTTCGCTTTCCGCAAGTAGCTGCAGTATGAACGAGTAGTGTCGTAATTGAGGCTATGTGACTAACCCAGTGCGTTGAGAATCTACAAGCTAAGTGGGCAATGGTTCTAGTTAGTGGAAATAGCGGACAACTCTACCTAGTAAGTAAATAAGTAAGAAACAATTAGATATTTTGTACGTAAATATTTCGGGTTCTACCTACACCTAAAGTCTCTCTCTTATTGAAAGTAGCTAAGCGGTTTTTTTTCGTGATTAACTTGGACTTTTTCTAAAATAACCGTCCAAACCGGTTTTCGCTGGCGACTTTTTTTAGTGGTTTACTGTGAAATAAAACACGATTGAGGGAATAAATACACAGGAGCGCAGCGCCATGAGGAGCGCCGTGAGTTCACAACTCGAGTGCAGTAGCTTGCGCGCTGCACAGTTGTGCAACTGCCGCCAACCAGGCGCGCAGAGAAGGTGTGTAAGCATTGCAAGCGATAGCTGCATATTTTGAAACCTTTGAAATTTGAGACAGCCTGCAATATAGGGGAAGATATCTAGATTTCTTTAAAAGCACAAGCGATGAGAAATTTACTTAGCTAATGAAACAAAAACTGTTCATTATTTTTTACCCCGAATTCACTTGAACCAGAACATGACAACGTTGGATTCGTGTCACAAAATTCAGCTATTTTGGACCCTGCCGCTCCTGATCTAAAGGACCCAAAACCCTTAAGTTTAATGGAATACAGATATTTTTTTAGCACAAAGATGGCAACGGTCTTCTTCTTGATTTAGTATATCAAGTTTGTATGCATTCATTCATTTCCACTTTCGACAGCCTTATTCGATATTTCTCAGAGTTTTCCCTAAACTCTAAAGTACGAATAACGCGTACTCTGGACGCCAAATGTCACATTGGTGGTCATTCAGTATGGAAATTTTACATTCTAACACTGCAGTACTAAGCATAATACACAGGTGTCACCATAGAGAACGTCGTCACCTCAGTCCACGCTACCTATCTTTTACAATTTCAGAGGCGTGAGAGTAAATTCCAATAAACGTAATAGATATGTTTGCATTTACACAGATGGCTTGCCGAGCAAATTGCACCTTCCCGAACGAGTACTAAGTGAATCATAAATAGCTGCTTCCACTACACATGTAGCTACACCACTACGCTTTGTACTAGGTATTACCACGAGCTCACTTCACAGTTCCATAGTCGCTAGCGAATTTAATTGTTTGGAGAATCTAACAGCGTTTCATGTGGAAGTAAAATATACCAAAGAAATCGTTTATGCCGTCGGTGCCTCTACCACTTCGGCCTCTGTAAACTCGTGGTAACGATATTTGGTTCTTGCGTTTTGCCTCGTAACCAATATGGGTTAACAGTTCATTTGTTTCTTCACTGACTACGAATTGCAGAAAAAAAAGTTGAATAGATATTTTAATTTTCTCACCTGGACCTAAGGCGTTGAAAAGTCGTTGGACAGCTTCACGGGAACAGTCTTCGAATTCCGGGTCGCTTTTAAAGCAGGTTTTCACGAAATCGGCTGAAATGTGCAGAACAGAAACTAATTTAATAAAAATTCATAAATATCGAGTTTGGTCGTCTATGAAATCAAAGAGTCCCCGAGAAATCCAAGATTTAAAAACTCTCAATAGCAGAAGTTAGTAGGTAAATATCAGGATTTATTGGAAATTATTTAGGCATCATAGAAAATCTTATGATTGACTGCAAATCTTAGACCTTCAGGTAAACAGCACTTAGGATCTACTGAAAAATTGTAGCTCTCAAATAACTTGTACACATAACAATACATGACATGCTTGCAATAGTTCAAATCCACCGACTTAATAGAACCTTAAACCAGCAACTTTTATTTTACACCCTCTATCGTGTGGAAAATATTCCGAACATATAGATTTAAGGCCATGGCATTGACATCTGTATAAACGTTAAATAACCACCTTATGTAACCTGGTTCGTGTAACATCAGACGATTTGTTTACCGGTTTCTCATTTACTTGACCTACCACCCACTGTTATTATTACCCTATTGCAGAATTCTCTTATAAACGAATTTCACAAGAATTGATACACTTTTGAGAGCAAATTACAAAATACGGGACTATATTATGCCAGATTACATATTGTTTGTTTATCTCTAGGCTTTCATGAAGATGTCGCTCAAGAGACGGTTTATTATGCAAAATTTACAAGTAACGATGATCTATCTACTAAAACTCAAAAAGTCAATCGGAGATCGAATAAGCTTATCTAATTCAAAATACATTTTGAATTAGATTCTTACACACGTAGCCTAGCTATTAGAAATTTCCTTGATGACTTAAATAGAAGCCTACGTGTTAAGAACAATTGTCAATGCAGGGTCCTGATTGATACGATTCCTAATTATAGGTACGTATAAAAAAACAGCATTTTTGTGAGGATACATCATACCAGAAATACTACTCGAAAACATTAAACAAGAAGACGTGTCTGAAACTTGACTGATAATCTAAAATATCTTGTATTTTCAAATGGGGTGGGCAGAATACACAAATCGCTACATAGATATAACCTAGACTATTTCACGTTCCATAGCGACCTAAAGTAGGTATACATACATGTAAAATATATGCACTTACACTATACATTCTTTAATTGTTAAAAAATATTGAGGGGCATTTTAGAGTAAAACGTGTTTATCGGATAGTCCTCGGATAATTAAAGAATTGAACTTCTAGAAAACATGAAAACTTGAAAAGTAAGCCCGTAAAATTTTGAAGAACGATAATGTTAATTTAGAAAACTATATACGTATGAAAAAGTGAAGAGAGCAACAATATTAATCAGATTATTGTAAATATAGTAAATATCGACTTGATACTATCGATAACACGGATACATATTTTGATAAAACGCGTGAGTAAGATAATTTCAATTTCACTGCTGATAATGATAAAACGTCATCAATCAAGATCATTCAACCGTAATCAGATCAGGCCACACACGGGGCTCGCATAAGTGAAAAGAGTATTCCAAAATACTTACGTTTCGTCTTGTAATGCTCCGCAGCCGAGCTGTGGTATAACACGCACGTCACTATAAATAATTTCAACTGCATGTTTTCCTTTCCGTCGCTGTCAACTTTTCTTAATTTTCTTGTGAACCTTAGGCCCACCTGCTATCCCTCCAGTGGATGTTTACGACTAACTTCAAGCCAGCCTTTGGGTGCGGTAAAGTAAGGAAGGGGGGAGACATACGCAATTCTTAAGTATTTAAATAAAGCTTGCATTTAGCTACTCTCGGTTGTAAAACAACACTATTTTGAACTTAGCAGCTCAGGTTTATTGTTGATCTTCCGTTTTAAAGTTGCGTACTCAGCTAAAATCACAATTCGTAATAATAAATTTAGCCTTTTCTAATGCATGTATCCCTAGTAACACAGTTTTTACAAAACATCTGACGGAAAACAAACGTGGGCACCTGTCTTTCACAATGGGATAGGATCGAAAGCGAAATTCCCTTAGTTCCCGTCAAACCCGTAATACCTGTTTATTCGTAATCAAGACTTCACATGTAGTTAAGTGTTAGTGTTACATTCGTTCCGTAACATCGATCGTCTTCCACTCGTCACGCATGTAGTAACTGGTAGTGCAATCAACATAATTATTGTAAAACATTTACCCGCCTTGCGACGAGTTGGCAAAATTGGATTGTTTTCCTCAATTCCTTCTTTGCTCCTGAAATTGCCAAATCTGTTTTCAACGTTTACATTACCGCTTTTCAGACTTCAGGGGTATTTATGTAAACCCTTCTGAAAGGTTCTTTCTTGTAAGTACTTAAAAACATCATTACAATGTGAGAAAATAAGAAAAAGTCTGAAAAGTACGCTCGATGACACCGATCCGCCATTAGCAATTAGTTTGACGTCATAACGCCTGTCAAAGTGTCAGAGATCCCTACCAGTGCCATTTTGTAAATTTCGTAAAAGCCCTTGATGACCTATTTGTCTGGCTGGCAGTGTGCCAACAAAGGACTATCGTTTATTAAACCCGTTCCGTCTGACCTATAGCCCGCTGTATTAAGTCTTGCTCAATATTGGACTTAAGAATGTTGGGTCCAACATCCAATGTTGGTGCAAATAGTGGCTAAAAAGTTTGGTTGACGCTGCTGTCGTTTCAAATTAAAAACAGTAATAATTTATCAATTTATTTCTCAGAGTGTTAGATGCAAAGGTTGAACCATGTTTTTCAAAATTCCTATGATTTTGACTAATCAGAGTTGATACTTATGATCGCTAATTAATGGTAGAAATATCGCAAGTGTCAAGGTTTGCGTATATTACGTATGAGAATAAATTTAACAGAACACCAGCTCTTGGCGTCCTGTCAAGATAAACAATTTCATAAAGAAGCTCCAAGCAGGAACCCACGCTCCTGGCCTACTAAACGAACTTTCTGGAGCACTGAATGAGCACCTCAGTGATTCTGGAGGTCAGCGCTAGTAATTAAATTGTGCATTACCCCTTCTTTCGTACCTAGGTACTAATGATATAATTTGTTTCGTGCTTGTATATGTATATGCAAAATAAAATATGCAAAAGTATGTACAGTCAAGGAAATTGACACATGTGCCACTTTTAACCTTTTCATAGTGAGTTTCATATTGCTTTGATTAGTAGAAAGTATGATACCTATGTCACAGTGACATTTCTTGTGAAAAGGTACAAAGTGGCACAGTAATCAATTTCCTTGACTGTACGTAATTTCGACAAATGATCGTATAAACAATTGAACAAAATACATAAAAAAATTTTTTCTGACGTTAGTGTTTCCTACCAAAACTTTACTATTTGAATTACTGTTTAGTGTTTAGTACGATGGTACTAGAATGTCATTAGTATTTTTACGCCAAATGACAAACCGGTACTCTGAGTCAAACTGCCACATCGACATTGACAACATTTTCTAACGCTCAACAAAATAGACCGATGACTTCAAATCATAAAGTTCTTGGCTAAGCACATTTTGGCACAAAACGTAAAATATTTTAGTAAACAGTCCTTAACATAACCGCAAGAAACTCTCAACGCCGGCTATTTCTGTAGGCCTAAAACTGTTTTATTGCCTCAAACCGAGTCATGGCTTCGGAGACATATTAACTACCTGTTACTTTGTCTCGGTGAATGAAACAGTTCAACGAACTCAGCACACGCTTGAAAAATATTCTCATCTGTCCATTGTCAGAGATCTGTTCGTCATAAATCTTCACGAGAAATTTTCATGAGGAAGGAATGTTAAAAATTGGCGCCCATTTCTAATGCGGGCGCTCTAAAAAAACAACGATATCATCCGGACGATTTAAAGGAATTATTTTTGCGCATTACAATGTTTATTCAGATTTTCTGGCTATACTTAAAAATAGCGTCAAAGTTTTCAATATCATGCTATAAAAATGAGTGGATGCTTAATTTTCTTTAGATGATACGTTACTAGGAGGTTACTAGACTCGATCGTATTAAGGCGCCTTCTTCCAGCTACTCAGTTACGACTTTTACCCAAGAATTTTTACTAAAAAGTGAAGTTATAGCTGGTTCTAATATTACAAAGCATTTTTGAGATCTTAAAGAAGTTAAATATCCAGCCTGTACGAGTAAATAAGTACGAGATGAAGTGGAACCTAGTTCTGTTCCTGATGCAGGCACACACATTTTTCAGTTAATAGTTCGGTCATTTCGTTAGCTACTACCAATAAATTTTCTCTAGTATTTTTTTTATTAGTCTTATCTTAGATTTAACCTGCATAGATTTTTGTACCGTTTTAGAAGGTAGATGCTTAGTTTATGTAAACAATTTACGCTTCGTAGAGACTTATTTAACTTTATCCAATTAGTTTGTTAATATTTGACACACTGACCTCTACGTGTGGTGTTGGGTTTAGACGCCTCCATTTCTTCCGTGGATATCGTAAGAGGTGAACTAGAGAAAAACTAGGTTGTATATTTTAAGCGATAGGCTAGTAACCTGTCACTATTATACCAGTTTTATTTACATTAAAACTTAAAAATATGCTAAAAGCAGCAACCAAATGCAGAACGGTTGTAGCTTTGTCATAAGTTTTTTTTTTGTTATTATTTATATTGAAACCAATGCACCAGCTGAAAGTCATCGCCGCTGCACCAACGTTTCCTAGCTCATTTCATAGACCACATGTGTTCAAATACCTATCATTCAAAATGGAAGAAACGATTAAAAGTTTGAGATAAGTCGATTGAGTAGGATTAACATGTTACCATCTTAATAATTATATCATAAGAGTGGACAGTGTCCATAATATTCTGGAATTTAATATAGTTAACACAAACTATGCAAATTTAGTCGCTCGAGCGAAAGAATCCGTCATAATAATAATAATGTTTCTAATAAAAACCATGCGACTTCTGATTGCATATACTATAGGTACAAGTTCTGTGCAAACTATACAAGAATGTATGAGTAGGCATACCTGAGATCACAGTAATTGATGATATTACTCTTGCCTGCAACTATGACTGAGCGGTAAATTTAAATAATAATTTCAATTAGATTAAAATGTTAATTAAGCGCACAAAAGTATGTCTTGGCAATAGTTTACAAACGAGGTACGCTGACTAAATTATTATCTGTCTGGATATAAGCTAATTAGGTCAAGAGTATCGCGTCACCGGTAGAATTATTAATCTAGGACCATTACATTTATAAATCTCGTAATTATAATTATTAATTTATTACACACCAATAAATCATATTGTTGATGTAGGTCTTAACGAAGTCTTGGCGTTTACATAAAAAAGTACAAAATGAAAAACAATTATTTATTATCAAATAATTAAATATTTACACATACTCGTAAAAAATCTTAACAAAAATAAAACTCGTTAGACAATTAAAGTAAAATCTAATAGTAGCGTTACTATAAACCTACACAATATTTGGCTTTGTTAAAATAGAAATATGAAATAACAAGCAACCAGTTTTCCATTTCACTTACGTCCCCTTAATTAGTAGATTAATTTAGTCACCGAATAACCTATTGAAATTTTATAAAGTGAAACAGCCTACTGTAAGCAAAGAATACAAAAGTCATTCAACTCAAAAACATACAAGAATGGAATAGGATTTTCTTGCACAAATACTGATCATGTCCGAAAATTTCGGGCTTAAATTTACGTTGGTCTCAGATACCCATTAGGCCAGCATGAATTTGAGGAGTCGTTACATATGGCGGGTGTTCCCGAAACCTCCATGACCGGATTGGGATGCTCCTTTGTTGAAACCCATTTGAAGGTTCAGCTCGGCGTTGTGAGCACGAAGTTGTTCTTCAGTGAACGTGCGTTCGTTCTTGTCAGCCATCTTAGGACCAAGTTGAGGGCCAGTCCATTCAGGATGCTTCTGAGTCTGGAAAACAACGCCGCATTATAGACCCTTGTACGAGCTTAAGACGAGATGAAAGTTACATATAACCGCTGAGTTTGTTGGATACTTACTATTCTGCCAAGAGCGTACAAACAGAGGGTAACTTGAGGGATGTTGCGCCTCTCAAACAAGTCTGCAGTCTGGAAGATTTCTTCTTCTGGGACTCCGTATTTCTTGATTGCAGCTTGGAACCTGAAAAGAAATTTAAGAAGTTGCCATTATTATTCAAAATGTGTGAGGTTTTGGTCGATTCACTCGTATTAAACGTACCGCTGAATGTTTTCCATAAGCTGGAAGTTAGTGCCTTTCTCCTGGATCTTCTTGACTGATCCAGGCGACAGTTTGTTGGCGAGCTTGCACAGGACCACTCCGTTCTTGAGGATGTCTTCATAGTCGCCACCAGGGAGAGGCTCCCCGATGACAGCGGCAATCCAGTTCAGGACTTCCTGCTCTTGTTCCTTGTTCCTGGCCTGCAATTGGTAAAACTATCATTAGCGATGTCGTAAACGTTTTGAACGCCGGCCATAAAACGCAAGCTCCAGTGCCAACCGGCTTGGTCGTGCGCTTCCAGCATCATCTCCAAAAATAACGTCTTAAGTAATCGAGCGATATCACGATCCCTCTGGAACCAGCGGGATTTGGTATAAAAAGATATGCGTCCATTGATAACGCGCCCGCGCAGCTGCGAGTGCGCCTGTCTCGTTAATCCACGCTCATTGACGTCAGAGCACTAACAACATTTCGCGATAGTGTTAAATTAACTTCGATACTATTGTCGTTATATCAAGCCAACGGCGAGAGGTCAGGGCAAAGTCGAAGCGGCAGTATTTTTCTTAAAATATTTTAAGATGTCAACGAACACGAAAGAGAACATTCGATTAAAATGAAATCAAATTCAAAAATGCTTTGCTAGCTTTTTCAAATTGCTCTCAAAGTATAGGTCAAGGAAAAATAAACTTACAGGCATTTTGTTGGGTTATCACAAGTACACAGTTAGACGAGTTTCCGTGGCAGTTTCTCAGGCTGGACTGGGCAGCCACGGCCGCCCGCCCAGAGCCGAAGCCGCGGGGGCGGGATGACGCCCAAATGTTTTCCACGACTGTAAACATATCATAATGTATCAGTCGAGTCGCAGCTGGTTAAAAGGTTTGGTTCCGTAGGAAGTTCTTTTGAGTGAATCGTCTTTGATCCCAATAATAGAAAGGCGGGAATTATGGTTGATCCGTGTCGGAAATAGGTCGTCGAAAATAGTTTTTAGGTTTGTCAATCTGAAAAAAAAATTGTTCCCTACAATACAATACCGTTTATAGAATAAACAATTAAAGTTACATACATACATACATACATACATACATATTCTCACGCCTGTATTCCCATGAGGGGTAGGCAGAGCACATGGATTCGGAAATCCAGCGCCACGTCTAGCAAATTAAGGGTAACCAGATGGTAAAACGTGAAACGTGATTAAAGTTACACTACTACATAAAAATGCACGGAGGCAATAGGCGGCCTCATCGCTACAAAACGCTGTGCCAGTGAGACTAGCTGAAAAATAGGCAATCGAAATTTTAATACCTTCCAAATACACTGTTGCATCTGTTGCGATCATTTTTGCAAAGATTAAAGAGGGTAATTAATACTTTTGCTAGAGAACTTTGATCATTAATTTACTTTGTTGTCACTATTTCTACCTTATGTCTGTTTCTGCCTATGGTTATGATTTTTATAAAGATTTTACGACTAGTCGTTAGACATTTTAAAAATAAATGATAAGAAAATATTATTATTAATTCCCGTTGCCATCTCTTTGTTGCTACAGAACCCTATTAAAAAGAATTCAATGGCAGTGGTTACGCGTAGGTATCAATTTATTTTTTATTTCCACCACTATCGGCCGCAATGTCGACCTCTTACCGGATGTAGAGTATAAATCCAGTTTGATAGTCGAATTCAATGTAAAGGAGTAATGAAACCTCTCATTATAGTTTTATTTCAAGACTAAAATTAATCAACAAGAATTGCTAAAATTGTTACAAATGGAACATCAACCGTTGGTAAAAGATATATCTATAACGATGGCGATGGGTAAAAAACATACAAAAACCAGTCAATGGAAGTATTTCAACAAATGCGATGAGAAATAACTTTCTTGTTTAAAAAGAGCAGAGTTAAGGTTTACAGTCAACACTTTGGACATTAACGAGTAGGTAATCAATAGAAGACTTTGTTGAAGCAAGCCAGACCGAAATAGAAGTGTTGAAAATTAAACAAGCCATGATGTAAGAGATAAAGAAAACGTCAGAGCTTCCTGCTCTGATGAATTAGCTAAATTTATAGAGGTTCGGATGTTTGTTAAAATATCGCGGTGAAATAAGTTTTTTTTTTAGAAGTATATCTCATAAATTTTTTAAATAACGAAATAACGAAACTTAATTACTATGTAACACACTGACCACTCAAAAAATGAGAATTAAGGAAAGTTTCGTGGAAATAGTCCAGAAAAACAAGTGAGGTAAATTAGAATAACTTTCGTAATGTTGAAGTATTACTCACTTCAGAATTCAATTAACTGTTGCCACAATTTCGTCGCTTGAGACAATTTATGCTAACGCTAAATTAGATTTTACGTGAAAATAAGTAAGTATAACATGAGGAATCATAAAATACACTGTTTTAAGATTCATACTAATAACCTATGTATTTCGGGCAAGATGATCTGTCTAACAGCTGTGTAGAAGTTTTATAGAGGTTTAAGAATTTGCTCTATAATTAGATATGTAATTTGGGATGCAGCGGGCAATGCCACTTCAGTTTCACTTGGCTTCATAACATTTTTATACAGCTCCTAGCATTCACTTTGTTTGAAAAAAAGGGAATTTAAAGACTAATATCCCTGTAAATTTGAAAAAATAATGATAGAAAAATGAATGTACGTTTCAACAAAATCGTTAGAGAATTTTTGTAGTTCAAGAAATTACATTTTTTGTCGTCATGTTTGAGCCGCGTAATCCAACATTTGGCAACAAAAATACAATTTACATACCTAATACTTTTAAACAAGTATCCAGTTGACAAATTACTGAAACGTGATCAATATCTCCACTTTACACAATACATCAAGTGACTAATCAGTAACTGACTTATAACAAAGCTATTAAATTATTTACAAAATTATCAAAAAAGATTAGACCTAAAACTAAAATATTACGCTGTTCCTTTCCTACAAAATTTTTCGTAACGTTTAATTTACGTAGATAGGTATTTGTTTTAAAATGAACCTGACGTGTCTTGGTGGCATTGGTATTAAATTTCCAAAACTTGTGTAAGTTTTTGAATGGTGGAACGGCGTAAGTAGCATCAATAAAAGTAAATGCCTATTCCTTGTCTTGATTAAAGCCAATAACTGCAACCTGGTAAGATGAAGTACCTAAAGTAAGTCTCAAACTCTCAATATTAACTTGAGAGCTTTGAATCCCAGTGTCCTGAATGATTGAAAAGAAAAGATCAACAACCCGAATTAACCAATGTTGTAACCAAGCAATAGAGCGTTCTACGTTTTCATAGTGACTGAAAATAAATGAAGTACGAAGTTTAAGGATGGCCGATTCGTGGAAAAACGTATTCTATAAGCGATCCAGATTGGCAGGCGGCCAAGAGAACAAGAACTGCGCCCACGTATTGGGGAAGCCCTGATACATGAACAAATATTTAATTTAAATATCTACTTTATGAACTGGAACTAATAATGTTATGCCATCTGGTGAATATTCTCCTCCATATTGTCGGTTCATTTAGTTTCGATTCAATATTTTCGGCTTCTTTTTAGTTCGCTTGCGAATTCGTTTGCGCAGGATTAGGACTGGGGGTAGCTTATGTATGTGTTATTCTAATGTAAGAGCTATGAAGAAGTTTCAGAAACAGTATGTAAGTACACCTTTTTGTCCGATTTTGGAGATTTTTGCGAGGATCAACTCAAAAGCAAAAGTTGAGTTTTCTCTATGTGTGTCAAAAAGTGTCCCAGCGACCCCATTTTCGTCTGAACAGCTTGAAAAACATTTATATGGCATTGAAGTCGTAAAATTAGTAAGAACAGAGAAAAACCTATTTCTGAAATTCCCCATGTTACTGTTTTTTTTTATTAAAACCTATGCATTAGTTTTGACTGAGAGCGTAATACTTTTTTTTCCCTAATTAAATTAATTACCCTTTTTAGTGTTTTAAGTACTATGAAATAAAAGTATGTACATAAAAATAACAGTGTTTATGTCCTTTGTTACTATACTTATTCCTGACTAGGGTTCTAAGGTACAGATTCCTTAAAAACAGACAAAGCAAAAAAACGCGTATGTAGGGACATTAACATATTCATCTCAAATAGCCTCAATAGACAAATAATGATTACAAATTATAAATTGTTGAAATGTACCTACAGGTGCGTAGCGTACCAAGACCAAGTACCTAATCGTAATATCGCGCAAATTGTCAGTCCTTTGCAGAATGTATGGGAATATCTCACGGTACGCCTTCCTGCTATTGTATTATTTTATAACATAGAAATAGAAAGCATGTGAAAATGTGAATGACTGTGTGGTCGATTCCTTTATTGGTTACAGTCATCAAAACAAACATGGTAGGAAATTGTCGCAAGCTTTGTCAATGGGCTCAGTGTTCATCCTCAGTCACTTCCAGAAGTTAAGGGGCATTCCTAAATTTATTCGTACGAAGATAGAGAATGACTAAAAGAAATGGACAAAAACTAACTCAAATTCATCATGCAAAATTTTTCCCATTTTCTAAGACTATAATACCTACAACAGGAAGACGACTAGAAATGACAAACATACGACGTTTGCAAAGAAAGTGGAGTTTTACTCACATTGTAATTTTTTTTTTTAAATACAATTTTACAATTTAATATTCGTCATAATAAATAGCAATAATGGGATTTGGAACAAAGTTGCGTACGATGTTGAATTGAAAAGACCTTACCACATTCGATTCAGTTTAGATCCGAACTGCGTCGTTATTTCGTACAGACGCAACTGATTTTTTGACAAACGACTGAATATATTAAGTACTTAGGCAAAACAGCTCTGCAACAGAACCTATATAAAAACGCATTAAGGGTTGTGGAATCCCCCAGGCCTTACTTGCAGGGCAATAAACTAACTCATTCAGGAATCGTTTACTTCCCATGAATGGACTAAAATCTACTATTCTCCTTTCAGTGCGCTGGCAAACGCGAGCCCGAGAAAGAGCTCGAAGCCCAGAGATGGATAGAGGCGGTGATCAATGAGCGGTTCCCAGACATGCCATACGAGCTGGCTCTTCGGGACGGCATCATTCTCTGCAAGCTGATGAACAGGCTGCAGCCCGGCATCATCACTAAGGTCAACGTGTCCGGAGGAGACTACAAGTTCATGGACAATATCAGCCAGTAAGTGAAAAATAATACCTCACTATTATCCTCGTTAGATCCTGTAGATATTTAAAGATGTTGGACAAACAAAATGCAGTAGAACTTGTGAACATTTTTATCCAACAAGGAAGATGTACAAGCTAGTGCATCGCCTGGTGATAGGTGAACACCATCGTGTGATACGGAGAGTTTTGAGGTCGCTGATGAGGAAATTAATCGTTTTTGATCGCTTAAAGTTTAAAGAAAAATACATGAATTAGAATGTAACAAAGAAGCCATCTCTCCCATCGTCAATTCGCTGTTTTCTTGTCAGTGACTGCAAACTTCCACACTTGTCCTTAAACAGATGTGTACCAAACTACTAGATAGGTAGGTACTTTTGCTTGGACTATATTCACTCTTAACGTAAATCTTTACCTTTTCAGGTTCCAAAAGGCGTGCATCAAATACGGCGTCCCTGACACAGACCTGTTCCAGACGACAGACCTGTGGGACCAGAAGAACATCGTTCTTGTTACACAGACAATCTTCGCCATCGGAAGGACGGTGAGTATTTTTGAGTTAGAAAATGCCAACCTGGCTCCAAAAGTTTGATTGAATAACTTATTATTAATTCGACTTTACTGTGGAGCCCCACGGAAAAGTCGAGGGAGAGATGGTTTAATTCTAGGGGAATCTGATACTTTCGCAACGACATTCCTGGTGATCCCTTTCTTTAGCTATTGGCTTTTCATATTCAGATGACAATTGACAACTGCTGTGCATCACTAGGTGCCGTATATGTAATACAATTGAATAGACCTAAGTTGATCTGAGCCACCAAAAGTCGTGCTATCATATTTTCAACGGGAATCAACCATCAACTGTAGATTCTGTAGAAGACTCTGTAAAATTTATCGGTACATTTGATGGGGTCGTTCTAACGTACTCCACGATTAGGGCTTCTTTTCTCTCTTTTTCTTTTTAATTCAACACGCGAAGAAGTGTACGTAAGAGTACCTAATATAATTTTGTTTTCTGTACTTCTCCAGGCATACAAGCATCCCGAATGGCGTGGTCCTTTCCTTGGACCGAAACCAGCTGAGGAAAATAGACGTGAATTCAGTGAGGATGTCCTAAGAGCAGGTCAAACCGTCATTGGTCTGCAAGCCGGCACAAATAAGCAGGCGACGCAATCGGGCCAGAACTTTGGCGCGTCCCGCAAAATCATCCTCGGCAAGTGATGTACCAAGGAGCCATGACTACCGAAGAGTTAGAAGCCACTAGTCAATGTTACGTTAAGTACTACGAATAAAAATAGAAAACACATGTTAAAATTTAAAGAACGGAATAACTTAAATTATTACTGTTGTTTATTTGTTACTTAAAATATTAATTATTTAATTGCACTGAAATAATACAAGTACATAAGATACATTTAGGTACTTAATTAGGATTTTTTTAGAAGATACAGCCATGCCTATGAGATTTATTACAAATTGTATATTATTAAATAAACGATTAATAAGTACATCTTTATTTTTATTTTAAAAATCCCTAGGTACATTCATACTTTTCGATAATACTTTTTTTTATGCTTATTCAAATGATTGTGAGGATGAGTATAGTAAAATATTAAGAAAAAAAAAATGTTATAGTAAATTTAATAAGCGGTAAAAGTTAAATTCATTTGATAAATTTTTAACAATTTTGCCGGCTTTGCTATAACTGCCATCTAGCGGCGAGTAGAAAACTGTCAAGATACTATGGAAGCCGTATTATAAACAAAACTATGTGCTATATAATCGTACGTATATCCTTTGCTATGTCTCTGTATTTATGCAAGCCTGGTATTCACGACAGCAGATGTGTCGAAAACCATTTAGTAGCAAATCTAAAACTGCAAAACAGAATAAACCTTAACCAGTCAACTTCAAGCTTTATTTAATTTTTAAGACACACAAAGACGATTGCGATTCTCATTTGTTTAATTGGTTTTATACAAAGCTACCACCCCTCCCCGCCTCGTCGTTTTATCGTTCCATTCACAAAAATCGGAGAAACCTACTGTTGTTGCAAATTCGCAAGATTACTAAATAAAAAGCGAATAAAACGTCCAAAGGGCAAATGAATGTTTGAGTGGAAATGATAGGGCACTCAGCAGATAGATAAAGGTTGTAAACAATTCTGATTAATTTTACAATTTAATGTTATTATTGTTATTGACGGCGTATTGGCATTTTAAACAATAAAAAAGTTATGAAATTAAATATCCGTAATTTTATGAAACTCTTTAATAAATAAGTAAAAAAATCTAACGTGCTTTAATCCGTAGTGATGTCGAAGGTTTTAAATTCAAAATCACCCCTGGTTTTAAGAGTAGCTTGGTAGTGACATCTATAAATATACTTGTTTGACGTAAATACAAACGTCTGAAGGAGTTAACATATTTTGGAATAGATGGCGCTGAAATCAAAACACTTCAAGGGCAAACTAGTGATGTCTTACAAAATTTATGTTGCTTTTTATGTTGGACCATACGATCAAGTTACAACAACATGGTTAAGTATTTCTTCTTTTAACCAGTTGATATGATTTTTTACCAGACTATTTACAACAGTTTAAATTTAAAATGTTTGAAAGTTAGTTAAAATTACGACAAAGTCTTAATCAGCTTATAGCTTCTAATCCTTCATTGAATTTTCCTTCCAACTGTGATGGCCTTTATAAAACTTTAATATAAATTTATTACAATTATTACATTTATTAAAAACAATAACTTAAACAAAAACATTAATTTATTAAATGTAGTACAAACATAAACTTTAGTACGGGGGAATGCATTAAAAATTTCAACCATTTTATTCAAAGTGTAAACCACGGATTACTTACGCCTTGCACCGTGTTGACATGTTTCGGGCTAGTTCGTAGCACTTAATCTAGGTGCCAAACGCGCAATGCACTATGAGTGAGTCTCATGGTAGTTTCATATTCAAACATGCAAAAAAAGCATTTCAAAAGCATTAAAAACTACGTAGCGTTAATTACAAAATTGCAACGACTGATAGGTACGAACATCTGGATATCAATACAAATTCAAGCATGCTAATTCAGAAAAGATGGAAATATTCTTATTGCTATCGGACAATATTTTGGATTAGCAATAGGTTCAATCTCAAACTCGTATAAACTAGTACAGTCAAACTAACTGATTCCTGAACCACCGCAGAACGTTGTCACGATAAGTATTTTCCTTTGTCGAGCATGCAGTGGCACTATGGCGTTCACTGTGAACAGATTCTATGGTGGGTCATGAATCAATTAGTTTGATACTACATTATTTTATTTATTTTATAACTTTTTTACCATCTGGTATCTGGTTTAGAAATAAAGTACACCTCTCCATTATTCCTTGGATGTCGTAAGAGGCGACTAAGGAATTAAGTTAAAATACATTTTAAGCCACAGGATAGAGATCTGACACGATTTTCCTCTTAACGTAAACTTTACAAAATGTGCTAGAAGTGGCTACTTAACATAAAACAGACATGGATTTGACTATATAGCGTTTTGTGAGCTCTGCCTACCCCATTTGGGAATACAGGCGTGACGTATGTATGTATACAGTATACATATTTTGGGTGACAGGCTAGCAAAGCAAGTTTTCACTAGTATACCTCTTAACATAAAACTTTAAAAATATGATAGAACGATCGTAACGAAACTAACATTTTATACTTGTTGTTTGTCTGCATAAATCAGTGTATGTCACTCGACTGCTAAATCATACATGTAGTGATATAAAATTCTCGCTACTCTAATGTTTCTGCATATACATCACACGCTTCGCTTGTGGTTCAGTCAGCCGTCCGGTTGGTCAGGTTTCAATAATACACCCAAACACAAAAAAAACACCTTTTTATAAGAAAACTGTTGTTCTACTACTTATTTTCTATCTATTGTAGTCCACTTGATTATGTTGAACAGACAGCTGTTATGTTGACAGTAACATACGACAGCATGGAGCATGTTGGTAGTCGAGCACATCACTAGTGTTAAATAACAAGCCACTTGCTGTGGGAATTTACGTTGAGTATTTCGCTGCGTTGAATTAAATCTGAAATGAATTATTAAAACGGTCCAAATGTTGATGTACACGAGAAAATGATAACATTTGGCGCTGCAAGCACTTCTGCGCCGCAAGAAGATACAGGTGTGGATCGCAGTGAACTTTGTCTTTCTCTGTTTTGGTGAAGTTTTGTGTTGGTATTTTCATATTGTTGTTGTTTTAGGTGAAGTGCGAAGTATTTGCGAGAGCGTGTGTAGTGATGGGTCGAACGCTACGGTGCAGCCCGGGGCCTCAAACGCGCGGCCCCGGATGGATATCGCGTGTGTTTTGGACGTGACACAGAGTACTAACATCGCTCACAGAAAACGAGCTTTGGAGGAAGTCAGATTGGCAGCTGATTTGGTCAATGGAAATCTGCATCACATTCACGTAAGTACTCCGGCTGAAGGGCTATGTATCCATGGCCAGTAATGAATGAAAAAAAGTTTGTTCTAAAGTTTTCTTTTTTTGAAACTTGAGGAAATGAAACAAAAATTGTGCACGCTGGCTAGTAAACAAAAGCTTTAAAATTGTAGTATTAACTCTGTAAGAGCTCCATGAAAAGCAGATTTTTAATCTGCCACAGCTTCGTTTTCAATAAATGCTCGGCAGCATAAAATTTGCAGTCACATAGAAATCTGGTATTTTTCTTTAATCTGGTGATTAGAATAAAAAAAAAGATATCCATCAATATGAGAGGTTAAGTTCGTGTGGTGCCGGGTTAGAATAGCACCTCCCCCTTTCTTCCCGTGGGTGTCGTAAGAGTCGACTCTGGGAAAGGGTTGGTGTATTGTGGGCGATGGGCTAGCAACCTGTCACCGCAATATCACGTTTGACCATCTGGTTACCCTCAAGTTGCTAAACGTGGCACATGAATTTTTGAATTCATGTGCTCTGCCTACCCCTCTTGGGAATACAGGCGTGAGAATATGTATGTATGTATATGTAGTTCCTGTATTTGTATTATATAAATAAAAAACTGTATCAAAATATGCAGCCATTTTTACAAAATAATAAGACTGTTGAAACACTTGAATAATAAGTTAAATATTAATGTCATAAAAACCTGCACAATTTTTGTGTTTACATTGCAAACGCTTCAACTTCATACAATATATGAAAATGATGTATGTACTTACATTACTGGATATCTTAAAAGGGTCTACAAAAACCCGTTAATGTTGTATACAAAGAAATTCTGTAATATGCTTAAATCAGCAAAACACCTGTCAAAGCCAGGATTTATTTATTTATTTATTTATTTATTACAATAAGAATTACACAGCATTACAGACAAATCCCATTGGATTTCATAGCGCATTCGCTATGAACTTAAACTCAATGATGAAAAGGATGGGTTGCTAGTCATCCATACAATGCATATGGTACACATTAACTGTCTCTAATAAAGGTATACATATACATACAGCTTGAGAAAATATATTACTATATGTTGTCGGTTTAGGTAGTTAAATCAATGTAAACAATCTTGACGTGTCTTTTTATTTAAACATACACTTTATAAATCGAAATCTTTACATTTTACAATTTTGGTATGAAAAAATCATTTACTTTCATGATTGAATTGTATAGTGTAACGATTTTTATTTTTAGACTGTGTATTTCAATAAAAAGACATGTCAAGATTGTTTATATTGTTTTAACTACCTAAACCGACAACGTATAATCCATAGCGTAATATAAAATTGGCATGTCCAACTGCAATGTCAAGGCATGACAAATAAAATTATATTTCATTAAATTAAATTACTTTCAATGAGCCCATTTTTTTATTATAAATAGCTGTTGGCAACACCTACATAAAATTTGTTAATTTCTATACTCACTATTTTTTGGAATTAAATTAACATCATACCTATGACCTTCCATTAACCAGCTGGCAATTTGTCACTATTATAGCTGCACTCTTACAACCTAAAAAATATGGTGGAAATGGCCACAAAACGTGAATAGTCATGGTTTTGTCTGTGTAGCATGGTTAAAATGAGTATAGATGTATCACTAACTTTTACTTAATTTATGTTTACTTATAAAAATGTTATGTCCACATTTTTGTCAGCTGTTAGTTCAGTTGAACCTTTTCTCATTAGCTTCTCCTGTTCTTTGAGAGTAAAAGAGTTGTACGGAAATACAGAATCAGCCTACTAAAAGTCTGTATTTATCAGCAGCGCTAATGTCTAACATGCTTGGAATCATGATTATTTTAAATTTGTCCGCTCAAAACCTATCTTTGTTAAATTAATGGTAATAATCTTGGGCATGTTTCAAGCAATTTAAAGTTTGATGGTTTACCAAAATTTTTATTGATACAATAAAGTTCATGTTGATACAATACCGCTACAGTTAAATAATGGTTCAATTTTATTTAAGTACCTACTAAGTTTAGTAAAATAAAGTAAAATTTGTACAAACAAAAGATACATTTTATAATCAAGTTATTATCATTGCTTTTGACCTATTTAATAAAGTTCAACGGAGTTTGGGAATTCCCAGAGCTGGTTAAAAGTTAGACATTTAGTTTTTATTAGCCTATACATATTGCAGTGTTCAAGTTTACAAAAACTTAAGTACCTACTTAAAATATTGGTTTATTTCTTAACAGTTTTTTCTTTCAACAAAGGCATCCTCAAAGGCTTTCCGTCTCTGTCTATTATCAATAGGTAACCGTTCGAGACCAGCTACTTCCTTTAGGTTGTTTTCCCACTTTTTCTGTCGTCCCCAAATCCTTAAAAGCGTTCATAGATAGATACATACAGTCACGCCTGTATTCCTAAATGGGGCAGACAGAGAACACGAAACGCTACATAGACAAAACAATCACTATTTCACATTTTGTGTTGTTGATAGATAAAAGCAGTGTAATAGTGAACATGTACTCAATGAATCGCCTACCACTTTAACATAATTATCAGGGGTCAGATTTTTCATCGCATGATCCGAGTCAAGAAAACTATGGAGTCAATATTAAAATTAAATTATTATTTAAATTTTAAACCATACTCATACTCATTCATTTAATTACGAATGAAATTAAATTGTAAATATAATAAATTGTTATGAGTAGAAATGAATTACATTGTAAATAAAAATAAAGTAAAATAAAACATTACTTTTATTTTGTGCATCTAGTTTCCAATATCCATAAAGCTTGTAAATACAGGAATGAGTGCCTCAAAATCTTGACAAGGTATGGTATGTGCATTGTCCATTTCCAAATTACAATAAAATTGTAAAACGAGTAAATAATGGCAAATTTTTTATATTTTAATTTTATTCAGTAAGATTAATTTTCGATTAACATTTTTAATCTGTTAACCTGCACAAGGGGCAAAGTATTACGGGACTGAGAAAATTAGTGAGTATGAGTATGATTATGAATTAAAAGTTTAATTTTAATATTGACTCCATAGTTTTCTTGCCTCGGATCATGGGATGAAAAATTCGACCCCTGATAATTATGGTAAACACAATAAAAAACACTTGTCTACAACATGTTACAAAAAACTGGGTAAAATGTAATAAATTACTAAAATGAAAAATTTTGAATACCTTAGTAAGGTGTCACTTAATAGAACTCAAGTTAACACAGTGTATTCTATGACGGATTTTCAATTTTTCATTCAAAAAGATTTGCAAACTCAATAAGAGAAATTAGCTAATGGCAATTTTTTCAAATATTGTAAATTGACTCCTTATTCATTCATCATTTAACCCCCTTTCTGCTTTACTCGTATTTTTGAAACTCATTGTATAAATAAGACATTTTGATCTTTCCAGTTTGAAAAGCTAGACTTCGGAGAGACGAGTGTGTTGGACACATTCTACAATGCGGATGTGGCACTTGTTGACCTCAGCATACAGGTGCAGCAGAGCTCCCTGCTTTACCACCTCGGAGTGCGGGAGAGCTTTGACATGAAGGAAAATGTGTTGCTATACAATGATGTTGATCCGGACTCCACGCTGCGACTCAAGGTAAACATAACAGTATTTTAACATCAGTTCACTGAGTCCTGACTTTAGCATTTTGCATTCACCAACTTTATAGTTCTTCAGCACTATTACATACATACATACATACATTTTCTCACACCTGTATTCCCAAGAGGGGTAGGCAGAGCACATGAATTCAAAAATCCAGTGCCACATTTAGTAATTTCAGGGTAACCAGATACCAGAGAGGCACCCCGTGTGGTGCCGGGTTAGAATAGCACCTCCCCCTTTCTTCCCGTGGGTGTCGTAAGAGTCGACTCTGGTAAAGGGTTAGTGTATTGTGGGCGATGGGCTAGCAACCTGTCACTGCAATATCATGTTTAACCATCTGGTTCACTTTATTAATGTTATATTATTTATTTCTACGGGGGATGCTAAAATTGACAGGTGGGCAGAAGTCGTTTTACAGGTCGCGATTGCTTCGCATAATGATGATTGGTCGCGTTTACCGAGCGATTGGTTGGTTATTTGACGTTTGCCTCCCGCACCGCCAGGTTTAATGCCGAGCAGTGTACCTCGGTGTTTCGGCGGCGTTTTTTACCATCGGGTTTAGAGATTCATACCTAGTTCACTTATTATTTATATAATTTGAGCATGTAGGTGTTAGAAATTGACTTTGGGTAAGGGGGGGAGACACATACCTGTCAATTATCTCCCTCCCTCCTTACGCTACTATGCCTACTATGAAACAAAGAAGCATCCGCGTGAGCAATGTAGTCCAGTGATATATGTTTATAACTAATAGAAGATAAGTTATTTACAGTCAATTAGCAATTATTATTGAAGTTAATACTATTTTCATGAATGAATTAAGGAAATTCTGAGAACTCAGACACAAACATTAAGAAATGACTCATATGTTGTAATCAACAGTGACTAGCCAAGCCAATTGTATATAATGCAAATTTTTTGACCTTGGCTATTTAAGGATAAGCAGTATGGTAAAAACACAAACAATGGCTTCGCGTTTTTGAAATTTCCATAGGCATTACTTTTTTTAATAAAATAAAAAAATACCGATGTTTTGTAAACACATTGTTCTTAGAATTTGTGGTTACAATAAGATTATTTTGTTATTGTTAATCACCAGCCTTCTGTTTTGATTTGATGCTTAACAATTTAACTGGAAGAGTAGATATAATACGTCTATGTAAAGCAGTAATTATTTACTAGCAATTGCATGCGACTCGCTATATCGATGACTTTGGTTATCTGTCGGATTAGCTCGTTACGAAATCGATCTTTTAGACAAATTTCAATCACGCATATGCATCCAAATGAGGTAGGCAGAGCACACGAAACGTGACATAGACAAATCCATAACTCTTTCGCGTCTCGTAGCCACTTCTAGCATAATGTCAGGGGAGGTCCACTCCGCAGTTTAGGGCGTTCTGCCGTGAGACCCCTTAAAAGGTCTTCAGCAAACAGGTAGCGATAGAAAGAGAGTAATATTTCTACATCTAAACATGATCAGGAGTGGACCTTCTATTCTATATATGTAGTAGGTACTATTATCTATTCTTTAATAATGTTAGGTTTAAAAACCGATGAAAGAGATACATACCTAAATAGGTTGATAGCCTGTCACCTAAAGTATACCTTAATCTATTTCCTTGTCGCACATGGAAGAAATGGAGAGGTGTTTTTCTAACCCGACACCACACAGAGCACTCTTTTCATAGCCACGTATTAGTTAGTTACCACTACTAGCTATTTGGTTTGACACATGTAACAAATTTTATTTATTAACCAATAATTTATTTCTGCATCTGGCCAGCGTGGGTGCTAAAAACACTTCATCTCAACCATTGCCTAGTTGTGGGACATATTATCCTGGGTCATTATTTGTCAGTAATATTTTAATGACACACATGTAGATACGATTGATTTCAATATTGTTATTCTTCTCAGTTCTGTTTAAAAACAAAAGGTTTGTTATCGCTACCTAGGTGGTCCGATTCGCAACATTGCAAACGTTACTAGATTATAACATACTATTACTATGCAAGTGTGTCCCTTGTGTGCATTTAGGTTGTGTATCGAAGAGCATGGAAAACAGGAGATGTCAATATCTGATAATATTTACACGTAAAAACTGTTATCCTGGCTTTTTGGCACGGGATACGTTAAATATGTGCGATTGTGCGTATTTTTGGCATTTGTTATTAGGAACGAAAAAAGAAGTAAAAAAATAAAGGCGCAGACACGTGGTATACAAACAAAAATGAATTGATTATAATGTATACACTTGTACTATTTTTTGATATCTACAATATCTTGTGATATGACTTATAAAACTGCTGTGTCATAAAGTCTATACCTATTTCAAGTTTTGATATCATTGACATTTGTTCTGGACTGACTTAGAAAAGGTTCCACGTGGTTTGGAATCGATGTACAGTATTCTATGGTACGTCGTCGTCCTAGAAAAATAGCTGGAAACACACAAAATTAAGATAAATTTCAAACTTCCAAGAAAAGAGTTTACTTACTTAGCGAGCAATCTGTTTGTAAGTAAACAGTATGTACTAAATGTATGTAGGTGCTCATTTGCCTCCTGTAAACATAAGACCTGTGTGGTCGGGTTAGAATAATACATACTTCTCCTTTTCTCCCGTGGATGTCGTTAGAGGCGAATAAGGAAATAGGTTTAGGTATGATTTAGGCGACGGAATAGCAATCTGTCACTATTTCACCTCTTCCATCTGGTTTGGAACCTAAAATTATGCTAGCAGTGGCTGCGAAGCGTCAAATAGCCGTGGTTTTGACTATGTAACGTTTCGAATACAGGCGTGACGTATGTATGTTTGTATGTATTGTCTGTAAACATATAAGAAGGCAAAAGTGACTCCAAAATGTCTGCTTTGTGCCCCGGCCTCAGATGCCATCTCAATAGCGATTGCTCCTAATTTACCAATTGCCCTACGAGCAATCTCGCGGCGACACCTTTATTACCTGATTGAATCAGCCACAACGCGAGTTTTGCATCTATTTGTAGAAATAGAGCACTCCTACAATAGGTACAATACATTGTACACTATTAGGCTCAACTCACAATGGCACAGTCGGAAAAACAGCGACCCGCGAATCCACTCGACTCCAGCCGAGTTTAAAAGCGCGAATGTGTGGTTAGGCTCAGTGGCGTAGCTAGCATGGTTGGCACCCGGGGCGGATATTGTAGGTGTCACCCAATAGAATTCGATAGAAACGGTTAAAATAAAAAATACACCCGTGTCACCCCTAAGACACCCGGGGCGAGCCGCCCCCCCCCCAGCTACGCCACTGGTTAGGCTGCCTCAGCTGCCTGTCCATTGAAGCGGAGCGAGGAAGCTGTGAGCGAGATAAAAGTCCACCAATAGTATTGCATCCACTGAAGAGGAGCGGAGATTTTATGCTATTCTATTGGTGGATTTTTATCTCGCTCACCGCTCTGCGCCAGTGTGAGTTGAGCCTTCATAGTCCCCGGCAAGTTAAATGGCACAATTTTCGAGAGTAAATTTGCGCATCGCTTTTAGGTACCTGCAAAAAATTGCTGCGCTCTCTCTCTCTCTCTCTTTTTTCTTCTTTTTAGAATCGTGTAGGACTTGTAGGAGTAGGGTAGACAAGAAATGGGTAACTATGCCAAGCGTTTTAACCACCTTTCTTAATGTAGAATAAATACGCAGTTTTCCCGTCGAAAGACGTCGTTTCGCATCGGCTGAGACGATTGACCTTCGCTCTTATTGCGTTGACATAAAGGTTTTTCCGTACGTGATTTGCCGAAACGGCGTCGACTAGTTTGGGGAGACCCTTAATAGGCACTAGAAGTATTCACAAAAAAAACTCAGTAGGACGTATATTTATTTTATTGATTAATAATATATTTAATATAAAATAAATAAATAAATACCCAATAACAACCGTACAAAAATCAATGTTTTTCTATATTTGCTTGATATCAATGAATGGTAAACAGGTAAGCACTTGTTGGCCTAGCCAAATGGTACAGTCCCTAGAATTTAACTTGGCAATTTAAGCAGTGGGGGTAACTTCGCACCTCGCTTCCATGAAAAGTGATGCACTAACTAACCCAGCTACTTAACCCTTCGTGCAAGAGTACGACTTTATTTCTCTGTCATACAGGCGTCGCTCCCGAACTTTCTCTTCGTGTCGTACAAACTGACCGACGCGGGAACATGTGTGATGACCAACCCGGCAGCAACCAAGTTCAAAGGGGAAGAGGTCGCTGACCCCAAGCAGCATCTCACCCTGCGTCTCAGGAATATACTGCAGGATGTTGAAGTGCAGACCAAGTAAGGACACTGATTTTATGCTTTTGGTACAGTCCCACCAGGTAGAAAAAAAAGTATTTAGCCCTTCAGATAGATTGCCAAAAAAAAACACATATTGTTTTTTTTAACAAAAAAATTACAATATTGGAGTGCCTAAAAGTTTTGCGTGACGTCACGTTAACATCTAAGTATTTTATTGACATTATTACGATGAATTAAAAAATAGTAATTGAGGACAATAGTATTTTTACGTTAGCTTTTATTTTTCGTATTACACACAAAAGGTATGAGTAACAATCATTACACAGAAAGATAAATTAAGGCATAGAGAGAATACCGTCCTAAAGATATTTACTATCGGAAGTCCACTCATTAACACGTTAGTTACTTTTATATCGTAGTTTTTTCTAACAGTGTGAACTTTGCCAGCTGTGTAAAACTCAGATAAGGTAATGTTACTTTATCTAATTCAAACATCATGTACCTACTATTATCTGTATATTTACGAACCATAATAGTACAAAACCTACGTATAACGATTTGTATGGTAACGGCAAAAGGTTCAATTGTATAAGTGGACATTACCACCGTTAATTGAATAAGTAAGTACGTAGATATCTACATGTGTTATGTATTAATGATAAAATGTGTCCTTTCCATAGGAATCTTAGTATTGTGGGAAACTATACGGGTTACAATAGATATTTATAATAAGCATAGCATGGATACAAAACAAATATCCCATTAGAATGTAATATTTAGATACATTATTGCGTCTAGTCAATGAACCCGTGTTAATGACAAAAGTTATTGTCTAAACTGACTTCATAATTATGGAAATTACCGTCTGTCTGTCAAACCATGGAAATGTATCCATTATGTCTATTTGGTGTAACTATACTATGAATACGAATGTTTTCTCTCCAGCCTTGAATATACTTGGATACATTTACATAAGGAAAATGCTTTAGTAGTAGGTGTAGTATTAGTACCCATAGCACAGGCATTAAACTAATGTGAGACTAGGTGATTGATAGAAATTGTCCAATGATGATCATTATTATTTCAGAGCACATCTCCAAGAGAAATTCCTGTCGGATCTGCGCAAAGCCCGCGAAGTATACAGCGGGGCTGACCTAGCCAATGTACTCCACGCTATGCGCAGACGACTTGACGACCCAGCCGTGCTGTCCGGAGACACAGTGCTGAACATGTTGATATCCTACAGAGAGACGCAAGACTACGATGCAATAGTGCAGGTCGTGGATGATTTAAAAACGGTTATCAACAGGAAGAACTATATCAACATGCCGATCATTAGGTTTTTGTACGCGTTCGCTATGAACAGGTGAGTGTAAAGTTGTTTTTTTACATACATACATACATACAGTCACGCCTCTTTCCCACAGGGGTAGGCAGAGACCACTTTGTTCCACTTGCTACGATCCTGGCATACTTCTTTTGCTTCATCCACATTCATTAGTCTTCATACATGCTCGTCGATTTCGGGTACTCTTGACCTGACCTGTTTCTAAAACGTCCGCGATTTGGTCACGGAACGTCCGTCTAGGTCTTCCCCTCCCAACACACCCATTCACACTTCCCGTATAAATCTGTTTTGTCAATCTTCTTTCATCCATCCTCTCTACATGACCAAACCAGCTAAGCATACTTCTTTCAATCCTTGTCACTATGTCTACTTTCACAACAGCTTGTTCCCTTATCACACTATTTCTAATTCTGTTTTGTTTTTTTACAATGCGGAAATTGAGAATATTCCTGACTTCTCGGTGATAGGTATAACACTGATATAACTTGCAACTTGTATTGCAACAAGGAAAAATATAGTTCAAGGCCAAACAAAGTGAGTAAATTAAATGTGGCCACCCCGACTTAGTCCAGATATAATGATGTTGATGTATATCGAAATGAGAAACACCTGAACATTCTGAAATGTTGCAGTCAAAACTGAAGTAGATCAAGCAATGACGTCACCAATGACGGCAATTTATTGTGGTTGGAACATTCCCTGTATTTTTAACGGTGGTTAAGGTAAAAAAGGGTTTTTGTACGACGTCATACATGATTCAAGTTGTTCAAGGTTGATTTTGTAGAACTAGTAGTGACGTTTAATGTGGTCATATTACGTCCTTTTGACTGTCAGTAGGTTCTTAGTATACTAGTATGAATAGGGATTCATTCTAGTATACAACTTTAATCACAAAACTAGTATCCAATGAAATCGATTTAAAACCAAAAAGTATATATTTAGGTTTTAATATCAAATAATCTCTGTTTACTTCAAAAGAAGTTTTCCGACCATTGGATTTTTACAGATGCAAGTTTTTTGTATTTACCCATAATATGTAGTTTCTCCTTTAAAGCGATACGTACCTATGTCTTTTTATCTGTACAAAAATGGTCTATAATTCATCGCTTTTTTATTATTTTTGAGTAGATTATATTGTTAAAACTTGACTGACGTGTAACAGAAACAGATCAAAAGAACAATAAATTCCGAAATAAAGTTTATGGCGCGGAAGTAGATTCACCCACATTATTATTTTAATGACTAGCAATAGCTCTGGTTTCTGCTTTAATAATCTTTGGTAATGCTTCGCGTTAGTGGTCGTTAATTGAGGCGTGGGTAGTTATAGCTCACCAGTTGGTCGCAGATGCTTTACATATTAATAAGTGGATTCTATGTTACATTCCAAATGAATAGTAGGCTGTGGACACAAGCCAACGAGCAGTGAGAGTTTTGTAAATCTCACAGTTAACTGCGTGATTATCGCTAGCGTCCTGACCACAGCCTTAAAACTCGACTGCATGTATGTTACAAGTTGTAACAGGACTTACTATACATTGTATGTGATAGTTATAGAAACATGCAATGATGGACTAATTCCAAATTTACTGTTGAGTTGCATACATACATACTTACATACATATAATCACGCCTATGTTCCCAAATGGGGTAGGCAGAGCATACGAAACGTAAAATAGACATAACCATAATTATGATTAGTTCACGCTTCGCAGCCACTTCTAGCATCATTTTGGGATTGAAAACAGAGGTAAGAGGTAGTATAATAGTGACAGGTTACTAGCCTGTCGCCTAAAGAATACCTAAACCCATTTCCTTAGTCGCCTCTTACGACATCCACGGATGAAATGGAGAGTTGCTACTCTAGACCCGACACCACACGGGTCGGGTCTGTTGAGTTGCAAAACCTTGGAAAACGTAAAAGCCTAATCAAATCACTGTTTAATCAACCACTCCTTTAATTGCTCTGTGGAAAACATCTGTGGGTTTTACTGCCTACTACAGTTATTATCTTAAAAAAACCCTAACACTCTTCTAATCTGTACCCGTAATAATCTAATCCCGTTGTAATCTGTATCTGTAGTATTTTATTTATTTTTTGTACAATAAAGAGTTTTTTACTTACTTACTTACTAATTTGTTCCAATTCATTAGTAGATTTAGATTACAAGATACACTTTACTTTGTTTTTTTTAATCATCATAATACAGAAAACCTAAACGAGGAACAATTGTACAACACCGCACAAGAGTGATTTGTTTTTCTTTCGTGTAATCGATCTTTATGTGTGCGGTCGAGTCTGCGGCGCACAAAAAGTCTCCGAGGATTGTATGCATCGTGCGCCGGACTTTTTGCCCGTCATGTGTTACTGCATATAATTCCATAGGTTCTATTTACACAGACTAAAAAGTCCGTCGTGGATAGTCTGTCGTCTGCGCAGGGCCTTAACGACTCATAAATATCTTTTCAAGATATCCGACCTTTTTTTTTCAGGAGAAATAAGGAAGGCGACAGGGAGAACGCTCTGAAAGTATGCGTGAAAGCGTTAGAGAAGAAAGAGAACCGGTTTCCGGACATGCTCTGTCTCTGTGGCCGCATCTATAAGGACAAGTTCGTGGAATCTCAACACAGCGATATGGAAAGTCTGAACAACGCCATACACTGGTTAGTTACATGAGCTCAGTACCCGACCATAAAATTACTACTAAAAAGATTGGATCGCAGTTATCTAAATAAATGACATTTTATTATTATTATTCAGTATATTTATTACAATCTCAGGTTAGATTTTTACAATGCTTATATAAAAGTAATAAAATAAAATAAATTACAAAATATACAATTATTATAAAAACCTAACCTAGGGAGCCGTCGGTAACGGGGCAGGACCCAAGCTACCGGCGGTTAGGTCTGCAGAGTGAGGAACCTCCTGACGATGCGCGCCGTGTCAAGGAGTACCGCCTTTTGCATCAAACCCTTGAGCCAACCGTCTAGCGAGAGTCTCCTAAGATGGTGGTCGAGACTCTTCGCTATGAGACCGTTTGCTGTGACGACTATCGGTACAATGATCGTCGAATCCACATCCCACATGTCGGTCACCTCGTGAGCCAAGTCAAGGTACTTGCTGAGTTTGTCCTTCTCGGCCTTCACGAGGTTCTCGTCATGGGGGATGGTGATGTCGACGAGCACTGCACGGCGCTGTGATCGGTCTATTATCACGATATCAGGCTTATTGGCAACAATAGTCCTGTCCGTGATAACAGATCGATCCCAGTAGAGCGTAGCACGACCATTCTCAAGAACTGGCGTCGGTGTGTAATTGTAATACGGCACTTCAGATTCTACAAGGCCGTATTGAAGAGCAAGTTGCTGGTGGATAATTCTGGCTACTAGGTTATGTCTGTGCAAGTACTCTCCGTTGGCAAGATGAGAACAACCGGAAATAATATGCCTGATTGATTCACCGGGACGGTGGCATGGCCGACAAATGTCGACCGTACCGTCCTTCAGGATATATTTCCGGTAGTTATTCGTCTTTTTATTATTATTATTATTATTATAAAGTATGCATCGGTCTTAGGAAAGACATTCGGCGTCACACAAGTTAGAGAGGGACAATGCTCTACAAATACGATGTTCCCCGTGTAGACCGATGTGAATATTTATGGCCGAGTTATACATACATCCTTTCTCCCTTATCCTTTCATGTTATATGACAAAGTTTCCAGCATGTATACGCAGATAAAATATTATCGTATATGCGTAGTCTGTGACGGAAGCTTAAGGAAACTTCATTTGGTAGGTATTTATTTTATCTCAGCAGGAAAAACACAGGAGATATAAATAGGACAGACAGCGGCAGTATTAATAAAAAATAAAAAATATATATTAAAGTTCTGATTAAAGGCCGTCACAGACTACGCATATACGATAATATTTTATCTGCGTATACATGCAATCTTTCCATATGGCGGTGCCGACAGATACTTGACGGTAAATCTGCGCTGTGTGTGTTAGCTCATTGAATTGTATAGGGAGCGATATTGACAGATATCTGTTCAGTAACAGATATCTTACCGTATCTGCTTAGTGTGTGACACGCTTAACTCCTAAATGACATAAATACGTTTCTCGTTCCAGTCTATGATTACTCTTTATTTTTTTAGGTATAGACAAGGTTTCGAAGTTCAACCGAACGAATATGCCGGTATAAATTTAGCAACATTACTCGTCATAGCGGGAAATGATTTTAAGAACTCTCAAGAACTACAACACATAGGTAAGAGAAGTACATATACATATACTTCCACTCTTTAGTGGACTCTCGCAGAGCACCGTGAAATTCGAGCATTGACCCGCTGCTATCTATCTCTATCGCACGCATGCAGCAATATTGCCCTCACGCTCGCATTTGAGCACGTGCGTCGCACTGTGCGAGCGTGAGGACAATATTGCTGCACGCGTGCGACAGAGATAGATAGCAGCGGGTCAACGCTCAAATTTCGCTATGCTCCGCGACCGGAAATTAATATAAACTACTATTTCCTACTTCATTTATACGTGTTGCAGTACTAACTGACTTTTCTTCCACAGGTATGGTCTTAAACCATCTAATAGGGAAAAAAGGCAGTCTCTCATCCCTCAAGGACTATTGGGACGTCGCCACATTCTTCGAGATCTCAGTTCTGGCGCAGGATTATGTAAAGGCTATACAAGCCGCCGAATGCATGTTCAAACTCAAACCGCCTAACTGGTACTTGAAGAGTACTGTAGGAAATATCGAACTTATTGACAGGTATGAGATTAATTCGTCTTGATAAAAATTGAAGAAATTCTTTGAATACTTTTTTCTGGGATACCTCAAAACTGGTTGACTGTTTAGCACTTTGACCAATACCAACTTATACCTGGAGGATAGTCATAGTCATATGTGTATCCTTAGCCAAAAGCATCGAGCACCTGAGAACTATCCATACAAAAGTCAAACCTTTGAACTGTTTTTTTTTGTTTTGCTAATAATATCCTTTTCATGACGGTAGGTTTCTTTTAGGTGTCTTTCACATATTTTTATTTGGCCCAGCTCAATCATTTTGACCAAGGTTTTATTTTAGAACTATTGTTCATCATTATAATCAACATCATTGGCAAATGGATATTATGCCGCCCTCAATGGTATGGGGGCCTTTTGCATCTTTTGGGAGAGTTTCTAAAAT
This sequence comes from Adoxophyes honmai, assembly GCA_005406045.1. Lineage (NCBI taxonomy): Eukaryota > Metazoa > Arthropoda > Insecta > Lepidoptera > Tortricidae > Adoxophyes > Adoxophyes honmai. The sequence continues at coordinate 43,383 of BHDV01071516.1, forward strand.
TTTGTCCTATTGTTACTATGGTTATACTTATTCTTAGCCATTTGCCGTAACGCGTATAAGCATTTCACTTTGTTGTAGATTTAGGAAAAAGAGCGAAGAATCGTCACCAGAACAGCAAGTCTTCTCATTCTGGATGGAATATTTCGTCGAAGCAACTAAAAGCAGCTGTGATAACATAATTAGGTTTCCTGTGAGTTTTTATTACCATTTCAATTTAATTGATGATTATTTCGACAAAAACATCAATTTAAAGTGATTGCTTTTGTAGGTATTGATATTGGAGACAACTAAAGAATATATGCCTTCATACTTGAATGTGAATATGGGAGCGGAACAGAAGTCTGTTGAAATACTCAATCTATGCCTTGATGCCATCCGAGGTCATTGTCGGAGAGTCCATCGGTGGCTCTTCACGTCAGACATGATCAGAAGCTACAGGTAAGCTATGATGTCCTGGTACTTTTGTAATACAAAAGAAAGTAATTCTTTGTAATGAAATAAAATAAAGAATAATGGAACTGGTTGATTGTAATACAAGTCATCACTAATCATAGACTTAAATAAATATCTGTATTTGTTTAAATATTTTAAAAACTTTCGTGATACTCACTCATATTTATTACTACGCGGAACTTAAACACTCCGGTCCGGTCCGGTCTAGTCGTGACCACGGTCGCTGTTAAGCGGCCGAAATTTCTTAAAATCATACTCATACCTGAATAAGTTCCGCGTGAAATATATTTTTTGTCTCATTCCAGCCTCTACAAACGCGACGAGCGTTGTCTCTTCCTCTACGTGAGTGAGAACTCTGACGATTTCCAAATATTCCTCCCCTCGGAGGCGTGCAGGCAACGGCTGCACGACCAATTGGGAGAGTTGACGGCCGACCATGAAAAGGTCACGGATTTGGACACCACTACTATGCAGGATCAGTTGAAAGTAAGCGAGATTGATACTGTTCCGGCTTGTCGGAATATTCACTGAATCGATGGTTTATTTCACTAGCAAGTCGATCTATAGATTGAATATCGGGACTTACGGTCAAACCAATTGATTTCTGACTCACCGCAGAACGTTGTCACAATAACGCAATAAATTGTATATGTAAAGCCATGCAATGTCACTATGATGCTCATTGTAAATAGTTTCTATGGTGGGTCATGAATCAATTTTATTTGAAGCCTGTTTCTCAAAAGATAATTAATTAGATAATAATCCAGCCTAAATACGTCCCACTGCTGGGCATGTGCCTCCTCTCAGTATAAGAGAGCTTAGGCTACAGTTGAATTACTTCGTCGTTGTGTGTAGGTTTCCTCACGATGATTTCCTTCACCGAATAGTTCGGTGGTAAATATCAAATTCGATTCGCACATAAATTCCGAAAAATTCAGAGGTGATGGTGTTTTGAACCCACGATTCTGCTTCAGAGGGCACAGATCGAAACGCTGGGCTACCACGGCTTATTATTAGTATTTTCGCCTTATTTTTTCATATAGTATTCTAACATTAATAACATTAATAATATCATTTGAGAAATGGGTTCCACACCATCTCAGTTTGCGGCTCTTGATAAAAAGGTGTTTCAAATGTTTTTACTTCCCAACAGTTTGAATACGAGCTCGATGACTCCAACAAACGCGTGGTGCTCGGCAAAGGCACATACGGAGTGGTATACGCGGCGCGGGACCTCAACACCCAAGTCAGGATAGCCGTCAAAGAGATCCCTGAGAAGAATCTGGGGGATGTGCAACCGTTGCATGAAGAGATCTGGCTGCACTCGCAACTGCGACATAGGAATATTGTACAGGTAAGGACTCTGAATGCTTGTATGTATTTATTAAGAATTTGACCGTAAATAGGACCACTGATCCGGTCTACGCGTCTGAAAATGAAAACCCTTGTGAAGTTTTTTTCAAAATTTTTATGTAAAAAAAAATTACGAAAATCTGAAAATATTGCCGTCTTTTGTACCTACTCCGGTTCATAGTCAACCGTAGACGCGTATCGAAACTAATAAAATAATACTTCACACATCATAAAAATTGTATTATTCTATGTTATTTGTGATCCCATCCCATATTTTTATGTGGAATGGTCTTTTTCTGTAAACTTTTTTTACTTAAGATATAAATTGTGACTTAAGATTTTTTAGTCAATATGTGAACCTTCTCGTCTATAATTTCAGTATCTAGGCTCAGTATCAGAAGGCAACTACTTCAAGATATTCATGGAGCAGGTGCCAGGAGGTTCTCTCTCGGCGCTGCTCCGTTCCAAATGGGGTCCGCTTAAAGAGAACGAAGCAACTATAGCATATTATACGAAGCAAATTCTAGAAGGTAACTAACATGTAGCAAAGTTCTCTGTGTCATAAACAATTTATTTTATCCAATATAATCTATCCGCTAATAATCCTAATGTTCACTTTGGCTTAATGTTTTACTAAAGTCAAGTTACCAAGTGAGATGCCAATGTACAGACGAGTTCATTAATATATGAGCAAAACTGAGGGTTCAAAAGTATCTGTACACCTTTATGACATTGACAATAAGGTGCAAAAGTTTACATATTTCGCATTTGTCTGCTCATATATTTATAAACTCGACTGTACTAAATATAAGATTAATTAGAACTTATGGCTTAACTACACTAACTACAGCGTTTTGAGCGATCTTTTTTGAGCTAATTTTCAATTAACTATCTACAACTATGTGTATAAGTTCATACATCACGCCTACGTTCCCAGATGGGGTAGGCAGAGCACACAAAACGCCTCAAAGTCTATTGTCTAACCATGACTATGTCACGTTTGACAGTCTCTTTTAGCATAATTTTAGGTTCAAGCATAATAAGCATTAAGCATGTAATAGTGACTGGTTGCTAGCCTGTCGCCTACATACTTAAACCTATTTCCTTAGTCGACTTACTTACACGGGGATGTTTCTAAATCCGACACCCCACAATTAACCCTACTTCATTCTTTATTTCAGGATTAAAATACCTCCACGATCAAAAGATCGTCCATCGCGATATAAAAGGAGACAATGTCCTCGTAAACACGTACAGTGGGGTCGTAAAGATATCAGACTTCGGCACGTCAAAGCGGTTGGCGGGACTCTGTCTCTCCACGGAGACTTTTGCGGGCACCCTACAATACATGGCGCCGGAGGTCATAGACAAGGGGCAGAGAGGCTACGGAGCGCCCGTGAGTATTGGTATTTTTGTATTTGATTACTTTGTAAGATCACAAACACAGGTCACAAAACAACCGAAAACCAAATATACTCGTATGTGTACCAGAGGACAGACCAACTAGAGAAACAATGATGGCCACCCAGTTCCGCAAACCGTCAGTTAATTTCAACTTACAAACGGTCACAGAAACTTTAAAGAGCCAATAACCATAGAGGAAAAAGCCACTGAGTTACGCGCGATCTTGGGCCGGCCAATAGCACAGCGAACGCCGCCATAGTTTGGCGGAATCGTTTTCGAACACATCCAATGACATTAGTACGGACAGCTGCAGAGAAAGGTAACCCCCTAGCAATGAAACATTGTATGGGCGGGGGGTTACTTTTCTCTGCAGCTGACTGTACTCTATAGGTTCTGTCCTCTATGGTGTACCATCACTATCCAAGCTTTATTACAATGCTATATACTCACACATAAATACTATATCTCGCATGTTTTTCCAAATTCTTCCAAGTGCTTTGCAAGGCACATGAAACGCTCTACATAGACAAACTTATGACTATTTCACGTTTTATTTAAGTTCAGAGGTACTATAATGATAAGTTGCTAGCCGAAAATCTAAAATATACCTTAACCTATAACCTTAATCGCCTCGTAGGTGCGACATTCACGGAAGAAAAGGAGAGGACAATAAGATCATAAATTTATTTTACGATTTATTTTTTTCAGGCGGACATTTGGTCTTTAGGCTGTACAGTCGTAGAAATGGCAACTGGAAACCCGCCTTTCATTGAGCTCGGTTCTCCACAAGCGGCAGTTTTTAAGGTAAATAAATATTATTCCTTGTATTGTATTGGTACGGTCTAGGACCATTCATGGAACCATTTCACAGTGAACTTCATAGTAACATCGCAAACTATCAAGGAAAATTATCAAGGCTTTTTCTTTGATAAGATTGCGTAGCGGCTCATAGATGGAATCCGAAGGACTGTATTAAAGCTTCAAACGCGTATGCGTATGCTATGTCTATCAGCGGTGCGGTGGTGTGACGGTATCAGTTGTAATGGCGGAATTTATACGAAAGAGGGCCCACAAAGCATCGGCCGGGAGTAAAGCGTTTCGTTCATACCGTCACGCCATCGGACCGCGTCTTTCCGCTTCTGCAGTAAGTTTAGAGCACAAGTTCGAAATCTGTGTGTTAAATTTAAATGAAGAAAAAGAAAAAAAAAGCTCACAGAGATGACAGAATCCCTAAAACTGCTAAGACAGAATTTACAGCGATTCAAAAACTAACCGTATCTCTGCTTATGTTTTTAGGTGGGATACTACAAGATCCATCCAGAAATCCCCAGTGAGTTGTCGCCTAGGGCCAAATGCTTCATAAAGCGGTGCTTTATACCAGACCCCGAAAATCGCGCCACGGCTGCCGAACTATTAGAAGACCCATTCTTATGCGAGTAAGTGTGTTCATAAATATGCTCAATTTCTACTAGGTACTATAGGAACTAGGAGCGTAAAGATGAGAGTGGTCTTGTACCATCGAACCAATTGATTCCTGGCCCACCATAGAACCTATTCACAGTGAACGTCATAGTGACATTGCATTGCTTGACAAAGGAAATGTTTATGACGTTTATAGTGACAACGTTCTGCGGTGGGTCAGGAATCAGTTGGTTCGATAGTACTTTCTATAGAATCTGTTCCGCTCTCAAACAGAAATTCTAGCCAATCTAGTAAGTGTAGACCGCAAACTGTTCTACCGAATAAATAAAAAATGACAATATTTAAAACGGGTGCTCCTTTCTCGTAGGAAAAAGAAAACATCAAGCCGTCTCGGCAGTAATGTAGACTACAGCAGAAGTGTGTCGGTACCAGCTGACAAAATAAGACCTCCACAGAAGAAAATATCCGAACCTTGCTTGCCAGGAAACTTGCCCAGCTCGCCCGAAATAGAGTAAGCTCCTTGCCATTTATGTAGTCCTGGTACCTTAGTTTGGCTAAATTTGCCTAAAATTCATAGACGCATGAATTAGATATTAATAAAATTACAAATTTATACCAGCAGGGTTTTTCTGCATGACAGTGATTTGCAAAATTTTTTGAGAAAAAAAAAAATTTTTTTTTTCGTATGTTGCGTTCTGCATGTGTGATGTGTTTCTCACAATCATTATGTTTGGTGAAAGGGCTTATTGTGGGCCGCCAATTGTTAAGTTACCGTTGATTGGCATTCTCATATCCTTCCACCAAGTGACCGATAGTCGCTGCAGGAGCAAACTATTGTATGGGAAATTTCGAAGTTTATAAATCCTACTAACAAATTAATTAAGCCAAAGATACATTAGGGGACAAATGTACCGCAAAAAAAATTGTTCCCTAATGTATCTTTGGCTTTAACGTGCTTCAGGCAAAGTTAATTGAAGTGGAATCCGATGAAATGTTACCTAGGTTAGTCAATAAATTTCCTTAAGTTTGGCTAATATGTTTAGATTAGCTAAGGACTCCTAAACAAATCCAATCTACGGGAACATGTCTCAGCGGGAAAAATGCCTAACAAATACGAATAAACTTCTAAGTTTGACCATAGGTACACGTAGAATTAAAAATACCACATGTCTTTAACATCTGTCGTTTGCTTTGCACCTAAGCCTGTGTTTGTTTCTCCACGATAAAGGGTGAAAACGATCCGGTCTAACCCGACCATCACTAGGACGGCTTCGTCGATGCTATCACCGATACTGATATACCCACCGGACTTATCCAATAGCAGGTAACCATTGCCATTACGTTTTGTTTAGCTGAAGGACGCCTTTGTAATTCGTCGGTTAAGGATGCTATATTATCATATTTTGCTCATGCGTTATGTCACGTTCCAAAACACAAAAGTTTTTTTGATTGTAAAGTTATTTGTAAAACATTAGCAACCTCGCACGGCTAGATAGGTAACGTTATAAACAGTAACATTCGTTCTACGAATTTTGTCATAACTCAATACATTAATTGAATGATTTTTCATGATTTTATGGTACTGTCGAGGCAATTGTAAGTCTATGTTTGTTCCACCCCGGCCCGCATCTTGATTCGTTACCTTTCTTATTTTTGCGACGCGATGCGCGAAGAAATAGGAACATTTAGACGTAAATTGAAATAGCACACACTTATGGGCTATGGCACAACACATAAAGGGATCATCCCTTAGATAAATTTCAACTAAGTGTTTGGTTTAAAGCTCACTGGAACCACATTCTGTTGCACATGCCCGTGAAAATCTACAAAGTAATACTAAATACTCCAGCCGGCTTAGCGCAACAGGGCGCGAGTTGAGTAGCGCGCGAGATAGACTATACCTGTCAGTGACTAGAGAAGTCAAAAACTGACCTGTAGTTTATTCCGCGCGCGAGACAACTCGCGCGTTTTGGTATGCTAAGCCTTCAGATGAATCTACGTAGCTGAGTGGCTCTAGTGCGTTGTGACTTTAAGTAAGTAAGTAAGTAAGTAAAAAACTCTTTATTGTACAAACAGATATATAACAAATAAAATTTTAATCAACAAAGGCGGACTTATTCCAAAAAGGGATCTCTGCCGCCAAACTTTGAGTGGTAGAGAGGAGCAGTAATGTAGGTAACGACTTTAGCTGTCAACGACGAATTAAAAAGGCGTCCAAAGGTTTCAGCGCTCGCTGTTCGTCTGGCACGGCACGGAGCGCGTCGAGTCGCGTGAAATAGACTATACCTGTCAGTGTCTAACTAAAAGCGAAAGCGAAAGGTAGCCTATGCGACTCGGCCGCGCGTTGCCGTACTAACCGGGCTGTTTTTGCTGCATTTGCCTCATATCATGGATGCGATAGGCTTAATCAGGGGAGTGGAGACTAAACTTGACATACAATATTGGACCTGCGTGAAGAGATTGTTAAAATTACTATTATTTTTCCCACGAAAGTTATTAATTTTTATGTCACAGTGAATGAAAAAGTTAGAAATTTAAACTATCTCCTAACGTTTTAAACTTTCGTGATTTTCACACATACTTATTTATGTTTACGCGGGACTTAATCACGGTATTTTTTAATTACCTCTCGACGTTTCGCTGTAACGCGGCCGAAACGTCGAGAGGTAATTAAAAAATACCGTGATTAAGTCCCGCGTAAACATAAATAAGTATATCTCCTAACGCACGTACAAGTTTTCGATCCTCATCCATTTATTTCAAGACAAAGTTTATTAGGAAGATGACTACTTACGTTTGATGATAACTTTTCGAATTAAAAGTTGTGCTGGATAACAAATTACTATTGCTAGCTATTGCAAACAATTTGCTACAATACTCACTTGAAGTCATAACTACATTTGTTTGATCACTATTATTTACGACAAATTTGTTACTTCCAATATTTTGAATAAAACAGGAACACCTTTTACCTCGCATCCAAGTTGTGAGCTTTTGTTACGCCTATTAAATGAACACTAAACTCTTAAGTAGAATTACAGTAGTAGCTTTTTCACTTTCACACTATTTTACTTCAACCGACTTATAAAATAATCCCTAATAATTAATAATATAACCGCCTTTTCTTTGATAACATTTTTAATTTGGTATATCTTACCATTTCCTCTTCTAAGGTATAGGTAAAAAACTTAAGTAAGTCACCTGTTGTATGTAGTTGTGTACAGTTTACAATGAACGACGTAAAAAATCCGACAGCAATTACTTTAAATTGAGAATTATTTATACCGTATTGTGATAGTCATGTCAATCATAAGTGGACAGGAATAATCAAACTTAAAAGATAAGCAAATAATGATTGTGCAAACCGTACGACATATTTAAAATTGTGAAAGTAGAATGTATATTCGTACAGTACGTTACTCACACATACAACAGGTGACTCAGCTAAATTTTTCACCTATAATGCTTAGTAGATATAGATACTAAACCCGATTAAATAATATAATGGGAATAGTTTAGAAATGCTTTCGATACAGCGGATTTTATTAACTCAATAAACTTGGGTTCCTAAACTCCAAAAACAAATGAAACTACTTCAAAATTCTAACTTCAATATCCGATATTCTGATTGCGATTCTTACGGAAAAGGTGTTATTTCTTCCAGTACGATGCCGAATACTCCGTCGACCGATGAGATGGATACTAACGATACGCTGCTCAATCGGCGGAGTTCGTCGGGTGGCTTACTATCACCAGAGGTATCTATCCTCCCTTTACTACAAACAATATGGTTCAAACTCTGCATTATACCTGGCGAGCCTTAGGCCCTGTGCAGACGACAGACTATCCGCAACGGACTTTTTAGTCTGTCAAAATAGAATCTATGAAATTATATGCAGTAACGCACACGACGCGCAAAAAGTTCGGCGCACAATGCATACAATCCATATAGACTTTTGTGCACCACAGATTCGATCGCACAAAAAGTCTGTCGTTTGCGCAGCGCCTTAAAGTGCGAGTCGGACTCGCTCACGAAGAGTTCCGCAGGGTAACGGCCCCAGTTATGGACAATTTAAGCTCACACGCGCAAGTAATGGATATTCATAATGTTTGTGAATTGATACATCCCACCTTTATTTTAGATTTGGTCATTTGGGTATATTTTAGGCGACAGGCTAGCAACCTGTCATTGTGCCTCATGAGCTCATGACTTAATCCCTAAAAAATATGCTAGATGTGGCTACATTACGTGATATGGTCATGGTGGTTTGGTTTTGGCGTCGCGTGTGCTCTGCCTACCCCATTTGCGAAAACAGTCGTGATATATCTTACCCCCACTTAGGAACGTAATACTTAAGACTGGTATCCCCAAAAACATTAACTACGTATCTTGTTTTTTTGGATACCTGTAGAAGTATCGTTTCGTTGATTTGAATTTTCTCTAATGCTTCTCGCAACAGGTAGACATGATGAACGTACCGAGATCTTCAATCGACGTTGAACACGACGGATTCTACCTGTTGAAGAAGGACTCCCAGCGCCGTCTCACTCTCTCCCGAGTGTTGGAGCAGGACAGCGAGCAAATCTGTAACCGCTGGATGCACAGCATTCAGCAGGACTTTGGGAGCACTGTCTTGACCATGGTAAGGATGACTGGTTAGGTTAATTACATTTATCTACATACATGTCATAATGTTCGTATTGTTCAGACACAATAAGCAAATAATCTATATAATATGAAGAATTCTGTATCCTTTGATGCAGTATTGTTAACTGAAATAAATCGGTCTACTTTATGACACTAGGAATGATGATAGAAAGAAGGCAGGGGCGTCTGATTGGTGTCCCTCACTATGACGGCGATGCGCAATTGTTTGCCGAATTCCGTTTTGCCGCTATTTTAGCCGTTCTTTGTACAGTCAAGGACTTTCAATTCATGAACCACCATATAACCTTTTCAAAGACAAAAATAATTACGATTTCTCTTGATAATTAATGGGATGTCACTATGACGTTTACTATGGATTGATTCCATGGTGGCTCATGAATTAAAGTCCTTGACTGTACGATATACAAAGTGAATATATTTTAAAAATATAAGAATGTAGATAAAGTTATTGCGACTGTACATACCTAGGCATCACCACACTGGATTCTTAATGAAATTCGTCTTTACAAGCTCATTTCATAACCTACATTCGAATTATAATGCCTTTTCTTATGCAACAGTCGTATAAACATCTATTTTTCCAATGAACTAGGTACAGATAACTTGTACTATTCTGAAATAAGACATTATAAGGATAGCTACACGAGCTATTTAACTACTATAAATTTGGCGTTAAGGGTAACATGATATTAAAGATTTATGGTTTTTGCAAAGTGGAGATGTTACTTATAAAATAAGAACTGAAATACATGTATTATAATTAGGTACTTTCTTCATTATAGCTTGCTGAGGTCTTCATAATGGTAACTAATTTAGATAGGGTGTTGTTCTTCTTATGAAGATTTAATAAGAATCCAATACTTATGTTTGTTTGTTTTTTATTCAGAATCATTTGGAAACGCTCCGATGCGCATTGAAAGACTACATTATGGATCAAAACCGAAGTGTCATAGAACAAGCCATAACAAGTCTGAAGGAAGATTTGGACTTCGATTCGAATGCCATTAATGAACTGAATGCAGCTACCTATATGTTCCAAGAGGCAGTGAATGTTGTACTAAGGATGCATAGCATCAAGCCGCATTGGATGTTCGCGCTCGATAACTTGGTCAGGAACGCCGTGCAAGCTGCCATCACTGTTCTGACGCCTGGTGAGTCATGAATACCTGGTACTAGGGTTTCCTACTATACTGTCAAAACAGTACTGTTTTTTCACTTCATACTTTTTACTATTGAACAAAAATTAAGTATAAAAAATACTACTGTTTTCTGTATCAAAATGTTAATGCTAATTATAATTGTCTGAGGCTTAAGAAGTTTTCCAATGTCTGTAAATTAATAAGCCCTGCGAGAAGCCCCTAAAAATATGCGTTTAAAACGTCAAAGAAATAAAATACTGTTAATTTTCTAAAATACTGTTTAATATTCTTCTCAAACCTAAATATACTTTATTTCTAAACAACTTCACCTTCACTTATTGTGATACATACTGCTAAAACTGTTGTAAACGAGGGATTCGCGCACTGATAGTTTCTGACATTTAACTACGTAGCCTAATGTACCTACTTTTTTATTCTGTGCGTACGAAATTGAATCATATATACGCAGCGAGATGACTTCATTCAATTTGATTTTGTACACTGCTCATCCCTCTAAATGTGGTTACATGACTAATGCATTACACCAGATTTTGGCTAAGAAAGTGCGCCCAACGAACGTTCATACGTCGATCCTAGTTAGTCACTTGTTTTTATCTGAACATTTGAATCTAAGACTCTAATTTTATTTCAATTTCTACTTTTAACCTAACAGAGCTTGGAGCAAATCTGGCAGGTCAGGAACACAGGCGTGGAGGAGGTCGTTCGCCATCCGGTGCCGCCGATGCCGCCACGCCCTCTGCTCTCTCCACCGCCACCTCGACGCGGGACAACAACATGCTGCAACTACGACAGGAGAACCACAAGTGAGAGCTCTTTGCATTCCTAATATCCTGGTACCTTGGAGCTTCACCTTTCTGGTAGCCCAAAATCTATTCATCCATTAAGAAATGTTTTTTTGGAAGGATGATCTTTGATTCCTCACTCGCTCATTAATTGTCTCGCTCTTTCCTGTCTCAGCTGCCATATCAATGCGAGACAGCAACATGCTACAGCTGCAACAATCTGCGACAGTAGAATCACAAGAGTAGTATTTTATCTGGACCAGACTTCGCCAGTGGATCACCGTTATTAATGTGGTTTTATTTGAGGTTTCAAACATCAGTTTTACCAGTCGTTGTGTATTCTGTTACAGGTTACACCAAGAACTTTTAGAAAGCTATCAACAGTACCAGTCTTTGCTAAGAGAAATGTTAGAGGAGCAGAAACTTCAAACACAAATCCTCAGAGAATTCGTCAGCAGTAAAAATAGGTAATTATTCAATTTTAAGTTACCATAATCTTTGGTCATGGTAAAATCGATACTTAATAATTTTATACAAAAAAAAACCGACTTCAAATTTGGGCTATACTGAAAGCATTTGTCTAATAATGAGGGTGACCTTCCATCACCAGCAGGCCTGACTAATTACTGAAATTATAATTTCCAGTCTGCAGGTGCATTCAGTATTGAAAGAATTATCCTTTAACTCCTAAGCATTAAGGAGTTGACCTTCCATCATCAGCTCAGTCATTTTTTTTTACTGCCAGACGTAAATACTGGTGTAGCTTTGAAAAATGTACTAAAAACATTACCTGTGCCAATAAAATTTGAGGGTTGCCCTCGATTTCCCTCATATTCCATCACCAGATCAAGATATGCTGGCAATGGGACCACCTGGAAACTATACCCTTTCAAACAAAAAAAAAAATTTCCAAATCGGTCCAGGCGTCTTCGAGTAATCAGCGAACACACATAAAAAAAAATAATGATGATAAAAAAATAATAATAATAAAAAAATATCCCGACGAATTGAGAACCTCCTCCTTTTTTTGAAGTCGGTTAAAAATACTTGGTTGCGCATTTTAGAAATAGCAGTCATGAAGACAACATAGATCTCACAGATGAAAGCAACCGTACGGCATCACAAGCTTCCAATGCCAGCCCTGTTCAGTCTGAGCCAATGAGCGCACAGCCTGTCGGTGACGTCGCGCCATCCCCGCTCCGTGATTGGCTGATGGACAGAGGGGTGTCGGCGTCCGCTGCTCAGGCATTGGTCGACCAAGAATATACGCTGGAAGACGTGTTGCAACACATTCAGAGAGAAGATCTGACGAGGTTGAATTTCAAGTGAGTCATTGGAAACAGCAAGATGTAGAACATACGTGACACATAAGGTAAAAGTACCAATGCTGGACACCTCAACGCCCAATAGATGGCACCCATCTGTCAACTGTATTTCTATGACATAAGGTTGCAAGTGCCAAGTATTGGGTCAGTGTCCAGCACAGGGACGTTTACCTTATATTGAACTTCAGTGCTTAAAAATCTGTTTCCGATTATAAAAAAGTTACTTCAGGCCGCATTTTTTTAAACAGTAGAGTATCGCTGATGAAGTACAATAATGGGTAGACGACTAAAAAACTATTTAGCCCGTCAGATAGATTACCAGAAAATATTGAGCAGATATTTTTTATTTTCTATGACAAACAAAAAATTACGATAATACAGTGCTTAAATTTTTTTCCTAGGCTTGACGTCACAAGCCCCCACTCCCGAAGTTTGATGTCCTATAACTTTGTCGATGTTTATTTACTTGATAAACCAAAAAACACGTCTCTTTTTTCCATAATCAAACTAACGGACTAATTAGAATTACATATTTAAACCCAGTCGACATCCCTTTTGACGTGACAACGTCTTAAATTAGGTTGCGGCTGGGAGTCACTTATGAAAAAGTGTAACGCTCGGTAACGTTACGATGACGTCACCGAACGAGAGAGAGGCCCGCAGTGTTAAGGAGGTGGCGCTTCGATAGTGCGAAGCCTCTATGGTATCATGTGAGACGTCAAACGCAGACATGGACAGCTGTCACGATTGGGAGTTGACGTGACAACGTCTTAAATCAATAAATATTCTACCGAGAAAAAGACGTTGTCACGTAAAATCTTCGCCCGTAAAACCGACTTTACAGGCAACCATTTTTTTTTGAGGATATTCGATTAGTTGCTAAAAAAAAATGGAAGTTATTGTGTCTTATTCTTCACAGAGGGGGCGTAGAGCTTCGTATATGGCGTGCGATAACCGAGCACCGCCTCCAGACGAACGGGGCCGACCGATTGCGCCGCACCAGTAGCACAGAAACCGATATCGACAACAATTCCATCGTAGTCGTTGAATGCCAGAGGTAACTACTTACTAACCAAAGGTTTTGTCAGAGCATATCCACAGCCTCATGCTGCCCCAATAAGTTTCTGATAAAAAGATCCACAAATAGTTTTGCAACGCAGTGAGTCAAGCAGTGAATGCCGCAAACTGCGTATAGTGCGCTCTATGTTGACGTTCTGTTTACATCCTAACTGACACAAAAAAGTTGAAATTTTTTAACATTCTAGTTTCAAACTTTTGATGAACTTCAAGTTAGGTTTAGTTGACACCTAATTAGGATAGGAACTACCGTGCCACAGATACTCGAAACATAGAACACTATTTTTAATTGGGTATTAAAAAATAACTTTAACAACCAGTCGAATGGAGAAGTGGCTTGATGAGATTATACATACATCCCGCCCATTATTGCTTTCCATAAGCAGAACAGACGAAACATAACATAAACTAAATCATGACTAATAGTATGAATAATAGTTTCGTAGACAATTTTAGCATAATGCTTTGTGTTTTAAGTTTGATAAAAGAGGTACAATGGAGGACATGGGGGGAGGCCTTTGCCCAGCAGTGGGATACCGACCCAGGCTAGATAATAAAAAAAAAAAAAAAAGAGGTATAATAATGACAGGTCGCCTACAAACCATAACCTACTTTCATAAAGAAATATAAAGCCAAAGACACATTAGGCGACATGTCGAGCGATGTAGCGCGACGTCGCTCGACATGTCGCCTAATGTATCTTTGGCGTACTTGCAAAATTTGTTGAACAACTGGCGGCATGAGGATGGGGCTATATAATATTTTAACAGAGTTATTTTAACTATAAGCTTGTTTATTATACTGTAAAGTAAACGCATGGGTTATTCACCGATACAGATTTACTAACAAAACTAACCGTAAGAGACGGCTAGAGCGGTGCGACGCGCTGTACCGACGAGGCAGCCGGTAGAAAGCCTGATGGAGTAGATGGAGTACGTTGGCCACTATTAATAAATCCTCATACGCCCATAACAATGCTCATTTGAACTAGCGTAAGCATCCAATACTAACGCCTGAATACTTTTCCTAATATACAAAGGAATGCTAATGCTTCAGTGTACGGTGCAAGTCGAGATACGCGCGTTGCCGCGCTAGCTAGTGTTGGTAAAGAACAAGATTAGACTTAGTTTTGTGGGTCTTGTTAGCGTGTCTGGAACTCGAGCCTTTTATTGAGACTAGAATTCTCTACAAATGACTGAAGTCCTCTATAAAAACTTAAACCAGAGGCCTTTTGAACAACTAAGTTTCAATTGGAACACAAAGCCGGCAGATAGCTTAACTTAATATTATCTTAATCGTAATAATGATAACAATGGTTTGAGTCTTTTCTAAAGCTTGAGTTGTGACTAAAGAATTCGAAGAGACCGAATGTCTCAAAAGACTAAGTCTTTATTTTCGAAGTCCCGAAAATATGATTCTAGTTCTTAAAACGTAAACTGTAGACACGAAAATCTTAAGTCTTTCCCAACGCTAGTGTAAGCTGGGCTGGTGGTTGACAGTTATTGTTTTGATGTTCATAATTATAAATCTAAGCTAAAAATATACGTAACTTGCTATACATTTATTTTTACTTCAACTGGCTTACACTAATACTATTAAGTGTTGACTATTTGTGTCTTATTTTACAAAGCTACAAACAAGTTGACGAGCGACAATATTTTCAGCATTTTTTTACTTAGTCTTGTAAAATTACATGATTTTATTATCTAAGGATCTGTAGGGTTTTCTAAACTAAATGTAACTATGCAATAACGTAAATCTAATCGCCTTGCTTGACTAATTGGTCGCGGAGTGCTTACACTAACACAAGTATCTATTTTACATTGACCTCAGTCAAAAAATATTACTAACACAATAAAACACTACATCCTTACATAACTATAAACTCTGAGGGCTAAACAATTGGTCACTTGGATGTTACTATATCCACAAAACGTCTTCCAGATGCAAGACCACCCGCACAATGTCCAACAACTCGAACTGCTCCAACAATCCCACAGTCGTTATAAGGGAACAGAACGGCGCGGACGCAGTCGCTGAGTACTATGGGGAGAATGGGGTTGTCAACCTCTGACAATTGCGGGGGTGGTGCACTCTTCAGTAGGCTAGGATGAAAGACGGCACAGATGGCTAAATGTTATCAGTTCGGTCTGCTTAACTTGATTCCATTGAATTAGAAGTATAAGGCATACGATTACACATACGTACAATCACGCCTATGTTCCCAAATGGGGCAGGCAGAGCAAACGAAACGTGTAAGAGAAAACCTATGTCTAGTTCACCCTTCTCAGCCACTTGCATAATTTTAGTTCTGAATACAGATGGAAGAGGCAAGTTTAGTAAAGCGTACCTAAACCTATTTCCTTAGTCGCCCTTACGACATCCACGGAAAATGGAGAATTGTTATTCTATCCCGACACCGAAACATACAAATACTATTGTTGTTTTTAGATAATGCCCCTTGACCAGGGCAGGTCCCCTCCGCAGTTATTACGCTCCGTATTAGTGGCGTGTCATACTTGTTTTTAACTTAAACAGATTTATAATTGGGTAAAGCCAAACAATAATCACGACATACTCACGCCTATACTTATCTATTTTAAACTCATTGTAATCAAGATAAAGAACAGACTGTACACTATTGCAGTGTAACCGAACCGTGCTGTAGTCTTTCATCTTTGGTTTTGTGACGCATCGATAAAACACAACAGAAATTCAGTGAGAAAATTGCTCTATTTGCATTACAATGCGGATGTTCTTTGATTGCTTGTAGCTTGTTAGTAACGCGGCGTGCAGTGTGAAGCAACTTGAGATATTGTAAATAGCTCATATGAAATTGGTGCCAGTGGTTTGTCGATGCGTCCATAGAGAAAGTTAGTCAGTAAGTCGATATTTTTGCAAGTTTATCTATCTAAGAGATGAGATTAGCAAATAAGCAAGTATTTTTCTGTCGTCTTAATTTTTTTTGTGTCAAATATTGACCAGTTTTTACCAAGCCACTGGAATATATCATCAATCATCATTTATAGTTTGTGATAGTGATCAAGAAATTATTATAATAAAGTGTTCTTAATGTGTTTCTCAAGTCTTGATTTGTACTCAAGAACACAAATACTGAATAGAAAACTTGCAAAATATCGACAAGAACCACTAAATCAATCTTAAATGTATGCAGTGGTTGCTGACTGCCTCGTCTTCTTTGAAGTATGTTGAAGTATTGAAACATGGAGCGTGATTACAAGCAATTTGATGGCAGTATTTGGACAAAATAACGTACGTAATATATACGAAAAACAGATAATAATCGACTTAAGTATTGCACTGACAATATTGATTAACTCGTGTGATTTCCTTATTAATACTTTTGTGAGCGTCATCATAATTTGCTTTATATTTTGTTTTGATATCAAACACATGCTTTAAAATTGCCTGGAGTTTTTAAAATTGCGCTAAATAGCGTATGTAAATAGTATGTTTATTGATGGATTGTAGAGATATATATTGTTACATGGGCTCATTGTAAATATGTACGGTTTAGTGTTTAAGTTTAAACATATCTAAATTGTTATACATCATATTGTATTATAACGAGAAGTATTTAAGAGGAAATATGCCGGTCGAGGGAATTGAAAAATAAGTATTTGCTAAATCTATTGCTGTCGCGCCGTGACCTGCCCAGACGACGTCGAGTGCGATAAGAACAACTACAGCTCGGACCGAAAATACCTATGAAAATTACTCAAAAACAACGTTTCGTAGTCCCCTGATTTCTCCTCCAAAACTTAACCGATTAAATGTTTTTTCATTTAATGTTAAAAAAATGTCATAACTGTGTTTCTATGTTCTTATATTTTGATATAATTGTGTTAAAATTAGTTTCTAGGGGTTTGAACACAACGGAAAAAACTTACCAATTTTTCATGTTTTTGAAGGTTAATATCTCCTTTAATAATTCAATAAAGGAAAAAAGGAAAACATAGGAACATGCTAACATATCATTAGATTGTTGATGTAAAAAATCATTGTTCTACGGGTAATATCCAGCGAGGAATCAGGGGACTACGTTTCCATACAAAATATGACCGCTCCATTTCCTCTTAATATTTATGAATTAATATTTCCAAATTGCGGTAATAATTGTTGAAAAACATGAAATTGTATTATAGAATATCATTATTGCTAGAAGTAAATTTGAAGTACCGCCCAGTTCAAAATACTTATGTGAATTTTGCCAGTCATTATCTAAGAGAGTGCAAACATTGAATCGTATAATAGTTAGCCGCCTTTTAGATATAAGACGGCATAATTTTATAAAAATATATATAATAAGTATATTTCGTTGCTGTCGCTTGGTAAACCGTACCGAAACAAAAAAATCAAATCGCAATAGTGCCTATTGTGCTCAAACTAACTCGGCGGCTAAGCGTCAAGCGCAACTTTTTCTATTACGTTTTTGATGCTTTACCTGTTGTGGTGACTGACAGGATTAAACATTGCACAAAAGCAATGGTGCTAAACTAGTGATATATGTAAGATCTAGTAACACTGTGCCTTTGGTTACACTATACGCTTGTTAAAACATAGAATTAACATATTTTATTAAAAACTTTGGGAAAGTTTAACCTAAAACATGAGAAAAAGCTATAAATAAGAGCGTTTGTAAATTGCTTTAAAGAACAACATAAATATTACTTTGACTACGTAAGTTTACATAACACTACCATAGTGGAGGTAGCTAATAAAGTATCATATATCATATTATCATCATTGTGTTGATGATGATCAAATATAGTAATTAATAGCTTGCTAGCTATTCACCTTTTTAACAATAACATACGGTGCTTGGAAGTCTACCGAAACAATAATTAGTGCAGGTATGAAATGTTAAGAATATTGTAGTGATATATTATTATTTTAAGAGTGCCATATCCAATCTAAATTAGGATACAATTAATCTGTATTTAGAATTTAAGTTTTTCATGTGAAGCGAAACGAAAGTAATAACTCATTATTTAACGATGGTAACAAACGTTTATATTTACGAATTTATAGTTGTAGTGTTTTTTTGGGAAAGATGATTTATAAACAGTTTTTTTAATTTCGAGTTTAAGAGGCAGCCAGATGACCGTGTCAACTACCCTACAAGGAAACTTGATCTAAACTGCGGACTTACAGATCAGATACATACGAGATAACTTTGTCCAAGATATCTAGAAGTGACTGCTATTTACTTACAAGCTAATACATCGTAATATGTCCAAAGATATGTACGAAATTAATTAATTAATTAAATTAATGTTCGACATTAAAATTAAGGGCATACTAAACAATTAAATTCATCCATGTATATCTGTAAAATCATAGTGCCATAACTCATAAAGAAGTGACTAACTGTAACTGTGTATGTTCAGTTAAATTAAGCCACATGAATGTGATATTGGACTTGGAAATGAAAATTTCGTGAGTTTTCTACTTGCCAACTTCATTTATTTTGAATTCTCACACCATTAAGTCGCTTGTGTCAATATGAAAACCACGAAATATGCCTATCCCATGTATCACTCATGTTTTCTTTTACTATTCTTATTTCTGAGTACTTAGCGAAATCCTGTAAATAAATGGCAAAATTCTAGATATGCAGCTGTTATTGTTAGTTGTCAGTAATACAGCGTGACTTATGTTGGAAAGTCGATACGATTATCTGGCTTCCGTTCGATCTTCGTAATTCTAGTGCACGAACGGTACTCTACTTTTAAGTATAGGTTTATTATCAAGTAATAAGGACATTATTTTCACAGTTATCTTTAGATATGTTGAACAGACAAGCATAATAGTTGACAGCAAATTTTGGGCCATAATATTGTCAAACATGACACAGTAAAGCAATAAATTGATTTCAAACGCCCTCTTTTTTTGCGCCGAGGGTTAAAAATAAAGGTCCCGATCGCTGTGTTTCGGAGTTAGAAAAGTGTGATAAGCTTATAAAGCCTTTATCTCACTCAGAGCATCTTGAGTCAGCTTAGATATAAGAAAAAGACTCACTGGGTGATATAATATCGTGAGCTTGTTATTTTTGTTCCAAGCAGAAATAGCAATGTGCCTTTTTGTCAATTGTTGTTATAGTATAGCATTGTTAGGTACGTCTAGCGACGTACGATTAGGTGCTGCGAGTCTAAGTCGATAGATATACCTGTCAATTACTGACTAATAGAATAACAGTTTAACTCGCGCGCGCCGCCGTGCTAAACGGAGTCATGGAGAACTTCCTAAGTAAAAGCGAGTGGTGACCAGTTTTTCATGTTTTAAAATAAACGCTTTGTGAAAAAATATTTTTTAGGTTCACATAATTTGAATCTCTTATATAGGTTTCGTTCGTGTTTTTAGATAAAGAAAGTAATGGCAAACGTACGAGTATCATCAAAAAAATATATAATAAATCATTAAATGTTTTACGTAATTTTGTATTTGATTTTCTTTCAACTTTATAAGCATTAACATTATAAGTTTGTGTATATAAATACCAATCGGTATTTACTATTTTACCGTAACATATTTTATAAACTATCAAATAATCAATGCCATAATACTCAGCTGTGTATGAAGTACAAACAATATTTTGTCCTAAATCACGTCATAATGTTTTGTTGTTTTTGCTGATTTTGTATACATACTTACATAAGTTGCTTTTGCTGTTTTATTTCCTGACGATTCTTCAAACGAAGCTTACCATTTCCGAGCTCAGATATTTCTATACCTGTTTAATTATTGTAATACACTGAAAGTGTCTTTTACTGTTAGATAACACTCACTGTTGAGATTTCATGCGTAGCTAATAAATGATTGATGCTATAACGATATTGTTTTTATTGTCACCTTCAATACCTGTTTTAAGGAAATTAAAATAACAGAAACTATATTGAATTCAAATTCATCGTAGTACTTAACTACGAAAACTGGCCTTCTAACATAGACATGTTTTACCCTTTGGGTACGCAATCCTAAAAATAGTTAAAATCCAAAATACCACCACAACCCTTAACTCATAAAGTAGCATTTTACTCCTCGCGGCATTATTCCCCAATTTTAACCAGCAAAATCTGAATTATAATTAATACGTATAGGTGTTGCCATCCCAAGTTGTTCACCCCGGTCTGAGACGTTCGTAAGACATTAATTCACCCAATGTTTGCAGGCTAACGTCTGCTCTAATTTACATACTATACGGTGCCGTCTTACGGTACATAGATTGGGAACAGTACCACGGGCGTAGCCAGGATTTAGTTTCGGGGGGGGTTGACGACAAAAATCGGCCAAGTGCG